>VYZX01033495.1:8135-33141 GCA_013401335.1 Brachypteracias leptosomus
AGGCTGTGTTGGATGGGGCTTTGACCAACCTGGTCTAGTGGAAGGTGTCCCCTTCCATGGCAGGAGGGTTGGAACCAGATGATCTTTAGGGTCCCTTCCAACCCAACCCATTCTATGATTCTAACTACAGCATAGTGTAAACATTACCAAGATATCTATTAATTATCCAGCTCTGGAACTGCAAGTCAAGTCCCAACCCCAGAACTCTATGCTACCATAAACCCCAAGTATAAGGCTTAGTATCACAGTAATTTGCATATGCTGCATCTATCCATGCCAGCTCATTAGAGCTGTGACTCTACTGTATGAATATCATAGTGATGTGATGCGATGTGGTGTGATAACCAATAGCCTTACAGGGAAAATGGTCAGTGTCCTGTCACTAATCCCATGATGAGTACTGTAAAAGCATTAGTTTAAAATTAATGAAAGAAGAAACAAGTCACAGAAGTGTTAGAAGATCTTCTGGTTTTCATTATATTAATTATAACTCAATAATTGTCCATAAAATCAAAACTCTGGAGCTGGACAAAACTCCCAACTCTCTCTCCAAGTACAGAAGCCAGGATTCCAGTGCCAACTATTGCACATATTCATCTCACCACATTCCACCCAAAAGTGGAATCCATGCACTTTACCGAAAATCTTAATTTCAAGTGAAATATATGGATATTTTTAAATATTAAGTTTTAACTGTTCGCAACCACAAATTCCCAGATGGCAAGCAGTTGGGAAGAGAAAAGGGAAAACTTGCAAGGCATGGAAAAAATGCTCTCTGGCAGAGCTAAAATAATAAGAGGAACTGGCTTGCCTTTGCTATACTTCTTCCAAGACGTAAAAATAAGCCAATGGATGGCTGCTTGCCACTTGTCATAACCAATTTCAAATATGTCTCCTCGTTACCTTTTTTTCATCTGCTTTCTTTATTCCTCTTTATCTTCTGTGAAAATCTCTATTTCTTCTAATGATCTGTTATTGCAGAGATTTTCCAGGTTTTAGAATGTCGTTGGAATATTATAAGCTTGGACCTTGTTCAGGTCTCTATCATAGCAATAGAGCACATGCTGACATAAACAGGACAGAGTTTGGTCCTTTCACTCAAAGGGCCAAAGCACTCTGAATTTTGAGTGTTAAAGATATTATGACTGTCAGATTATTGAAAACCAGCTCTCTGTCATTAGTCTTCAAAACTATATTCATTTTTGTCATCCAAAGTTTTGACATAGCAAACTCAGAAGACTCTTGCTAAATATTATATTCAGATGCCTAAAAAGGGAAGTCTAGAGGCATTCAAGATAGTATCAAGCATTCCCCCTCGGCCTCCAGATGCATTTCCAAAAGGACACAGGTCTCTCATGGCTCCTATATCATATCTGCTGGCTCCTTCTGAGTATCTTAGGTACCCTAAGGCAGCTCAGCTGACACAAGACCTTTAAGTTTAGGTAAACGAATTGTGCCCTGATCATCGCTCTCCATTGAGTTTTGAAAACTACTCTGTTGATCAGACACCAGTGGCTTTTTATTCTCCAGTTGCAAAGCCACCATGGCTATAACCAGTAACAATAAAATCTTTCCTTCCACTGTCATATTTTGCATTTGTAATGTGATATTACAGGAAGTTAGTGGTTGGCTATTTTATATTTTTTATAATCCTAATATAGATCATTTTTCCTCCTCTTTATTCCTCTATGAAAAGTCAGTTTTCTGAGCTCTTAGAGAGTACAATTCTCTTGTTTTAATGAGAGTCAAATTGGTTAAACCTTTGTTAACCTTGCATAAATAGTATCTGGACTGATCACCTAGAATCCAACAATGCAAAGCTCCAGAGCTGAAAAGCAAAACTACTATATGCAAAAGACTTCACAAAATTATGTACAGGAACTTTTTAATAAGTACATTATTACAGGAAAACACTTAAAGTTCATTCCAGACCATACAGCAAATGGATTGAATTCTGAATATACCCTTGTACAAACAGGATAAAGCTGCCTTTTCTCACCCTGTAGGGCAAAGGATATTGGATCCTAAGGCCATAATATCTCTGTGCATAGAAAACTTATTACAAACCCTGGGCCTGGGCCAGACATACATATATTTTAGGGAAATCATTCATTTGGAGAGAAAAGAAGGAATGATATCCCTCTCAGATTGAAGTTATAGATTCTGGGGGGTTTGTTTTCTTTTTCTTTTAATGAATAGCAGCTGTTCAAATGTGCTCAGAAGGTAGAACGCTGAATAAGCTCCAGTGCATGAGATTATTGGGCAAGAGTCTGGGGGCAAGGTCAAAGTGGAACTATAAATAAATATTTAGATAACACAGCTCTCATTGTTGTCAGTACGAGATGATGGCTCAGCAATTCTAAAAATCAATAAAGCTTTATTTAGGTGTCTGGATATGAATTAGAGGTCAAATCTGAGAGACTGTACACAGTGCAGAGATAGCCTGAAGAGCTGTGGAAAAAGTAATACGGCTATGTTAATCTGACTTCTTACCTACCTGGGCTATTGAATCCCAATAATAATTGTGATTGCATTACACTGCTGTTATATATACAGTCTTCATTTTAGAAAGGAAAAAAACCCCAAACACACTATTGTACAGATAATAGGGGTATATGTGTTTCCAAGGTTTTCTTTATTCCTAAAAATCCATCTCAAAAATATTAATGAAGCAGAAGGAAGACCTTTTATCTGATGTCAACATTGGCTTTCTAAAGTGCAAGTCACAACAACTTAACTTTAAATTAGAATGTGCTCTGTTGATGCTGAAAGGACTTTCCAATATGTGAGAATATAACGCAGACCGGCTAAAGATATCTTATTAAGTCTTATTACATGAAAACCAGTGCTGTTGCTATGATTTTAACCCAAACATCTCACGTAGCCATCTTTGATGCTAGTTACTGATTTCTGTGTATGTGCACTAGTACCCTCTACTGGTCATAAATTTAATCTGGTACTCAAATAGTCTGAGGAGGCAGAGGCAAACCACTAACAGACATCTGAATGATAAATACCACTTTCCTTTTTTCCATTCTTCTATTTTGATCAAGAGGTCATGATCTCTATTCTAGTTATATGCATGACATTGCTTAGCAATGTGAGGTGGTTTCTATCTGTCCTACAGTTCATCAAAACTGTATGTAAAAAGTATGAATAGTGGAATCAACAATAGCCAGCACTGCTGGAAAAGACATAAAATACTGCACAACTGATCATAGGGAAAATATGGCATATATAACAACTCTTTGTTCTCTACATTCTTGCTGTCATCTGTTGTACTGTTTTCAAGAATATCAGATGTGAATTGATTGGCAACATCTTTCCTTGAGGTAAGCAAAGCTATATTTAATGTCTACGGTTCTTAAAATTACATAGCAGCATTAATGGTGCCCTGGAAATAGTAAACTCAATTTGAGTTTAATTCCAGTCGAAGAATAAAGTAATAGTAAAAAAAACAATCCAAAAAGAAAATACAGGTAAAGGGAGCAGTGTGGACAGGAAAGCACTGAATTTCTCAAAAGGCAGACAAAACAATCGGCCATACAGAGAATCTAATTTGCTACTTGGAACAGTTTGGCAAAGTTATAACAAATCATGTAATCATTGGATGCCACCAAAACACCTCATCTCTCTCAATGCGTTACATGATAATTTTGTTCTTAAATACTCCTACATAGATATTCACAAAAGGTTTCTGGTTAAAGTAAGTGGGATAGAACTTACTTTTAATGATTTCTTAACATTAATCAATAAATGAAGCTATTTCAAACTACAGTTTCCAGAGAATGGAAAATCGAGAGATTACTATTATCCCAAGACTTTGAAATGTCCATGCCAATATTTCCTTTTTGACCACTGAATAGGATGCTGTAGTTCAGTAATATTTAATATAGTATGATACTGTGCACAGATCCTACAGTTCCCCATGGCTGAGACCCTCTAAAAATAAAATTTTCTTTTTTAGTAATGGCACACAGCAAGGAACTTTTGAAGCAAGAGGCTGACATGGCCAATGTTAGAGGATTCTTAAAGTTCATAACTAGAGCTGTGTCACCAGGTTCAGCTGAGTCTAGCAAAGCTTGAACAATAGAAAACTGTTGTAAGTGGAATGAGAGCTAGGTTGGGATGTTGTTTGGTTTGGTTTGGTTTGGGGTATCGAGCAAATTTTCTGTATAATACCAAAGCCCTTAAAGAGTTTTTTTCTCTTATGCCTAAGCTTTGTTACCCATTGACTTTCTCTCCCTCTGTTTTCATACTTGGCCTTGCTACAAAGGATCACAAATTTTATACACCAAGGAAACCTTTGAACAGTAACAATAAATTAATAGACCAGAGAACTTATTCTGAACGCTTTCTTCTTCAGTTGTAAAATGAGAATGATCTTTTCAAAAAAAGAAAAAAACAGACTTGTTTTTTTTCTTGAAAAAATGCTAAATGGTATCTAGCATCTTTTCTCATCCAACTAATGGAAATGATTATAACTGATTTCCTCAACCTAGATATCTAAGAAAGTAAAATCTAAATAATCCCCATCTGCATGTCCATCTGACTGTGCATTGTCTTCCTCTTTTTTCCCCATAATCCCTTATCCAGTAACCTATGAAATTCTTAAGCTATTTAAAAAATAACTTAGAGAGGGGTGGAGAATCCAAGATATCTTATGGTCTTATATTTGCTGTGAAAATAAGATGGTATGAAAGTTAGAGATCCCCATTCGTGTTCCTTTTTAGGGAAAAGGGGAGGTGCAGCAAAAGAGGTAGTGGCTGGAAGGTCAGTCAGGAACATGAGTCCCTAAACTACTGACTTGGCACACTGCCTTCTGCTCAGCTAGAGAGTATAAAAACATATTTAGGGGTTATGCTACAAAGCTGAAAGTATTGTGGGGGTGATTGCTGAGATCACATGAGGAAGTGGAGCATTGTGTTGCAAGCTCTGGGAGAAGGGCTGGTAAGAGCAGAGGATGGTCCCACAGGGAACCAGGTTTTTTTGGTCCTACTTTTCAGGCAGTCATGGGAAGATACTTTTAGTTGTTTGTAGTTTTGGATGTTTTTTTTTTCACTAGCCTGACTTGATGACACTTATTTTCAAGAATTAATTAAAGACTAGGAATAATCTTTTTTCTGTTTTGCCTGATTAGATTCTCCCTTAGGCCAACAGGTAAGGTTTAAGGGACAACCATTTCATGTACGATGAAGAAATGCCTTTTTCCCATTTCTTTCTGTATAAATATGATCAAATATAGAAATTGTAGTGGGTCTGTCTGAGCTGATTTTCCCCATACAGCCTTCATGCTGCAGTAGTGGAAGCCAGAAGGTGTTGATAACACACAGCCTTGTTTTGACGGGGTGTGTGTGTGGGGGGGCAAGATTTGGGAGGGGATACAACCCGGACAGCCGACCCAAGCTGACCAATAGGATATTCCATACCATATGACGTCAGCTCAACTATAAAGGGAGGAGGACGGGGGGATTCTGGGAAGACATTTGTCCTCCGAGCAACCGGTACGCGTTCTGGAGCCCTGCTTCCCGGGACAGGCCCGACACCGCCTGCAGATGGGAAGTAGAGAGTAACGGCTTTGTTGCTTTTGCTTTGCGCGCATGAGACCTTGCTTTCTCTGCTGTTTATTAAACTGCTTCTTATCATAACCCACGGGTTTTTCCTTTTCCATCTTACTTTCTCCCCGCTTGCCTTGCTGACGGAGGTTTTGGTGGGGGTCAGGGGGAGTGATAGAGGGACTAGGGGTGGGCACCGGGCACCCAGCCAAGGTAAACCCACCACAAAATGTATCAGTAGTTTTTCTTTTCAATGATCCTAAATGTTGATTTATTAATACAATTTTACATTCAGCTCTGTGAAGAGAAGTGGACACTGTGCATAAGCATCCATTGCCTAGGCATAGGGCTGATGAGGTGTAACACCAAATCTTCCAGCCTTTCTTAGAAAGAAAGAACAGAGGAAAAAAAGCTAGAAAAGACCTTGGGAGAGAATTTCATTGAATCCATAGTCCAAATACACTTAAATCATTGTTTAAAAAATAGATTTGTTGGATTGGTTTCAAAAGCTTTTGGTGATAGTTACCCCATTCCACATCCTGGAGCAATCTATCCTACTACATACGTTACTTCATTCAGGTGAGAATTGTATCTTCTTATGGTTTAGAAATAAAAACTTGTGCATTTTGAGTACTTGTTTTACTCTCATGGGAAATATTTCATACCTTCAACTCTTCTACTAGAATAAAATAAAAAAACAAAACCAAGACAGATAGATGACGTTTTACTTCAGGTAAGACCACAAAATAACAGTTAAAAGTGAAGAGGACAAGGACATAAGTTAAATTGCCATCTGATGGAAATATCTTCCAAGAATATATCTGTTAAGTGCTTCAAATTCTAAGCAGTGTTACCACTGTGGGCAGTTTTTGCACCTAAATTGTGTGTCAACAACTGCCTATGCATTTCAAAAACACATAAGAACATTCTAATCTTAATTAGATCAAGTGCAAAATGAAACTCAAGTTGCAACTATGAATGCTGGGAAACAACTTCAGATACAGATCATGCTGGGATGATTCATTTGACAAGTTATCTAACTTAAGTAAATATTGCTATGTTGCGAAAGTCAGTTTAAAGAAAATGCAGAGTTGTTAGTTACAGTCGCCTTAGGAAAAATATATATGAGTGGTATTGTCTTCATACTTCTACTCTGCCCTTTGTGAAAATATTTACATCGCTTGCTTTTCAGTCTTGGTTCACATAGCATACTTTTACTGCATTTTGTTGAAAATCACATATTTTACACAATATGTGAAATATATACAAATATATATATACATATACATGTAGATATATGTTTACACAGAGAGAGAAAGGAAGAGAGAATGTGTATTACGAAAGGAAAGATAATGAGCTTTTCTGGCTTATTCAATGGAAACAATGGAAACATATTTTACACTGAGGTCTGAAAAAATATCTTATTTCAGTTATTAATGTCTCAGCTGGCTGTTTTCTGTGAATGAATGTCTAAACTGGGCAGAACCATAGGAAATTCAAACCACTATTATAAACTATCATGTGTAAAAATAGTCCAGTTTACACAGTTGAAGACTCGACTACTGTGTCGTGGTTCATGCCCATCTTACAGCATCCATTTTGCAATTATTTGGTTTCTTTTCAAATGCTTATGTTTTATTTACTGCTTACTCCTTTACAGTGTCTCCCATGAAAGCCTCTTCCCTTTGGTTTCAGGTGCTGCTTTTAATGAATGCAGGCAGACATACAGTAGTTAAGATTTTAACACTTCTACAGCTTTGTGCGCGACAGTAGAGGTTTCTTTGTGACTGGTGACATGGAGGGCTAGACTTCCTGTTAGTAAACCATCAGGTGGGAAATCAAGAGATTGCTTGTCTTAGAATCAGTACAACCTTAGAAACCATTAATTAGGAAAAAACCTCCAAAATAAAACATCTAAAATGATGAGTTACTGCTGCTTTTAGCAGTTAAATTCCAGAAACTGTCTATGTATCAAAAAAATGTAACTGTGACACATAATACTGTTGTGATCTGAGGCAGAAAAATCATTTACACTGTTTAGCCTTTATTCTTCCCCTTTTAAATAGTTAACTGAAAATTATGCCTTTATTTTTAAATTTTAGACTAAGTTGTCCAATCCATTTCAGCTGCTGTATTAGAAAGAAAGAACCTTTCAACTTTGTCACTGTAATACATTTGTAAGTGAACAGCATATAATACAAATAAGTCTAATAGCATTTTTATTAGGCTTATTTGCTCTATTCCAGTTCTGAGTAGTCCAAAAAGAGCTTTATTGAGTTATGAAAATATGGAAATGGTTGTTTCAGAGTTTCCATTATAGAGTCTATTTTCAGGAGTTTATAACAAATTTATAATAAAATTATAATTCTGTTTACAAATTACACTGAAATTATTTGCTTTCCTAAATATAATAATCTTCAGGTCAAGTGATAGGCTTACTCTAAGATACTGTAAATAAAGTATTGAAAATTTCCAAGCTAGCATGCATTTGGATCATTCTAAATTGCACGCAATCTTCTACAGGACATGAACACTAATTTCATTTAACTAAGCAACAATATTTGTACAATCAGCATGCCAAAGTATCCCAGGCTGCTCTATCGTGTGGGGCCCGTGGTCCCTTTCCTCCTAGCTGGGCCAAAAAGCTATAGACCATCTCTGTACCTTGTCCTCTCGCTTGTTGAAAACTGTCCCAAAGGGGACTAAGATCACAGCTTAGAAACAAATGTAAGTAAAAACTGAAAAAGCAAAGGGGAAAATGCCACCTATAGACTTGCATTTTATGCCCATAAGTTAACATGAGGGCTCCTCCCTAGCAAAGTACTCCTGTTTGAGGAGATCCCCACGGCATAAAGATAATTTGTGTCGTGGAGGCCACAAGTCTGCCTCCCTGGGGGACATGTGCACAAGACCGCCCAGTCTTTAATGTGCTTGTATAAATTTGGAAGCTAACTATGGTAGCATAGGGCTGGGCATGAGCTAACATGTACATGGGCTTTTAAATCCAGGTTGTTCACATCTGCCTGTCCCTACAGCATGGGCAAAACAGACGCCTAACTTCCTCCAGCTGCTCACGTACATATTCTTTATGTGAATAAATACATTTCAGCAAAGGTGAGGAAAAAGAACACACTCTTTGCAGCAAAATGTGGCTGTAACCAATTTGTTTTGATTGGCAGACTCCCATTTCAAAATAGCTACCTAGCCAGGTCATCAGTCTGGCCAATAAAAATTTGCACACCAGCCTAAGTCCACAAGCCTCAAGGGAGCCAGTGTTGCCACAGTGAGGTGATGCCACCAAAATCTGCTTCTCATTAAAAACACACAATATAGCACGCTGCCTAATTCTACCATTCTTAGGTAAATGGATTAATATATTTGAAACATCCCTGTCTTTCCTGTCTTCCTAAAAACCATATCCTGGAACAGTAAGGTTTAATGTTTGATCTAGGTGCACCCATTCTGGACTTTCATCTTGATCTCCATCCTTCTAGGAAGAAATCTGGCAGAAAAGTCATCAGTGTGTGCTTAATATAACTGAGAATAGAAAAAATGTATTATTTCTGGTATTATTTTTACTTTCACATTTTGCTTCTGACAGCATCTAGCTCTGTTAGCTTTGTTTCATGGTGCTCTGTGCTTCTAAATATCTAGAAAAGACATGCCACTGTCAGCGCTGGACAAACCAAAAAGTAAAGTAAATAAAGTCTACACAGGAAGAAAGGAAGGGAGGTGCAGGACAGGGTAGTGTAGGTAAGGCAAGGTAAGACAAGGCAGGGCAAGGCAGGGCAAGGCAGGGCAAGGCAAGGCAAGGCAAGGCAAGGTATACTCTGTTCTTTAGTGTTAACTATATCAGATGTCTATTTCAAACATTATCATGATATACCTTTTACCTTCCATTTGCTGTAAAACCTCAATTCATGAGTTAATTTCCTTCATATGATGTACATTTTTATTGGAAAAAAGAACTGGCAAGTTTATTGCTATGAATCTGACTTACTTAAGTGGCCGATAATTATGCCACTCACTTGAGTGGACACAGGGCCTGGTCCTTATTTACATGTGATTTCTTACATACTCACTGCTTTTAAATTATAAGTGTCTGTAAATGCCATCTATAAAGCTGTTCTGAGGGCATTTGAGGATGTTGTGTCACATTATTGCTTATAAATTTGCGCAAAATTTATACTGCAAGAGTAACAATGTCAGGAAACAGTAATGTGTGCCTAATAAAATCCAGACTGCATTTTAGGGAACTGATTTTTCTTTTTGAGATCAGTTTTTCCTCACAAGAAAGCTGAAAAAAACCCACAAAGTGGCCTAACCACAATGCGGTCCTCAAGGAAGTTATAACACATGGAGCTCATATATCCTGGAAGAAAGAAATGTGTAATTCCACAACCCTGTGTATCCCATCTAGATATTTTAACTCTCTGTCTCATGATGAAGAAATGACATCATAAATCACTAAGATGGTTGTTTGCTTTGTAAGTAGTTCATTTCTGGTGTATTCCTTCTAGATATTTGAGAGAAAAAAAATATTTTACTGAAATTTGATTTGAAGCCATTTCCCAACTGATCCTTCTGTTCCTTTCAATGGGATAATTGGTTTTTTCTTTATCTTTCATGCAGCTCTGTGTAGCTTTTAAGGTCAACCTTGATCTAAAACAGGGCACGCAGAGACTCATTTGTATAAATCAAAACAGAGTATCTTATTTTGCATATAATGTAGATTCTCATCACAACTAGTATTCAATTGCAATGGGACCCCAAAGTTTTATCTATATAGTTAGATAAAAAGAAGTTTTAAGATTAAGGATAACTATACCAAGACCTGGGACCCATCTATTTCCAAACACTTCTCTAGGCAATGTTCCACTAGAGTTGGGGCTCAGAGCATCCAGACTGTGCATAGGAAAAAGTAGCCCTTGGAAATTTGTTAGCGTAAGCACCGTTGCATGGCTGACCACTCACAGGTATTCACACCACAAGAATAAGAGTTTGATCCATCACCTAAAGTGCCAAGTATATACAGATCACAGCAGAGGCTGTCCCCACCATTGGTCAGCATTGCACTGGAGCTCAATCTAAACTGGAAAATGAACATGTGCTTGCATGCAAATATTGCAGGGAAGGTGAGTCTAGATTAGAAAAGGAAACTACAGGTTTTGCAGCATTGTTCAAGCGCTGGGAGAAGTGGAAACCAGAGATGAAAGAATGCAAAATTCTAGTGTCACATCATCCCACAGGAAACTGTGCGAAAGTAACTACTTGATTTATGTTAAAAGTTGATTCAGTTCTTCCACAGATTTCAGCAATGTTCAATAAATACACAGTGACATGCTTAAACTTCACAATTCATACTTAGTTTATATTTGGTTTCCATTAAATTTATGGACTATTCATCTTTCCTATGCTGCCATTCCCCTGACAAAAAGCATTAAATGTTAAAAAAATCACAGCTGCACCTCCTGTCATTTGTCTTTTTCCTATGTATGTGTTTGAAAGCAGCTTCCTCCCCTATGCTTCCCCATTGCCTAATTTCCTTTCAGATAACACACAGTTCCTAAAAACATGAATCTATACCTAACTAGAGAGAAAAAGGTAAAAGGGGTGGGCTTGACATGATCCATCTGATCATTCATATTATACAGATCTGTATTAAATGCTGAATTTAATCACTGAATACATTACATATGTGAGAACATTACAGCATTAAGCAATATAAAAGATTCATAGGAAGATCATTGAACAGATACATCACAAACATGGGTTTGTTGACAAGTTTAATCTTGCCAAATAGATCTGAACCATGTTACATTTTTGAAAGAAGAAAACATGGCAAAAAAGGAAGATGGGACCTATTCTGTCATAACATCCACAAACCCCTACCGAAGATGAGGCGATTCTGGATGTACTGAAGTCATAATGAAATTTTTGTTGACTTTAATGAGGACAAGATTTCACCAGCAAATATTTAGAAGTCTGTGAAAGTTTTAAAAAAAAGAAAATCAAGACACTAAAGCTTTTTACATTCTGAGTAATAAATAAGAGCAAGCCATGATGTTAATCAGGTTTGTCATTGTAAAATGCAATGTTTATTGGAATCCACAAAGGAGATTTTAATGATACTTAATTACTTGGGTTTTGGTTTTAATTTTGGCTTTTTTCTCATGACAGTGCAGACTCAGCTGCAGTAGTAATGGGTGCATTTAACAGCATAAAACTTGTTCTCCTAAACGGAAAGTTTTAGTCTTATTTCAGAATAAAACATCAAGTAACAGAGATCCTACAGAGAATTTAAAGCTAGCACTACCACAATCTGAAAACACTGGTTTTGTAACAGTTAAACCATATCTATTAAACAAAAAAATGGTACTTGACATGGCAGGGAAGTGGACTTCCAATTCCAAGAAAAATACTGAGTTTTTCCATAATTTTTTCCTTCCCAACATATAGTAGGCAAAAGTTTATACTGCAGGTGGACTGCCTTGGATCTGGGGAGCTTTGGAGCCCTAATTGCTCTGAGAAGCCCCATAATCAAAAAACCTGGCACATTATCAAGTGAGCTGCAGGAAGCCAAGAAGTTTGGGGAGATCAGGCCTCTCAAGACTTCCATATTCTTGGCTCAGAAATATCCCTCCAGGTGGTCTGATGATGATCCTGTAGCTTGGAGAGGAGGCTCTGCTAAGGAGCCAAGAAGGGAGATTTTCATCCATCAGACATGTCTACGTTCCTGCAAACAGCTTCAGCAAATCAATGTTTTTCAGTGAACCAATATTCCATTAAAACAATTGCAGTAAGTTTGGGCACTGCCTTCATACTACAACACAAAGCACAGAGACACTAAGTGTCCTGCCTCTCTGCAACTCTTTCTCATGCCTTCCCATACTTTTCTTGCAATTTGCTGAATTTAAAATCATAACAAAATGTACTCAAGTTTTATATCCTGTTTATTCTGCATTTGTTTTTTTACTGTCTCTTTCATTGACCTGTTTAATCAGTGTTTTGCCTGAACAAATTCTACAAACTTAGAATTTTGGTCATGTAGTATTCCCAGTTTCAATATCCCTGTAGTATTTACTTCATACTCACTGTACTGTATAAAAATACCAGCTATATTAAGTTGACTTGTGAAATAGTCTAATGATGTTCAACTAAGCTAGTATTCAAGAGACCATGTTCATTCTTTGTGCTACCACTGGCCTGGCATGCACCTTGGATATTGGGTGTCTGTAAAATGGAAATACCAGGGACTTTATAAAGAGCTTTGAGATTTATGGATGAAAAGTAGTATATAATCTATATTTATGGATGAAAAGTAGTAGTTTTAAAATGTTGTTATTTCATTTTTCTCATAATAACTACATTATTGGTTTTCATCCTGTGCTTCATGAAACTATGGCAGTATCTAAATTTCTCCTGTGAAAGTTATTTGTGAACAGCAAATCTATTGCTGGTTGGACAAAATTGCTTTCCAGCTCTCATAACTTCCATGGGAAAATTGTCAAGATTTCAGAACAGGAAAATGTTTAAAAACTCTGAACAGAAGAGGGAACAATAATGCGTTAGTTAATTCACAGACAGCTTCATTCAGTCTCAGGTAGTTTACCAACTTAGAGAAGATTATTTAATTCCTATATCTCAGAAATTGCATTCCTGTTAGAATCAGACAGCCATGCAACTAAAACTCTGTAAAATCACTTATGAAAGAAAAAACACATTTTCAAACATTGGTGGGGTAAAGCTCCTAATGCAGAAAATTCTATACCTGCTTTTTAAAATGGCTGAAGATCAAAGATTTCCATAGTTCAAAGTGAAAATGAACCTTAGAAAACTGGGGTTAACATTTATCAGAACACCTAAATGTGACTTTGGTAAAATTATTTTCCCCTATGGAGACACCATAGCACACCTAACTTTTCATCATATATTTTAATTTGCCAGAGATTATTTGATCCCTGGGAGACAGCATGGTACTTCTTTCAGTCACACAAACTGGATACCACTACTACTAGTAACTCCTACCCCAAGCAAGAATCTTTGTTATCACATCAAAACCCATCAATTCTTTATCAGTTCTTCCTTAAAGATGACATTCATTAGAAAGCAACAGTTCTCATTAAAATCTTAAAACACTATGAGCCCATTTAGCAACAGATACTTTTTAAAACTGACTTCTATACTTGATAACCACAGTGTGTGAAGCCATCTTCCTTCACACCTAAAACTCATCAGGCCCACAAACAAACCATGGAGTTAGTTCCTGTGTCAACTAAAGGCAAAAGTCAATAGGACAAGAAAGGCTGAACAGATACAATTGCCCATGTTCGTTGCAGTTGTTATGCAGTGAATTCAGTTTTCCAAACTTAAACATCTGAGATACCAGGGAATAAGCCACTGGCCTCCAGTAGTCACTCCAGAAACCTGGGAGTCTGTGTGTGGCGTCTCAGCCAGCCTAGGTCTAGGCAAATGGTTCATCATTTGCTACAGTGAGAAAACCACAGTAATATGGCATAGGATGGGACTGAGCTTGCAGGATGTTCTTGACTGAGGTATCTAAAACCTGTTCATTTTGCCCAGATTGACAGACGACATTTAATATGTAAGGTGGAGTTAATCTCATTTATCTAGGTATGCTATTATTTAACATTTACAACTAAAAGACATTTCACTTCCTTTGCAAGAAATTGAGAGAAATAGGCACCCTGAGGATGTGATCCTCCCATTTTAAGGGATGCTTAGTCTCTAGATGCATCAGCCTCCCTGTATTGGCTACAGAGGGAGTCTAGACAATTAGCTTGTTTCTTTATAGACACCAGTGACATAAACGGCTTAAACAGTACTTTACAATTTTACTTTCGATCCCACTGACTTTGGGAGGTACTGGGGGGCTAAGAAATTCAGGATATAGCTGTGGCACCAGCTTTTTGTAAATGAAGATACTGTATAGTCATTAGTGAAGTTATGCACTCCATTTATGTTTTCATTTGAAGTTCCATATCCTTTCAGTACTGAAGCAGGGTTTTTTTCTGCAATGTACAAAGAATTACAATCCTTTTTCTCTTGCTGTTGTTAGGAAGTTTGGATTGTTAGAAGTAAAGATGGAAGTTTGAGCTTGTTCATGGTTTGTTGGGGGGTTTTGACATGGAGAATCTTAAATTAGAGTATGCATCTACCCAGTCTTTGCCTTTAACAGTACTGACTTTTTGGATGACTACTGATGTTCGCCTGTTCCAACATGAAGAATGATGCTCTTTAAATGCACAACACTCTCAACTGCTTCACCTACTAGTTGAAAACAGGAAATACTTTCTTCTAAATGTAAATTCAAGGCCAGAAAAATCCTGACAGTCTCAGAATCCAATACTGGCTGACCAAGTTCTTTTAGATAAACCATGCATGGACAGTATGTTTGATATCAAATTTACTTACTTGAAGACAGTTGATGCTACACAGGATTTCTGATTTAGTAGAGTGATGCTAAATATACTGAAAACACAATACAGTTCAAGCACAATACCAGTGTGATTCCCATTATGGGTGCCTATAATATGCTCACCATCACAACACTGGGCAACCCCAATTGCTGGGAAGGAATATGTGGTTTGGCTCAAGCCCATTCCTCTCTTTAGAATTTGTTTGATAGTTGTCTGGTTTTTATACACTATGCTGGGCTGAGCCATGTATTCACTCCACCCATGCTGGTCTGGCTAGTTCAGGAAAACATGCACACTCTTTTAATCAACTTAAGAAGATAGATCCACTTGACTGTTGATAGTTATTTATCTAAACCAAAGGCCTCCCTCCAGTCCTGTTTTGTGTTGGGATAAAGTCAGCTTCTTTGCAACAGCTGTGGTCAGTCACACCCTGCATTATTCCCTGAGCTCCACAGGCACATCATCCTTGCACATCTCCTCTGAGCCTTCATTCATTTTAGGGGTTTATTGGTCAGTCACACTCAGTAAGGTGGCTTAAAAGCATTTTTCTATTATTGTTCAAGTTGCTAGAGGTGATGAAATGCAGCAATACTAGAAAATTCCTTCTTTGCTCCAGCTGCAGCTTAGTTTGTGCCAGGAGGAAGCAATTCAGCAGGTCAAGTGGGCTTCAGCGTCTGCCTGACCCACCTTACTTAACTGTAGAGAGGAGTGATTCTGATTAAACCGACCTATCTTAATTGCTTGTAGGACTAATTCTGTACTCTTGTCAAAGAGCTAGTTCAAGGCCCCTGGACTGCTTATGCTCTACAACACATAAAAGCACTTTTGGGGGGAGTTTTTGATGAAATTTTCACAATCTCCAAGTGCAGGGAAGCTGTTCTTCCATGCAGTCTTCAAACAAGCTGATACAAGAGAAGCCTGCTGGGGTTGGATCAGTTTATCTTCAGTGAGCCCAAAAAGACAGAAGCCAATATTCCACTCTATAGCTGGAAGCAGCATCTTATCTGATTAACTATTTACAGTATAGCTTGTATGACTGAAGAAGCTGAATTCTCTTCCCTTTCTTTAGGGGAAAACATGTGAGCTTGAGCTTTGTGAGGCTGCAGTTTGCCCGTAGTGCAAGCCTGTTATGAAGTAACTATATTATTACTATTTAGAAAAAAATTCCAGTGGCCACTTAGGATTTTTACAGGATTTTTAGCTAAAGATGATGCTATCATTCCACATCATAATGTGATGATTTCCATTTGCTAGTCAAAGGTATTTTACATCTTTAAAATATCTGAAAGCATGAACAAAACTCTCAGGACACATCTGTAAGTTCAAAAAGCCACACTGAAATCAAACTAGTAATAAATGCTGCTTGACTGATATCTTAGATGCCAAATTGTATTCTGGAAGCATTTTTTATAACCAAATTCTGAACCCTGAAATAGGAGTTTATAACGGAAACAATTACAAAAGCAAGGCCAAATCCCTGCATCTGGATTCAATGGGAGCACTGTAAGGCTTGGATGTTCTACATTTAAGTCTGTATAAATAAATTTTAAAAACTTCAGTAGTGTAGAAACAATGGAAGTACACTTCTTTATGGAGGAAAACAAAAGAAAGAGGTGGTAATAAGCAAGAAATAATTTAAAATTTATTTACCTTTTCTGTAGGAAAAAAATGTAGCTATCTTAGTTTTCAGAGCATATTTATAAATACAGTGAAGCAGTACTTTCAACTCAACTCTGTATCTGTGTTGATAGATTTAACCCCACTCCTAAGTATAAGTGTCATTTGGGCTATGTTGTAGGAGAAAGCTGTTATGTCTGGTTATTAGGGCAGCTGCATACTTTGTACACTTCTCTTGTATGAGTGGGAAGACAAATCAAACATAGGGACTTTCCTACAAGGACCCCTATGTTGTATACTGCATGGGATTGGTATGGAAAGGGATCTGCAGGCTGCTTGAACTCTTACTGCTTTTATAACAGCACCTTACAACTAAAAGTAAGTAAAGTGGAGTCAGATAGCAAAGTGGCCGCTCACTTCACTATATATCCTATAATCATTGAAACAATCTGGTTACAGCCTGGAGGTATTAAATATATGCTTGTGATGTGTTTTACAAAAATACACAAGTCACACATATAGCAACTCTGATTTCTAATATTCTAGCCCACTGGATTTCATTTAGCCATTCATATCACGCAGCTTTGTCTAATGCTGCACTATTCAAACATCATAAAACTGAATCAGATACAGCAAAACATAATCTAAATCTGCATTTATCTGGCATTCTGAGCATTAGGAAAACATCTTTTCTCTTTGTTCACATGCTGTTATGCTACTTACACAGGTCACATGCAAAACAATTACAACTGTTCATTCTTTCATTGCTAAAATCCTCTAATCTCTAAAACTAAACATTAGTTTTCTGCCTTCAGTTCAATTCTTATAGAGGGCATTAAGATGTCTGTGACCTATAGGAATCTTAAGAGACGGAGCAGGACATACCTCATAATTTCTCAGAGTCACTTCTCCAGCGTTTGTACTTGCAAGAGCTTAATTAATTATCTGGCAAAAACTATTCAAAGCCTATTTCAGGATGGCTACCCCTAGTGCTGCAATACATTTAGGACTTCATGCTTGCCTTCAGGCATGCAAAATCCAATGACTCTGGAGTGTTTCTTTGTTAGACTTTGATGCAGAAATACATGAGTGAGAGCCAAAAGGAATGGGAGAGGCGCTTGTTTAAATCAAGGGAGTGTTTGCAAAAGCAGGGATAAAATTGGGAGCTGGAAAATGGTTTCTAACTTAATATGCTGGAAAAGTTGTTCAGTGAAAGTAAGAGGGAAAAGATCTCTCATTAGTTTTGCAAAGGACCTTTTTAAGTTCATGAAAAAGGTTGTACATCAGGATAGACTGTATTAATAGGAGGCTAAGTTCACTGGTCTAAGAGTCATATGTCTTCTTAGTGAGGTAACAAGAAGTGACTGCAGATTAGCAACATGTTTCAAGCATACATCAAGAAGAGTGTCAGCAAGACCTGGATCTTAACGGGAAGCCCACTGCTAAGAGCTGAGTATTTGGGTCTAGTTTTCATTGGCAGAAGGAACTTACACAGCTGAGCAGTGGATTGTCAACACATTCACAAGCACAGAATTTGTTCTTCAATTTGAAATGTTGTTCTTCAGTATAAAATGAATGACAGTGGCTGAGAAGGTTAAAACTGAGGAAGTGGAGGAACATTTCATAATTTGTGATGCCAAATACAGCGCAAACCACAGTCACCCCAGTAAAGTGAAGGAGCCTCATGTGGAGAATGTTTACTGCACACTGCTACAGATTCTTTTCGCAGTCTTTATTTTTAAATACCTTAATAAACTTGAATCTTGGCTAAGGAAGGAAAACCAATGAAATGAAGTTCTCACCACCTATTTTATTTCAGCTTTTATTTTGAAAAGAGGGAAATATTTTTCTTTCCTTGGTTAATTCCTTAGTTCACAACATAAAGAAGAAAATGTGGTTCTGTTACGCTTCATTTCATCGATGTGGAAGTAGCATAGAAAATGCTCGACAACTGTTTCCATGTTATCACTCCCAGGTTATTAACAGTCTGATAGAAGTATCCCATGCAGTTGAAAGAAAAACTTCCTCTTCACACCATTTCACTGGGAAAATAGAATTAAAATGAGAGGAAAAAAGAGATAATGGCATACAATCAGAGGAAACTAAACCTACTTCTTACAGTGGTATCTTTCATTTATAGACTGCAGCAGATTCCTTCATTCATCTTTTTCATCATAGTACATCTTTAAATACCCTCAACTGTTAGTACTTTCAGGTGCCACATCATCTACTGCCCTTTTGCTTTGTCACTTAGAGCACAAAAGTAAAGTAGCAATGTATCTCTCAAGGTAACATGAGGAATGAACTTGCCCCCCAGGTTTTCATCCAGATCACCCCTCAGATAAGCTAAGTACAAATGAGCTGGACTGGTTTGGGGGAAACCAAAAAGCCCTGTGTAGCTGCAGCAGTGTAGATAACACTTGTTTGTCCTGTGCTCAAACGTCTCCGGATGCGAGTCAGTCTGGAGGTATGTGATGGGCAGAAGTGTCAGCACAGCGCTGTGCTCAAGCAAACAAACTCTGTGGAAAGGCAGACATGGGATCAAGCTAACACAGCCACACAATCCCCGTCTGGAGCTAGCCTGCAGCCACAGCCTGTGGGCTCCTGTCACCTACCAGACATGCCCAAAGGCACTGGAAGCAAGGGGAGTCATGTGACATCTTTGTGCTGGCACAAGAAATGGTTCTGTTTTGCCGATGGCAGCTGAGGACCCACCAAGGCTGTGGCAGACACATAACTATCTATTACTAATTCCTCGCTTTCTCTTGTTGCCCAGGTTTTCTGCATACCACAGAGAGTCTTAGCCTACCATTGCTTTCCCTCCCACACTGCTGACCCTGATTTTTCTTTATTTCTTCTAAATCAGCATTTAATCCAATTAGTTTGTGATATAACTTGTCAGACACTATGGTACAAACATGTGAAATGTCAAAAGCAAATAAAGGAAACACTGACACTGGCACCAGAGTCAGCACGCTCTCCCAATACAAATACTCAGCACCTGAAGGCAAGTATAGAACAAGTCACGACAGCACACGGGTATTATTTCTTGAAGTTAACAGTTTGTTTTTCTGCATCATAAAATTGAATGCAGTCCATCAGCTTTTCTAGAACTCATTTTTCTGCTGGAACTTAAACAAGGTCCTAATTCATCTTCAGAAATTTATTCATGATTCTTTGCCAAGCAGTAAAAGCAAGAGTTAATTCATTGCCAACTCCAACAGAAGGCATTTAAAAACTGCTGCTTTTTCCCATGCACGGGATTTCAGTCTTCTGGGTTCCATCATTCTGCTCTTTAGGAGACAGCTGGGAAAGTTAACCTGTCTGTCAGGTATATTCATCAGTGGGACTGTGATGGTCTATCCTTCTCTTCATTGACTTAAAGCAAATAAAAGCATTTGACTTCAGCTTCAAAAAGTATGTCCTGTTTAACAAACAGAATCTCAGTGTTCCCTCTCCATCTTCCATGAGGCTACTGGACAAGGGAAGCTGGGAGAGAAGTCCAGCTCTTTACTGTGAGGACAGCACTGGATGGAGCTAACAGGTGAGGAGGGAAGGCTGAAAGTTTAATGCCACATGCAGCTATTCTTTAAGCAAGGACCGTGGGATAGAGCAGTACACTTTGATACATCAGGAAGCAAAAGCTTGGGCAAGAAAAGTAGCTAAGCAATGGAAAAACAACCCCAAACAGGAAGGCCTAAAGGCATGGAGAAGATAAGTTGTCTGAAGGAGAGTATAGGGAAGAGCACTTCCTAAGGGCAGCAATATACTGGCACTGCAAGGAGAGCAGAAATAGTTCTTGTCTTGGGAGTTCAGAGAATAAAGATCAGTCAGTGAACCATGGGGTCATGGAAGGAAAGAGACACAAACCTTCCTATGTAAGTAAAACCACATGGATGTATGGACACCACCTCCCCACTTGGACATTCTCAACCACACATTTTAGATAGCACAAATCAATAATGATGGGGACTCCCAGGAACCAATAGCATATATCTCTCAACTCAAGCAAAAAGCCTTGAAAATTCCTCTGATTTTTTTTTTTTTCATTTGGTTGTACTGATCTATACCAGTCTAAAGAGAATAAACTTTCATTACAATAACTTGGTATCCACTGTCCTAATTTACTGTGGTGCTCAGATTTCAGACACTGAAAGCCTTCTGATTTTTACTCATATACAGTTGTCAGTTCACATGCTCCCATTTTATATCAGTTGCGGGCTTTTAATGCTACACCATGTTGTAAAAGGCAATACTTGATTGATAAGATTTGCAAGACTATGACTTAAGTAAACGTCCATTATTCTGAATATTAGATTATACTGAAATCTGTAAAATCTGAATAATACTGCATTTCCATACTTACCCTCAGCTATTACAAAGGTAGCTGGTGACTTTACTAAAATGTATACATATAATTCCTTTTTTAAAAACAGATAAATTATTCTTCAAAATCCCCAGAATCTCATCCCACTCCACCTCCACTCCAGATGTTCAGATCTGATGTCTGCAGGCCATCATTGCCTCACAGTTTAGGGGCGCTTCCTACAAACTACTATTGCATAGCTTGCTAAGCTTTGTTTCCGTTCTTGATTTTAACTCTTTGATCCAAATTGTCATACTTAGCAAGAGAACTTAAGCAAGATAACTGGCTCCCAGAAAACCCCAAACTTAATTCCTGAGAGAGCAGCAGTGCTACAATAGGTTGCCAAAATCCTACTTTGACGTTGGCTCTTACCAAGAGGAGAAAGCAACTTCTAAGGCTATGAGCTAACCAACCCAAGACTAGTGATGGAAGTTTTCCTCAAACACTGTCTGAACAGTCAAGGCATTTCACAGTTAGTGAAGGACAGTGAAAATAAGAAAGATAGCTCTGTCTAATAATACCCTTTCTCAAACTGTCATCCTTGATTTCTCCTTCACTGCCTCCAAGTCTTGTCAAAAAGCACATCATTACTTTGCTGACATCACACTCCTGTAACACACAGGTTTTGGTTTTTTTTTTTTTACCTTTGGGCTATCTTTCAGGAATGGCTGTGTCAGAAACTCACTTGGTGCTCCCTACATACCCCTGGTATCCTACTTTATTTCTCTTGTTCCTTTGAGGCATTTTCCTACCACTTTGCAAACACTGTGTAAGCAGCAAGTATCGCAGCTGAAATGGCACACATCAGTGACATGGATGATTACCTTCACCATTTACTTGATCTATCCACTGCCTAACAACTTTAAACCGACATAACTAGAGTTTATAAAGAGGTTTTTCAGCCATTTACTGCAACAGCTATGAGAAAACCTAGCATCACTTGACTGACATCAGAGAAATTATAATGATGCATAACAGCTGTCAATCTAGATACCAATAAATTGAAATCTTGTTGAAATAAAACAGAAACTTCAAACTACTGTCACTACAGGCATGCCCAGACCTAAGTTCCCTATCATGGGCAGTATTTTACTGCTTACTCCCTAATTGTATCTGCTACATATCAACTAAAATATCATCCTATCCTTAATGCTTTTCATTCCCGTAATTTTCTAACTGGATTCAAAGGGTTAAAAAGTTGAAACTTTGCAATAAGGTAAACATATAATAGAGCTAGATGTGCTTTGTTGTCAAAGTAGTGTGGTTTTAGCTTGTGAACTGTTGATTTATTTACTGTTAATACACAGTTGATACAGAAATATGAGTTAGTATCGACATTTGCTTGTCTGAAAAATTATTTACATTGAAGATAGTGAACATCATGTTAGTGATGTTATTTTAAAATGTCACTGTAGTATTTTATTCTCGTATTTATACTATAGCTTAAAAACTTGCTCTCAAACTTTATGACAACTTTTTGAATGAAATTCAAAGTAATGAAGAATTTACTGTATAGACCTAGCCATCTGGGCTTCTGTATTTTTATTTCTGCTGGATCCTACTGTGTGACTTATTTTAATTTCACTAATTTCCAGAATGAACATGCCATTATGTACATGAAGTGTAAAGGGCTACTGCAACTAAGTCAGCTGTAACTTTCTCTATGCATCACAGAAGTGTTTAAGTAGCTTTCCTCCCAGTAACAGAGGAACTATGCACTTAGTAATAATACTTCTGTAGCTGTGAGCTATGAGGAGGAGATATTAGACCAAACTGTTGTCTACCCAAAGGTGGTAGCATCCTAACAAGAAAGTAGAAATGATAATGGTATTATTTTAACTACAAGGAGTAGAAAGTAACATTTTAGGTACTGCTTAAATGAATTCACCCAGAGTAATAGTAGAAGTAATAGTAATAGTAATAGTAATTCCCTCTTCACCCACTAGTTTAAGCTTGAAGAATTATCTGAGGAAAGGACATTAGGCATGATGGTGCTTTGTCTTCCCAAGTAACCATTAGAAGTGATGGAGCCTGGCTTTCTTGAGGATGACTGAACACCTGCCCGCCGATGGGAAGTGGTGAATGAACTCCGTGTTTTGCTTTGCTTGCATGCACAGCTTTTTCTTCACCTACTAAACTGTATTTCTCCCAACCCACAAGTTTTCAAACCTTTAATTTTCCAGTTCTCTCCCACATCCCACTGTGGTGGAGTGACAGAGTGGCAATGAGCACATTATCCTGGTTAAATCATGACACAAAAGTAGTTCCATGGCTGAAAGCATGGTTATGAGATTTTTTCTGAAAGTTAATCTTTATTAGTGCATTTGGAAGATATGACTTCTCCAGTTTCTGATGCTGATAACAGCTTACTGGTAACAGTTGAAGAGGTTTCTCTCCCTCATTTTTTTTTATAATCACACCTCTTACAGGTTTCAAAGCCAAAAACTATTCATTAATTTGGATTCTGCTTCTTTCTACTAATTTGGTAGTGATACACTTACTACAGCTTTACAGTCTAGAAAGTAATGCCATTTGCTATATTTATTTACCTTGGAGATGAAATTTGAGAGCTCTATGCCAAAATTCAGAGGGGATTCTTATAGCTTAAGATGTACCTATACTAATTTCTGAAACTCTTCTGTGTCTTGAAAGACTAAGTTGTTTGTTTTTGTAGAACAGCTGACAGTGTAACTGCCACATTGACTGTCTAAAGAACAGAAAAAATTGTGTATCCAAAACCACACAGCGGAACTAAGTAGATGATAGTGCACAGTCTTCTGTGGTACATCTAAATGATGCATTTTTCACTGGAACAGAAGTAGGCTTACTTTTGTGTACTGAAAAAATTCCTAATACAGGAAGGAAATTTAGGAGAAGGATGTTAAGAAATTAATGGTTCTAAATTGCACTTTGCTCCTCTGGTGGATTTTAAAGCTAAAAGGCAATTCATGATTGAGCCTACATTCTATCTGGTTCATTTTGTTACTGGTTGATGCCTTTTCTTGTATCATTGTCATTGCCTCTCCATTCCAGTTTTGAGATTTTTCTGCTCACACACATTTATTTGAGAGGCTCTTCTCAAGCGTGATTTGGGAGATCAAATTCTCACGTACAGACGAGTTTCTGCAGCAGCATTATGTCAGTGTGCACTAAGGATCATGGTGAGGATGGTTCTTTTTGGTGTGATGGGACACCTATATTCCTATGAGAAGAATAAGAAATCATGGAATCATGGAATGGTTTGGGTTGGAAGCGACCTATAAAGGTCATCTAGTCCAACCCTCCTTGCAGTGAGCAGGGACATCTTTCACTACACCAGGTTGCTCAGAGCTCCAGCCAACCTGACCTCGAATGCTTCTAGGGGTGGGGCTTCTACCACCTCTCTGGGCAACCTGTTTCAGTGTCTCAACATCCTCATCGTAAAAAACGTCTTCCTTATATCTAGTCTAAATCTACCCTCTTTTAGTTTAAAACCATTGCCCCGTGTCATATTACTACATGCCCTACATAAAAAGTCTCTCTTCATGTTTTTTGAGCCCCCTCTAAGTAACTAGAGTGCTGCTATAAGGTCTCCCCAGAGTCTTCTCTTCTCCAGGCTGAACAACCCCAACTCTCTCTGCCTGTCTTCAGAGGAGAGGTGTTCCAGCCCTCTGATCACTTTTGTGGCCCTCCTCTGGACCTGCTCCAACAGCTTCATGTCTTTCTCGTGCTGAGAATCCAGACTGGTTGACCCAGTTTGGGGGTTATATGCTGGCCTCTATGTATGTGTGTATGTGTGTGAGAGTACAAGACGCGAGTAGATGAACATCTAAGCGTTTCAAGAGTGCTGGATCCCCCCAGGTCGCAGAAACAAACTTTCCATAACCTCCACCTCCCGCGCCAACCCTCAACTCTTCCCCCGGCTACCGCCGCAGCTCCCGCGGCCCCCGGGCTGGCTCCGACGACCACCTTCCCCCGCCTTCCAGCGCGGGCCCGCCCGCAGCCCTCCCCACCTCCTCCGCGAAGGGGCCGCCCACCCGGCAAGAGGA
>VYZX01033495.1:33183-83902 GCA_013401335.1 Brachypteracias leptosomus
CCCCGCGCCCCTCGTCCCCATGCCGCGGCGGGCGGCGGGAGGCTGCTGCCGCCGCGGGAGCTGCGCGCCCGGCCAGCCCGGCAAGCGGCGGGGAGCCGCCGGTACCTCCCGCCCGCCCGCTCGCCCACTGCCATCCCGGAGCGACGCGCTCGACTCCCGCCGGGGCTGAGAGGTCGCGGTGCCCCGACTTGGGGCCGCGGGGCAGGCGAGCGCTCGGAGGAATTAACAGTAATTAAAACCCCAGCACCCCAGGCAGTGTCCTGCCCAGCTGCCGCGCTATCGCTTATGCTCGTTCGGGGGAACGCAACCGGGGCGGCGGATCCCACAGGATGACGGGCGATGAGGAGCCCTAAGGCGGTGTCGAGGCGAGGCGCCGCGGGTTGCGATGAGCCTCGGCCAGCCGGTGCCGGAGGGGAGGCCGGGAGCCAGGTAGCCGCCGGCCGCCGCCCCCCGGGGGCATGGGAGCGCCGGGCAGCGCCCGCTGAGACCTCCGCGCCCGGCTGCAGGTAAGGAGTCTGCGCACGGCCGGTCGAGGCTGCCGGTGCCCGGTTGCGGAAGGGGGATTTGGGGGAGTGTGGTGGTTTTTTAGGGGGGGGCTCCCTCCCGGGACTGCGCGGGCAGAGGAGGGGAGCGGAGGGGCTGCCGCTGTGCTCCCGCTCCCGCTGCCCAGCCCGGCGGGGACACTTTTCCCTAACGCAAAGCACCAGGCTCCGGTAGGGTAAAACGAGACACGGGCGGGAGGGACCCGCGCCCCCCGGCCCCATCCCCCCCGCTCTGGCTGGCACAGGGCCCGGCCCAGCGGGAGGAAAAGCACCGCTCGGCACCCGACACCCCCAGTCCCAAAAACCTCCCCGCGGGGCGGGCGCGGCCCCCACAGCCACCTCCCGACGGCGGTGGTGGAGCCGCAGCCCATTGGCTGAGCGCTGCGCGGCCGCAGAGGAGGCAGCCAATGGCTGGGCGGTGCGGGGAGAGCGTTGGAGGGCGCCCCCAGGCGGCGGGGCGGGCGGCAGAAGCGGGTCCGGCGTCGCCGGGAGCCCGCGGGGGTGATTCCGGTCCAACCTCTGCAAAGTACTGAAGGTCCCACACTCGGTTGGTGTTTCTTACCCAGGCGAGCCTCCCCCCGGCCCACTCTTCCCCAGCCCCTCACAAATCACTGCTATTTCCTCTTCACCTCGGCGAGCACCTCCTGTAAGGAAATGCAGGGTTGAAATGTGTAGGAGGGCATTTAATGAGAATTTTCATTAAAGAGGATGTTAAGTTAAAGCAACACCTGAATATTCTTAAGCAAATTAAAAGCTATTTGTCTTGTAAAGAATGGTAAACGTCTCATTAACTTGACCACAGATATTTGAGAAATCTCTTCATCCCAACGAGGCTCTCCTTTGAACTGTAATGGGTTGCACATGATGGTCTTAGAAAAAGAATGTGTGGCTCGTTGCTAGCAGATCTGAGAAAATCTGACTTTTCTGCTAAAAGCAATAACTAACGGAACTAATAATAGCCAGTAAAACTAAATGCCTTTCCGTCATTGTCACACTGTCATATAGGAGTAGGAATACTACATTTCTGTTACTAATAGTAGCCTGCATTCCTGTATGGCTTTAATCTGAAAAGCTTTCAAATTCTTATGATGGTGAGGATAAGAATAGATATGTTTCAAACTCATTTCTCTGAAGTTAGTCTACTTAATCTGTAATTAGACATCTAAATAAATTGTTGTTATTATTAGAAATGATGAGTGCTTGAGGTCAGTAACAGTTGTGTTTTCTTGTCTGTTCTAGCACTGCATGCATCTTTAAATGGCTCTCCGTAGGTCTAGCCGTCCAGATTTAGACACACGGTTCTAAAAATCTGAACTTGAGTGTTGATAGACAAGGCAAGATTATAAATGTAAACTTTCTTGCTTACATTTCCCCATAGTTCTGTGCTTATGCTTCTAAACAAATTACCAAGTCTTATCAATTCTGATCATTCATAGCTTCTGTTTGGTTAAGCTTGCAGTGTGTGAGCACATCCAGCATCTCACAGGATGACAAAGGATGATGGAGTCCAGATCTATGGCCAACCAATTCTTTCTTTCACTCACTTTCTCTCTCAATGATACCATTTTCCATGTACATTTTGAATGGGATTCTTTCAGCTAAATTTTACCCAACTGGAAGTTAGTAGCCTGTCCAAAAATTAGGCAGCAAGGTTAGGTGAGTTAGACAGAGGGACCTAATGAGGCTGATTTGTACTATTTCTAGGTATCTGATCAGGTAAGTACCTGATACTATTCATCTTCAAGTGAATATGAGTAGCGTTTTTTCTTTCACTGGCTGTAGAGGGAGCCATGGCAATTTGCTTGAGCTAGATGCTTCCCTTGAAGTTTTCTAATTTGTAGTTGAGACGAACAGTACCCTTGGCGTAGAGAACAAACCTACAAAACTTATTACCATAGGGAGACAGAATAGACATTTAGCAGAAAAGTGGAAGTGAATTATGGGGGGGGAAGTTAACTTTGAAGTAGTGAATGATGTGGGAGAAAGAAAACCTCTTTTAGACTGAACTTTGCCTCGATTGCCCATAGACCTTCTGGGGCACTGCAGAACATCGCAAGGTATATAAAGATATTTAGAAGGATTTTTAAAAATCATTGTTTCTTTTGTCTTTTCCTACTCCTCTTCCCCCCTTCCGGCCCCGTTTCCCGCGGACGACCCAGAAGGAGCGAGGCGAGGGGAGGCCACAAGATGGGGGTGCGGGCGGCGGCAGCGCTGTCCGTGGTGCTGATCCTGGGGCTGGGGCTGCCGCCGGACGCCCGGGCCTGCCCCCAGCCCTGTGCCTGCTACCTCCCCACCGAGGTCCACTGCACCTTCCGGTCCTTGGCAGCCGTGCCCGCCAGGATCTCCAGACACGTGGAAAGAATCAATTTTGGGTTTGTACAGCAGTCTGTGGCAAAAAAATCAACTGTTGTTTGCAAATAAATATTTATATCCTGGTTCTTCGTGGCAAATAGGACATGTAATCTTTTACAGGGTATAAAAAGATATAGATATTGAATTAAAGCTACAATGGGATGTCTACTAAATGTTGGATTATATACATATTATTATATGTAAAAAAAATATACTAGGAATAAAATCCCATGATATACCCAGGTAGCATTTTGGAGAACAATGAAATATGTCTTAATACAGTAAAACCAAAATTATTACATTGCCTTTGCAATTGTTTGTTTGGGGTTTTTTGTCAAGGAACTTAAGCGCAATATATCAGACACCGATATTTTGGGGAGAGATTGCTCAGGCTTCAACTCACTTTCCTCTGCCAGGGTATTGCCAACTCACATCTGCCTGTCAGATTGTGAGACAAGAGGACAGTTCATAGGCTACATAACACAAAAGTGCTGTGTAGGGACATTAGGTAACATGGCATGGTGCAAGAGTCACATACCTCTTCTTCATATCACAGCTGCCTCACTACCTGGTATGAACTCATCCTGACCACCTCAAGGCCTGTAAGCTGCAACTGATTGTGTAATGACTGACAGTAGGGACTGAGTTTGTTTTTTGCTTTTCTGTAGTTAAAATTTCTATCCACCATCACTTTATCCACCTAAAGCCCAACTTTAGTCTCAAAATGTCCTCGTACTTAGTAAATCTTTATAACAGCAGTCTGTACTTTCATGCCATTTTTGAGTCAAACATGCCTCCCTCTCCCCCTGCATTCAAAACCACACATAGTCAGTCACTTCTCCCCCATCTGTCAGTGTTCTATGGCAAATTCTATCCCTGAATGGCTTTTGAAAATGAGATGTAGGCTTCTAAGCTATTTTAGTGTTTTGACTGTTCTTTAATAAAACTATATTATTTGATACTGTAAGCATAAAAGCCGTATCCTAACTTTCTATTTCACTACTACAAATGACATTTTCTGAGTTATATTAATTTCTAGGAAGATATCTGTTGTTCCATTTCTTTCATTTTGGAAGAGCTTTAATCATATTTCTGTTGTAAGGTGCTAAATTTTTAAGAGGTAAAGATTATTTTCCTAGCTGGAAATAATTTAGGAAAAAAAAATTATTTAGAGAAGTTCATCTTTTTTAAAAGCACTGATGTTGAAATAAGGAATTTTAATAGAATGACTTCTGCAAGCCTAGTAGATCTGTAGTAGGACTAAAATTATCAAAACAGTAGTCTAAGTTTTTAGCAAATTAAAAATCTTCAGATAGATGACATGATGAGGTTCTAAAACCATTTTCTCCATATCCAAGGTATTTTAATTTCTCGCTGTCTCTTCCTTTCAAGAAGGTGTCAAAAAAATAGGAAAAATACTTAAAATTATACGCTTAATTTGAAGACTTCATGCCCAGATTAGCTCATGCATTTAATTTTATGTCTACATATGGAAAACCCAAATGTAGAGCTAAGCTGTCAAACTTAAGACTTCCATATTGGAAAATAACGCCTGATTTATTTGTCCAAAGTTAAAGTGAATTATTTTCAGAAAGTAGTTTTTCTGTATTCCTTGTCTAAAAGGACTTTCTAGACTCAAATTAGATAATTAGAAGATCAATTCCTAGATCTTATGTAATTAGTTGATGTAGCCAATTACATGTTGTAACAGTAAGTGAAGCAGGATATGACTTCCTGCTTCTTATGCTGTTTGGGAGATAATCATTTTTAATGTCCTCTCTCCAAATCTTTATTCATTTATTCTTAAATGCTGTTTTGGCAGCACTGCAGCCTGTCTAGTTTGCCAGGCTCCATAGCATCATTGATTGGCTACGAGCCATTAATTTATTACCATTCTATAAACAGAGCTGCGTGGAAAAGCATACTGACAACTATTAGAACTTAAACACCTATTTATTACTCTTACTCCTAAATTATGGCTGAAGTGCCACAAATTGAGTTAAAAGAAATCTTAATGTAAGCATGAACTAAGTGTACTTGGCCTTGTAAAAATGTTTCAGTAACTTCTGGCCCTTTGACAATGCACTAAGATCCTTCCAGTTTTTGCTGAAAATTAGGTTATACTAATTTTACATTTGCAGTCCATGACAGTCAGTGCATAAAATGTAACTGCACATGTGATTTTTTTCCAGGTTTAACAGTATACAGTCTATATACGAAAACTCCTTTGCAGGACTTACAAAACTGGAATTGCTTATGATACATGGAAATGACATTCAGAATATACCTAATGGTGCTTTGAAAGATCTTGTGTCTCTACAGGTAATGCTCAGGTCTTCCTACATTTCATAAAATCTAACTTCCATGAATAACAGAAGACAAAAAAATCCCAATTTCTGTAGTGTCTTTCTTAGGATTAAGTTACCATTCCCCCCCAGATACATTGGAGATCTATTAACTGTGCCTATGTCATACTTGGTAATGCCAGTACTTGGCTGTATTCTCCTTTTTTGACCAGCATATCATCTTGCATTGCAAAGGATATTTGAATGAGGGAGGAAAACTTTTGCTTGCTTGCTATTCTGTTTGGATTTAGATCAAAACCCCAAATTAATCTCTTTTATTCTTTTTTTTTTTTTTTTAAGGTTTTCAAAATCAGTTATAATAAATTGAAAGTCATAACTGGCCAAACTCTCCAAGGACTTTCAAGCTTAATGAGGCTGCACATGGACCACAACAGAATTGAGTTTATTCATCCAAATGCTTTTAATGGATTAACTTCTCTGAGACTGGTCCACTTAGAAGGAAATTTGCTCCAGCAGCTTCACCCCAACACCTTTTCAACATTTATGGTCCTTGATTATTTCAAACTCTCAACAGTAAGACACCTCTACCTGTCTGAAAATACTCTTAGGACCTTGCCTGCAGGGATGTTTCAAGGCATGTCGCTGCTGGAAAATCTTTATCTTCATGGGAATCCATGGGCCTGTGACTGCAGTTTAAAGTGGCTCCTTGAATGGAATGAAGTTTCTGGAGGTAAGAGCAAAAGTACAAATACTTCTTCAACTCATAATGTTAGGGGTTTTTTTCCTGTTCTGCATATGGATGATTTTGTTATTTCCTGAGTGTTATTACTTACATGATGTGTATGTGCACTGTTATGTTCCGTTACCATTTCATAAATGCATGTATTTAAACAACAGTGTAAAGAGTAAGCAGTTGTGTGTCACTTGCTAAAAATCTGTATTAGCCATTACATTAAAGATGGAAAAAGTTGTCTTGAAGCTTATAGTTGGAAAGAGGAAATGGGTAATAACCTGTTAGTGTATTCCTTTGCAGAGTGGTACACCTTTGACTAAGGGCTGGCAAATGTCCTCAACCAACAAAGCCAGTAACTGTGTGCTCTTGTGGGAGATGGGAGTATTGGATTTGAACTTGTTTGGCTAAGGAAGGGAAGGAAATCAATTTTCTAAATTCCTGGATGAGCCCTTTGACTTAGATGCTATTAACATAAAAGCTGTCCTTCATGTCTATCTGTGTTTCTTCATTGACCACAACTTCCTTTTATGATGGAGCAAATCTATTTTAAGTCTTTTCAGAGAACACCTACAGTCCTGTGATTTTTTTTCTTAGAATAACTGGTCTGTCTTCGTTCAGGCTTAGATGTGAAATAAGTATCACACTGCTTAGGCTGGGGTGCTTTTGGTTGTATGCAGAAGCAAAATACTAGAAGCAAAAAAAACCCAAACCCACAACAATTTTATTATGCCTCTGTATCAAGAATACACTAAATGAGGATTTTTTTGAATGTCAGTTTTCACTTTGGGCATCTCAGATTTTCCCGATGCTCCATCTCAGTTAGCTAAGTGCCTACTGTAGTAGGCCAGAGGGACTGATGTTACACCAGAGCTGCCACTAAAATATTAAGAGGGAGTTGTCATTTAATTGCAGCTGAGGATATCACAAATGAGTGCTGGAGCCACTAGGCTTATATAATGATTTGGAGATTTTATGGTCAATGATGGTGGGTCTTGNCCCCAGCCCCTCACAAATCACTGCTATTTCCTCTTCACCTCGGCGAGCACCTCCTGTAAGGAAATGCAGGGTTGAAATGTGTAGGAGGGCATTTAATGAGAATTTTCATTAAAGAGGATGTTAAGTTAAAGCAACACCTGAATATTCTTAAGCAAATTAAAAGCTATTTGTCTTGTAAAGAATGGTAAACGTCTCATTAACTTGACCACAGATATTTGAGAAATCTCTTCATCCCAACGAGGCTCTCCTTTGAACTGTAATGGGTTGCACATGATGGTCTTAGAAAAAGAATGTGTGGCTCGTTGCTAGCAGATCTGAGAAAATCTGACTTTTCTGCTAAAAGCAATAACTAACGGAACTAATAATAGCCAGTAAAACTAAATGCCTTTCCGTCATTGTCACACTGTCATATAGGAGTAGGAATACTACATTTCTGTTACTAATAGTAGCCTGCATTCCTGTATGGCTTTAATCTGAAAAGCTTTCAAATTCTTATGATGGTGAGGATAAGAATAGATATGTTTCAAACTCATTTCTCTGAAGTTAGTCTACTTAATCTGTAATTAGACATCTAAATAAATTGTTGTTATTATTAGAAATGATGAGTGCTTGAGGTCAGTAACAGTTGTGTTTTCTTGTCTGTTCTAGCACTGCATGCATCTTTAAATGGCTCTCCGTAGGTCTAGCCGTCCAGATTTAGACACACGGTTCTAAAAATCTGAACTTGAGTGTTGATAGACAAGGCAAGATTATAAATGTAAACTTTCTTGCTTACATTTCCCCATAGTTCTGTGCTTATGCTTCTAAACAAATTACCAAGTCTTATCAATTCTGATCATTCATAGCTTCTGTTTGGTTAAGCTTGCAGTGTGTGAGCACATCCAGCATCTCACAGGATGACAAAGGATGATGGAGTCCAGATCTATGGCCAACCAATTCTTTCTTTCACTCACTTTCTCTCTCAATGATACCATTTTCCATGTACATTTTGAATGGGATTCTTTCAGCTAAATTTTACCCAACTGGAAGTTAGTAGCCTGTCCAAAAATTAGGCAGCAAGGTTAGGTGAGTTAGACAGAGGGACCTAATGAGGCTGATTTGTACTATTTCTAGGTATCTGATCAGGTAAGTACCTGATACTATTCATCTTCAAGTGAATATGAGTAGCGTTTTTTCTTTCACTGGCTGTAGAGGGAGCCATGGCAATTTGCTTGAGCTAGATGCTTCCCTTGAAGTTTTCTAATTTGTAGTTGAGACGAACAGTACCCTTGGCGTAGAGAACAAACCTACAAAACTTATTACCATAGGGAGACAGAATAGACATTTAGCAGAAAAGTGGAAGTGAATTATGGGGGGGGAAGTTAACTTTGAAGTAGTGAATGATGTGGGAGAAAGAAAACCTCTTTTAGACTGAACTTTGCCTCGATTGCCCATAGACCTTCTGGGGCACTGCAGAACATCGCAAGGTATATAAAGATATTTAGAAGGATTTTTAAAAATCATTGTTTCTTTTGTCTTTTCCTACTCCTCTTCCCCCCTTCCGGCCCCGTTTCCCGCGGACGACCCAGAAGGAGCGAGGCGAGGGGAGGCCACAAGATGGGGGTGCGGGCGGCGGCAGCGCTGTCCGTGGTGCTGATCCTGGGGCTGGGGCTGCCGCCGGACGCCCGGGCCTGCCCCCAGCCCTGTGCCTGCTACCTCCCCACCGAGGTCCACTGCACCTTCCGGTCCTTGGCAGCCGTGCCCGCCAGGATCTCCAGACACGTGGAAAGAATCAATTTTGGGTTTGTACAGCAGTCTGTGGCAAAAAAATCAACTGTTGTTTGCAAATAAATATTTATATCCTGGTTCTTCGTGGCAAATAGGACATGTAATCTTTTACAGGGTATAAAAAGATATAGATATTGAATTAAAGCTACAATGGGATGTCTACTAAATGTTGGATTATATACATATTATTATATGTAAAAAAAATATACTAGGAATAAAATCCCATGATATACCCAGGTAGCATTTTGGAGAACAATGAAATATGTCTTAATACAGTAAAACCAAAATTATTACATTGCCTTTGCAATTGTTTGTTTGGGGTTTTTTGTCAAGGAACTTAAGCGCAATATATCAGACACCGATATTTTGGGGAGAGATTGCTCAGGCTTCAACTCACTTTCCTCTGCCAGGGTATTGCCAACTCACATCTGCCTGTCAGATTGTGAGACAAGAGGACAGTTCATAGGCTACATAACACAAAAGTGCTGTGTAGGGACATTAGGTAACATGGCATGGTGCAAGAGTCACATACCTCTTCTTCATATCACAGCTGCCTCACTACCTGGTATGAACTCATCCTGACCACCTCAAGGCCTGTAAGCTGCAACTGATTGTGTAATGACTGACAGTAGGGACTGAGTTTGTTTTTTGCTTTTCTGTAGTTAAAATTTCTATCCACCATCACTTTATCCACCTAAAGCCCAACTTTAGTCTCAAAATGTCCTCGTACTTAGTAAATCTTTATAACAGCAGTCTGTACTTTCATGCCATTTTTGAGTCAAACATGCCTCCCTCTCCCCCTGCATTCAAAACCACACATAGTCAGTCACTTCTCCCCCATCTGTCAGTGTTCTATGGCAAATTCTATCCCTGAATGGCTTTTGAAAATGAGATGTAGGCTTCTAAGCTATTTTAGTGTTTTGACTGTTCTTTAATAAAACTATATTATTTGATACTGTAAGCATAAAAGCCGTATCCTAACTTTCTATTTCACTACTACAAATGACATTTTCTGAGTTATATTAATTTCTAGGAAGATATCTGTTGTTCCATTTCTTTCATTTTGGAAGAGCTTTAATCATATTTCTGTTGTAAGGTGCTAAATTTTTAAGAGGTAAAGATTATTTTCCTAGCTGGAAATAATTTAGGAAAAAAAAATTATTTAGAGAAGTTCATCTTTTTTAAAAGCACTGATGTTGAAATAAGGAATTTTAATAGAATGACTTCTGCAAGCCTAGTAGATCTGTAGTAGGACTAAAATTATCAAAACAGTAGTCTAAGTTTTTAGCAAATTAAAAATCTTCAGATAGATGACATGATGAGGTTCTAAAACCATTTTCTCCATATCCAAGGTATTTTAATTTCTCGCTGTCTCTTCCTTTCAAGAAGGTGTCAAAAAAATAGGAAAAATACTTAAAATTATACGCTTAATTTGAAGACTTCATGCCCAGATTAGCTCATGCATTTAATTTTATGTCTACATATGGAAAACCCAAATGTAGAGCTAAGCTGTCAAACTTAAGACTTCCATATTGGAAAATAACGCCTGATTTATTTGTCCAAAGTTAAAGTGAATTATTTTCAGAAAGTAGTTTTTCTGTATTCCTTGTCTAAAAGGACTTTCTAGACTCAAATTAGATAATTAGAAGATCAATTCCTAGATCTTATGTAATTAGTTGATGTAGCCAATTACATGTTGTAACAGTAAGTGAAGCAGGATATGACTTCCTGCTTCTTATGCTGTTTGGGAGATAATCATTTTTAATGTCCTCTCTCCAAATCTTTATTCATTTATTCTTAAATGCTGTTTTGGCAGCACTGCAGCCTGTCTAGTTTGCCAGGCTCCATAGCATCATTGATTGGCTACGAGCCATTAATTTATTACCATTCTATAAACAGAGCTGCGTGGAAAAGCATACTGACAACTATTAGAACTTAAACACCTATTTATTACTCTTACTCCTAAATTATGGCTGAAGTGCCACAAATTGAGTTAAAAGAAATCTTAATGTAAGCATGAACTAAGTGTACTTGGCCTTGTAAAAATGTTTCAGTAACTTCTGGCCCTTTGACAATGCACTAAGATCCTTCCAGTTTTTGCTGAAAATTAGGTTATACTAATTTTACATTTGCAGTCCATGACAGTCAGTGCATAAAATGTAACTGCACATGTGATTTTTTTCCAGGTTTAACAGTATACAGTCTATATACGAAAACTCCTTTGCAGGACTTACAAAACTGGAATTGCTTATGATACATGGAAATGACATTCAGAATATACCTAATGGTGCTTTGAAAGATCTTGTGTCTCTACAGGTAATGCTCAGGTCTTCCTACATTTCATAAAATCTAACTTCCATGAATAACAGAAGACAAAAAAATCCCAATTTCTGTAGTGTCTTTCTTAGGATTAAGTTACCATTCCCCCCCAGATACATTGGAGATCTATTAACTGTGCCTATGTCATACTTGGTAATGCCAGTACTTGGCTGTATTCTCCTTTTTTGACCAGCATATCATCTTGCATTGCAAAGGATATTTGAATGAGGGAGGAAAACTTTTGCTTGCTTGCTATTCTGTTTGGATTTAGATCAAAACCCCAAATTAATCTCTTTTATTTTTTTTTTTTTTTTTTTAAGGTTTTCAAAATCAGTTATAATAAATTGAAAGTCATAACTGGCCAAACTCTCCAAGGACTTTCAAGCTTAATGAGGCTGCACATGGACCACAACAGAATTGAGTTTATTCATCCAAATGCTTTTAATGGATTAACTTCTCTGAGACTGGTCCACTTAGAAGGAAATTTGCTCCAGCAGCTTCACCCCAACACCTTTTCAACATTTATGGTCCTTGATTATTTCAAACTCTCAACAGTAAGACACCTCTACCTGTCTGAAAATACTCTTAGGACCTTGCCTGCAGGGATGTTTCAAGGCATGTCGCTGCTGGAAAATCTTTATCTTCATGGGAATCCATGGGCCTGTGACTGCAGTTTAAAGTGGCTCCTTGAATGGAATGAAGTTTCTGGAGGTAAGAGCAAAAGTACAAATACTTCTTCAACTCATAATGTTAGGGGTTTTTTTCCTGTTCTGCATATGGATGATTTTGTTATTTCCTGAGTGTTATTACTTACATGATGTGTATGTGCACTGTTATGTTCCGTTACCATTTCATAAATGCATGTATTTAAACAACAGTGTAAAGAGTAAGCAGTTGTGTGTCACTTGCTAAAAATCTGTATTAGCCATTACATTCAAGATGGAAAAAGTTGTCTTGAAGCTTATAGTTGGAAAGAGGAAATGGGTAATAACCTGTTAGTGTATTCCTTTGCAGAGTGGTACACCTTTGACTAAGGGCTGGCAAATGTCCTCAACCAACAAAGCCAGTAACTGTGTGCTCTTGTGGGAGATGGGAGTATTGGATTTGAACTTGTTTGGCTAAGGAAGGGAAGGAAATCAATTTTCTAAATTCCTGGATGAGCCCTTTGACTTAGATGCTATTAACATAAAAGCTGTCCTTCATGTCTATCTGTGTTTCTTCATTGACCACAACTTCCTTTTATGATGGAGCAAATCTATTTTAAGTCTTTTCAGAGAACACCTACAGTCCTGTGATTTTTTTTCTTAGAATAACTGGTCTGTCTTCGTTCAGGCTTAGATGTGAAATAAGTATCACACTGCTTAGGCTGGGGTGCTTTTGGTTGTATGCAGAAGCAAAATACTAGAAGCAAAAAAAACCCAAACCCACAACAATTTTATTATGCCTCTGTATCAAGAATACACTAAATGAGGATTTTTTTGAATGTCAGTTTTCACTTTGGGCATCTCAGATTTTCCCGATGCTCCATCTCAGTTAGCTAAGTGCCTACTGTAGTAGGCCAGAGGGACTGATGTTACACCAGAGCTGCCACTAAAATATTAAGAGGGAGTTGTCATTTAATTGCAGCTGAGGATATCACAAATGAGTGCTGGAGCCACTAGGCTTATATAATGATTTGGAGATTTTATGGTCAATGATGGTGGGTCTTGTCATCTCAGAATATACAGTTCATTGCAGTTTTGCACTTAGCTATAGGAAAGTGCTTTTAAGATACTTGAGTGTGTATTGTAAGTGTTCCTTCCTGAAGTGATAATTGAGTCACCTAACTTTGATATTATATTTCACTAACTTACATTTTAGTATTCTTACATATTCCCCTCGATCCCAGTAAATATGTATATTAAGTCTACTTAAGTTGCACTGTGAGTTACAACAATGAAATATTAGATGAACTTTCCTTCCCTGTGCAGTGTTGGCTTGTTAGCATTTTTATTCAGTTAGATTCTCTTTTTGCACTACAACGGTAGTGATTATTGGAAAAAGAAAATTATTTATCCATGCTATTTTCATGTATGACTGGTTTTGCATATTTATATAACTATAACATTAACTTCTTTGGGAAATCCATCCAGATAAAGTTACTAAAGTTCTTCAGACTAGTGTGGTCACTGCAAAGTTGATCACAGGCCAGTTCTGTCATGAAGCGTGCTTTCCATATCTTTGAAACATCATATTTGAATCTGCAAGTGATAGACTGCTTCAGTTAAATATTCCATTTGTGAGAACTTAAGAAAATTGATTTGTCAGACTGGCAAAGCATATATATTTCAATTTTTAAAATGGTATGAAATGTTGCCATTCTTTTCCCCCTTCCACTAGCATTTTGCCTTCTAACCCACCCATATATTGTTCATTCATTCAAAGATCCCTCATTCCTCAGGAATGATCATCATGACGCTTATTCCTAGAATAACTGGAATACATTTTATTTACAACATGTTTCTAAACTAAGTATGTAAAGTGACATTTGACACTGTAGTGAGCAGAACAGTGTAATAAATGTGTGACTTATTTTGCAGACAAGAATCTTTCTGGCATTGATAGAAGAAAGGAATCAAAACTATAATTTTCTGCTTTAGTGCTCCTTCTCTGTTTTAGTTTTTATTTTATCATTACAGAGTTTAGTTATTTCAGAGGTCAAGGAAGAAGTGGCACCTTTGGGGATTTTTGCTGCTGATGAATAGCTTGTAAATGCAGGAACTAGACAGCAGATTTTGGTAGCTACAGTAGATTGTTTTGTGTATTGCCAGTACTGTTGTTAATAAACAGAGAAAAATAAAAAGCTTCCTGGATTATTTAATGAGGAAGTCCAACATTTCTCATGTAAATGCTGCATTCATGGTAGATCCACAAGTTAAATGGGTAGTTTCTGACTGTACAGATGCAGACTTTTTGACACAGCTTAGATTTTTACTGACTTACAAAACGTTGTTCTGAACACTTCAGTTTGTTAATCTGGTTTTCAGAAGGATGGAGTATTCAGTCCTCTCATTAAAGTTAGAAGAAATTGTGATTAGTTTGATAATCAGATGACGATTCAACTGTGAAAACAAAGAGGTGCCTTTTTATAAGTCTTGCCTTACGTGTCATGTGCCATAATGTGTTCCTCATGCATTCCATTTCACACCTTTGAGAGTTCTCTAACTCTAGAACAGAGTTCTTCAGCTTGCCTGTCTTTTCTTTTCTCCTTTTTCCTTTTTATTTCTTTTTTTTTTTTTTTCTTGCAGGTGTTTTAAAATGCAAAAAGGACAAAGCCTATGAAGGGGGACAGCTCTGTCCTAAGTGCAACAGCCCGAAACAGCTGCAGAAAGAAGATATTCAAAACTTGAAAGATATTTCCTGTAGGAAACCTGTCATTCAGTCATCACTGAGACAAAATAGCAGCACTGAGGATGAAGAAGATGGTGACAGTTATGAAATCCCTCTGGAAGAGCTTCAGTCCTCTCCATGGAACATCACTCTAAATATGACTGATGAGCATGGCAATGTAGTCCACCTGAACTGTGAAATCAAAAAACCAACAGGCTCTACCAAAATTCACTGGAATCAGATCCAGACTCAGGAGATTGATATAAATGCTACAATTTCACTGGATTTTGAATGTCCAATGAATCGAGAAAACTATGAAAAACTGTGGAAGCTTATAGCTTATTACAGTGAAGTACCTGTCAAGTTAGAGAGGGAACTTATGCTCAGCAAAGAGCCTAAAATAAGCTATCGGTACAGGCAAGGCTCAGATTATGATGCTCTTTATTACACAGGTGTAAAAGCTCAAATAATGGCTGAGCCTTCCTGGGTCATGCAACCTCTTATAAATATCCAATTAAACAGGCACCAGAGTACAGGGAAGAAAGTGGTGCTATCTTTTTTTACTGTGTTTTCTCAGACAATTCCCACCAAAGACACCGGTCAGCAGAGAAGCTGGGTAATGATAGAGCAAAACCAGAGCACAAGGACAGCACAGAGTGTGGTGGAAGGGTCAGAGTGTCAGCTGAGTTGCAATGTGAAAGCCTCTGAGAGCCCCTCCATCCAGTGGCTCTTTCCAGATGGGACTAAACTGCAGGCTCCATTTAATCAGAAAGACAATAGGTTTTCCATTCTCAGTAGTGGCCAGCTAATAATCAAAGCAGTGAGTTACACTGATAGTGGTTTGTACCACTGTGTTGCCCAGGTGAGAGATGCTGTGGACGTAGTGGCTTACAGACTTATAGTGCAGCCTCCAACTACTCAGGTAGGTGATTCAGATGTAGTGAGAGTTGAAAAAAATGTTGGAGATCCAATAGTTTTGCCATGCAATGCAGTTGCCAGCCCAGAGCCACGGTTGAGTTGGATTCTTCCAAACAGCCAGGTACTTAATGATTTATCAAACACTTCAAAAGGATATATGTTGGACAACGGTACTTTGCTTATTCCAAGAAGCCATGTCAGTGATAGTGGCCATTACAGATGTGTGGCTGTCAATCAGAAGGGATCAGATCAGTTTGTTGTAAGGGTCACAGTAAATAAAATGGTGTCTGACAGGTCATTTAAAAGGATAAAACTAAAAAAGCGCCCAGGCTCAAAAAAATTGTCAAAAACAAGAGGACAAGTCATAGATGATGGAGAGGGATCAGGGGCAGGAGGGGTGGAGGAGTTCCCACGAAGAAAGAACCACCTGAAAGACTGGGAAATACCCTTTAAACAAAAAAGTGACCATATGCCAGAGGCTCAAATTAAAAAGGGAAAGAAAGGCAGAAGGAAAATGAAAATCTGGAAAAGTACTGATAGAACCCAAGACAGCAATGTTGCAGAAGGCCGGAGAGCATTTGAATCTCGAAGGAGAATTAATGTGGCAAACAAGCAGATTAATCCACAGCATTGGGCTGACATTTTGGCAAAGGTTCGTGGAAAGAATCTTCCTAGAGCAACAACAGCTACAGCCATTTCCTTTACAACTGCACCGCCATTAATAATGCAGAAAACCACTCCAGTCCCTCATCCGGTAGCCAGCCCTCTGCCTTCAGAGGCAGCAGCCGATATGGTAGATTCCTCTGCTGATGCATCACCTGTAGGTGAAGATGAGCCATTCTCAGTCACTGTTTCTCACAACAATAAAGCATTTTCAGTCGAGTCCATATTAACGAGATCAGAAACTGGACCCTTCTCCAACCACAGGGCCTTAGAAATGCCAGTAAATGTATACCCTGTAGAAATCACTGTATCGGGTCCATATTTAACTCCTGTCTCTACAACTATGCAACCCCAAGGCCAGCAGCATCCTGATATCAGGACCAATGATTCAAGTGTAGTCAAAGAAAATATCCATGCTCTCACTGAAGACCTAACCAGACAAACTGTAACAAACTTTCCTAATATTCAGAGCAGTTCATTCACAGTGGAAAATGTAGGTAGAACTATATCTTCTACATCAGAGGAAAATTCTGCTTTTGCTGAGCTACCACTTGATGCTACTCTCCTAGCTGAATCTCAGACTGTGGATCTTCATAGCATCTTGGAGACAAGTGTGAAGTTAAATGCAGTGGACACTGTAATTTTAACATCTTCTCAGTTGGATGAGATCATCCCAACAGATTTTGTAGGCACTACTACCATTTCTTCATTCTTTTCTCCATTCGTTACAGAAAAGAGCAATGACTTGATACACCAGCAGAAAGAAGTATCTACAGGCCAGACAAAAATGACAGATGTAAGTACAAGATTTCCAGCTGTCACACCCATCAGGGTTGAAAGCAAGGAAGAACCTGAGACCCGCAGGAGTACAGTGACTCAAGAAAGCATGTCCAGCAGTTATGTGGAGACTTTTCAAGGAGGAGAGCATAGAAACCTGGCTACTCCCACATTCATTTTGCATAGTACTAATGCTCCCCACAAAACAGCAGAGGGAAGAAAAACTGCGTTTTCTATCAGATTGACCACTATGGCTACAACCACAACTCCCTATAGAAAGACCATGCCTTCACTTGTTACTCCACATGCTAGAAAAAGGCCTTATGGAAGACGGAGATTGAGGCCAAACAGAATTCGACAAAGGCCAAGACTTTTCCCCCCTGTTGTTTTAACCACAGAGGCCATACCTGTTGCTCCAAGGACACCTGAAGTTGAAGCTGTGACCAAAACTTCTGCAACCCTTGAAAGCCCTGATCTTAAAAACAATGTCAAAATACAGACTAAGGAAGAGAAGCATGTGGAGTTTACTCCTTCATTAGTTACGGATCCAGTTGTCTCAGAGAAAACTACCAAAATCAGAGAGGTGGTTACAACTTCCTTCTTTAGGCCTACTGCTTCTCCATCTGAACCAAAACATGTGGCACTCTCTACTGCTCCTGAAACTTTGTCACTTCCAGTGACTGCACCTATTACAATTTTATCATCATATGTTGTACATGACATAGTTCCCACAAAAAAGTCTAGTGCACCTCTGAAACCAGAGCAAAGTGAAGTGCCAACATACCGCTCATTAGACAATATATCTGAGAAGGACATGAAAGTAGATTCTAAAACTATGAATGGTAAGGCAGAACAATCAAGCAAAACAACTTCTCCAGAGCATATGAACAGCTTGATACTATCTACAAAATCAGAATCTCAAGAAGAGACTATCCTATTTGACTCAGAAGTTGTGGTTAATGAAACAAGTGCTGGAACATTCCAGCTGATACATCCCATTATGACTGACTTAAGTATTCCCATTGGCACAGTGGAAGTTTTTAAGGACCTCTCATTTTCAAAGGAGCCAAGGAAGCCCACAGTATCTTCAGAAACAGCAGCAGTAACTGAGCCACTTCAGCAGCATGAAGTGATTACTTTGTCCTCCTCCTTCAGCATGACTGAGACTCAGACTTTTCCGCTTAGAGAAACAAAGAAATCTGTTGCTTCTCATACTGGGACAAAGCCATCTTCCTTGGATAAAAAGGGATCTATGCCATATGTATTTCATCATGATCCCACTTTGCAGACAACTGAAAAGCCTCCAATGACATCCACTGGCTTTATTCCATTTATAAAACTTGCCACTCTTCCTCCTTCCATTTCGAGCACTTCACATCTTTCTCTTCATTATACCACTGGGGAAAGTAACACCTTCAATCAAGAAAGATTCCCAGAGGCAAAACAAGTTGAAGCTGATGGTGACAAAATGGTGGTGAGCGCAAGATGGAATGTACACTCTACTCCTTCCTCTAGCCAAAACAGGATTAAGATACAGTCAAAAGAGGAGCAATTCAAAGATCCGTATAGTAACAAGTCAAACAACAGTTTACTGCTAAGTCCAAACCTTCCCCATCCACCCGCTGGAATGATACCAAGCCAAAACCAAAAACTGCCTGTTTTGCCTCCAGAGCATGTTCCAGTAAGAGGCACAGTGAAGCCTCCATATATTCGCTATTTTATAACACACCAGCCTCTTCACTACACAAACAAACCAGAGATAACAGCGTATGCAGCACATGCTATCCAGGACAAAAAGTCTTTTGCCTCTCAGAGAGAAACAACTACCCCAACACAAGCCTCTCCATTTCACAAAACAAATCCATTCACTGCTAGCAGGTTTGGTAATCAGGGTCAGAACAGATACAGTATTAATTCAAGATTTTCTGGAAATGACTATGTTCCAGAGAACAGAGGCACAGCAGGGAGACTACCAAGTCAAGGGATCCCCTATTATCCCAGTTCCAGAATGCCATTCCTTTTCAACAGAACAAGGATATTACCTCATTTAAGCATGCATCCTAAACCAGTGGTCCCTAGTCAACTAGTCCCAAAAGACATAAATAAGAAGAAGGTTGCCCAGGTCTCCCCTTCTAGGGTTACAGTGCAGAAAGCTACAGCTATCCCAATGCCTCCAATACCACACACCACAACCACCACATCACCACCACCAGCAATTTTGAAGATTACACCTCCAGCCTTTCTCTCTCAATGTACAAAGACACAGATATCCACTACAGTTCATCCTTTTAAAAATGTCCATCATGGATATCAAAAAGTTCCATCTGTGCCTTATATGGCACATAATTCAACTGTATTTCAATCTTCCACTAATTTCAGGATACACAGAGAAAGACCTAAAATAATTACAAAAGGGTCCCAGAGCATATCCATCCTTGCTGAAACAGATGCTTTTATTCCTTGTGAAGCAGTAGGGGAACCCAAGCCTTTCATTACTTGGACAAAAGTCTCTACAGGTAAGACAGAGAAAAGTGTGTTCTTCCACGTGTTTTTTTAAGGGTACACATATTTGGGGTTATTGCATAGAAATGCGGTGTGATTGCAGGAATAGTCCAAAACACTGAAGAATAATTTCTGTCTCTTTTAATCGTTATAGATAAAATGTGACTAATTGCAACTAATCATTACTGGTAAAAATAACTTTGCAGTATTTTTTGTAGTAAAAGAAAACCTCTTCCATTTAATGAGCTTGTTTTTCGAAGAGGGAATAGCAGTCAACCGTGATTATTCACAGCAGTTAGAATTTATAATGACAACACTTGAGAGTATGGGTTTGTTAACTTGCTGCCTTAAATATTGATACGTATATCATCATCATAAGCAGAAAGAAAAGAGAAATTTTGTAAAGATCTAAGAGGAATCCGAAAGCATGAAGCCCTTAGAAGTTTCCACAATGTACATGCTTGCAAGTACAGTATGGTTAGCTCTGCAGTAGAAACAAAGACTGATTTGAGTTCTGGAGTATCATAAGATTTCATGTGATCCTTCTGAAGTTGTAGTTGTAGGTGTTAAGTAAATCTAAAATCTTGCATAAGACTTTTTCAATACAGCAATGTATGTCTTAGACCCTTTTGACTTTCCATTTCTTTCTTTCCTCTCACCATTCCAGGAGCTCTGATGACAGCCAACACCAGGTTGCAAAGGTTTGAAGTCTGGAAAAATGGTACCCTCCTTATCCGAAATGCTCAGCTTCAGGATCGTGGACAGTATTTGTGCACAGCTCAGAACCTGCATGGCATAGATAAAATGGTCACTGTACTTACAGTTGTAGCCCACCAGCCCAAAATTTTACTTTCCCGCTATCGAGATGTCACGGTCTATTTTGGAGAGACCATAGCAATGGAATGTCAGGCTAGTGGGACTCCAAGCCCACATATTTCATGGATTTTCCCAGACAGGAAGATTTTGCAGACAGTCACCACCACAGAAAACAGGATAATGCTTCATGAAAATAGAACCTTGTCTATCAAGCAAGCAACTTTCTCAGACCGAGGAGTTTACAAATGCGTAGCAAGCAATGCTGCAGGAGCTGACAGCATTGCAGTGAGGCTGCACATTGCAGCCCTACCCCCCATCATCCAGCAGGATAAGCAAGAGAACATTTCCTTGGCCCTTGGTAGCAGTATTAACATCCATTGCACTGCCAAAGCAGCACCTTCTCCCAGCATCCGCTGGGTGGTCTTTGATGGCACGCAAATCCGACCCTCTCAGTTTGTCAATGGGAATTTATTTGTTTTTCCCAATGGAACTCTTTATATTCGCAACATCTCCCCCAAGGATAGTGGGACCTATGAGTGCATTGCTGCCAACATGGTGGGAGCTGCCAGGAGAACAATACAACTCCATGTGAAGAAGCATGCATCTAATGCTAAGATCACTGGGAGCTCTCCTCAGAGGACAGATGTAACTTACGGCAGCATCCTGCATTTGGACTGTAGTGCTTCTGGTGACCCCTGGCCTCGGATATTATGGAGGTTGCCTTCCAAGAGGATGATTGATTCCTTACACAGGTGAATTGCTATTTGAAGTGTCATAGCTAAATTGCAGTTGAGATGAACTTGGAGAAAAGACCATTCATATCTGTGCAAGTTTCATTCTTGACTTCTGTGGGTTTTGAATGAGTGTTTAGGATAAGCTGCCACTATTTGTCTCTTACAGCGTCTTGTAAATGTAGTAAAAAGTCCAATGGCAAAATGAAGATACAGAGTTTGTGTACTGCTTGTTCCAATGTGCTTGGTCTGTGCAGAGTTGCACAGGTGCCTGCTTTTCCCCAGGAGAAATAAGATCCCTGAATTTTGTTTATCTGTTGTGCAAAACATTATACACAGTAAATATAGGGCAAAGAAATCATCTTTAATTATTTAAATAAGTATGATCATTGTGTAAATAAACGTCACTTTGCAATAAGGTCAGTGCAAAACTAGTTGCATATAAATTCCTAAACCAATACTTTCTCTAGTGTTCCCATTATCAAGTAAAATATCACTTCTCCAAACCTACAATAACTGTCCTAAGACTTTGCTGAAAAGACAGTTTCTGCTCTGCAAAGGATTCATTACTCATTTTTTGAGCGCTATAGACAGCCGAGAAATGTACTGAAATTAAAATTGTGCAGTTGTCAACAGCTTTCTTAATAGCTGAATGTAGTCATAATTTTTTTTCATATTGACAAAAATATATATTTAGGTAGCCAGTAGATAGCATAAAATCCAAAATTAATTTTATGACTCATAGTGATAGCAATAAAATACTGGGTTTTTTTCATTTTCCCTCATGATCTGTACGTGGGCTGCTTTTTGAAATAGAGATCCTCTTTGGAGAGAAAACTGGGGCTACTGAGGAAATTAGGTTTGACCACATGCACCAATTCTGTAGTGAAGCAGAAAGGAATAATAGCTTTTTAGCACATTGAAGATCTTTTCTCTTTTTTTCTATTTAAAGCTTAGCAAGATTTTGCTTCTATATGATTGTTCTAAAGGTTTAAAGTGTTATACCTGATGTTTGGTTTGCTTTTAGCTGAGGACCCAAATGCCAGACTCTATAGTTATGGTCCATATAGGTTTGTGTGGAGTATATAATTCAGAGAACCCGTATTTGAATGATACAGAATACAAGAAGAGTCAAAAATAATATCTTTTGGTATTCAATGGTTGTTTAATGATCAAAACCACCATTAAAGTCATTGAATATAATAAAATTGCTTTGTAACAAGTGAGTAGAATTCTTTTTTTTCTGCCTACTTTTTGGTGGCGGAATATCTTGGACATTTCAGACCATATCTAGCAATGCTCCTCTCCTTTTTTTTACAGTATCGTTGGGTTGGTTTTTTCCCCCAGATTTTTCACTCAATTAATACCTAAAATGTGATTTTTCAGCTCATGTTCTGTTCTTTTTTCTTTCCTTACAGTAGCTTGGAGACTAGAATCAAAGTGTTCAGCAATGGGACTTTGGTTGTCCATTCAGTTACAGATAAAGATGCAGGAGACTATTTGTGTGTGGCCCGCAATAAGATTGGGGATGACTACGTGGTCCTCAAAGTGAATGTGATGATGAAACCAGCAAAAATAGAACATAAGAACGAGAATAACCACAAAGTCAAGTATGGAGGGGACCTGAAAGTTGACTGTGTAGCCACAGGTCTGCCAAACCCTGAGATCTCCTGGGGTCTTCCAGATGGCAGCATGATCAATACCTTCATGCAGTCAGATGACAGTGGCAGCCGAACAAAGCGATATGTAGTCTTTGATAATGGAACCCTGTATTTCAATGATGTTGGACTGAGAGAGGAAGGGGATTACACCTGCTATGCTGAGAACCAGATTGGAAAGGATGAGATGAAAGTGCGGGTCAAAGTAGTGGCCGAGCCTGCAACTATCAGGAATAAAACACACGTCATTATTAATGTACCTTACGGTGATGTTGTCACAGTGGCATGTGAAGCCAAAGGAGAACCCACTCCCAAAGTGACCTGGCTCTCCCCAGCCAACAGGCCCATTCCTGCCCTGTCTGATAAATACCAGGTATATAGAGATGGCACCCTCCTCATCCAAAAGGCCCAAAGATCTGACAGTGGTAACTATACTTGCGTAGCGCGGAACAGCGCTGGAGAAGATCGGAAAATTGTCTCAATCCACGTTAATGTTCAGCCTCCCAGAATCAATGGTCATCTGAATGCGATAACATCTGTGAGGGAGACAGCCATCAGGGACAGCCGAAAACTTATTGACTGCAAAGCTGAAGGTATCCCTGCTCCACGGGTCTTATGGGCTTTTCCAGAAGGAGTAATCCTGCCAGCTCCCTACTATGGGAACAGGATCACTGTGCATCGCAATGGTACATTGGACATCAGAGGAGTGCGGCAGACAGATGCAGTGCAGCTCATATGCATTGGGCGGAATGAAGGAGGGGAAGCAAGACTGATTGTGCAGCTCCTCATCACAGACCATTTGGAGAAACCTTCCTTCAGAGACCCTGTCAATGAAAGGATCACTGCCATTTCTGGGCACAGCATCAATCTAAACTGCTCGGTCCAGGGGAACCCCAAGCCCAGCACAAGCTGGATCCTTCCCAATGGCACTGAAGTGCTGAGTGGCAGCCGTCTGCACAGATTTTACCATAAGAGGGATGGAATCTTACACATCAGCAGCCTCTCTGCTGCGGATGCTGGGACTTACCGCTGTACAGCCAGAAACCCAGCAGGTTATGTGGAACGAGTAGTCTTCCTGAAGGTGGGACTCAGGCCGGAAATCAGCAACCAGTACAACAATCTGGTGAGCATCATCAATGGAGAAACTCTACAGCTCCATTGCATCACCCAGCCAAACCAGCGAGCGCAGATCTCCTGGACACTACCCAATGGGATGATTCTGGATGCCCCCCAAGCTGTAGGTCGCTTTTCCCTGATGGAGAATGGCTCACTGACAGTGCGTGAGGCTTCTGTATTTGACAGGGGCACTTACCTGTGCAAGGTGTCCACAGAGTACGGCACCTCTGTTATGAATGTTCCTGTTATTGTGATAGCCTATCCTCCCCGGATCACCAGTGAGCCAGCACCTGTTATTTATGCTAGGCCTGGAAATTCAGTAAAACTGAACTGCATGGCCATTGGCATTCCTAAAGCAGAAATAACATGGGAGCTTCCAGACAAATCACATCTGACAACAGGAGCTCAATCCCGTCTGTATGGAAACAAATTCCTCCACCCTCAGGGGTCATTAGTCATCCAGCAATCTACTCAAAGGGATGCAGGCTTCTATAAATGCACTGCTAAAAATATACTGGGCAGTGATTCGAAAACAACCTACATACACATATTCTAACACTAAAACAAATACCTTTGGCTGGATACTAGTGTTAAGTCACTGCCAAGTGAGTGCAACAAAGAGAGTACTGCTTGCAACAAAACCAGGAAGGCAGAGGGCAGGAGAATAAGGAATTAATCCTACTTTCATGCAAAGTGCATTGGTTTTGTACTCAATATATGGCAGTAAGTCCCTGCAATAAAATGAGGCAGTAGAGACATACTGAAATTGAGGAGACTAACATGTTGGAAAAGGTCTTTAAATTGTTAAGACAGTGTAGTGTGTTTTTTCATGGTATCCAATAGCATCTGAGACCTAAAGTACTCTATTCTTGTCAATAGTCCAAAGCTATTCCTTGTTCTAACAAGCACCTTAAAAGTACCAAAGAAGTATTAAGTGTTAATAAATGTGCTGCAGTGATGGAAGTGCTTTAGTAAAACATAATTTTCTTTATACCCTGCAGCGCTTTTACATAATCTAGCCTTCTAGAATATGATTACTAACCTTTCTGTTCATTCTTCTATCAGCTTTTCAAAATCAAAGACTAACTTAGCAAATAAGAGTGATCTATTTTAATAAAAATACATGCAGACATTAGTTACCTTAACATATGAACAAACCTTTTCCAGCTACTAAGGCTACAGTCAAATCATTCATTATATATTTTATATATATTTTTAAATCAGACTATGAGACTAGAAAGAGTAACAATGAACTTGGTCTCATTTTATAAATTATTGGTCTTTACAAGACTCTGATACATTACAGTGTTTTATAATATTAAGGTCAATATACTGTACATTTTATAATAAAAAATATTTTAAAAAAATGTATTCAGTGTGGTTTTCTTTTCATTTTCCAAAAATAGGGAACTCCAAACAGTGAGAGTCAAGTCAAAAAGAAGTCATTTAGTGTTATACATACTCTTTATCTTTCTAAACATTAATTCCTAATAAAATCTTAATGCTTCTGTTATGGATATTTTAGAATGCATTTGCAATTTCAATACTTTTTCTGCATTCAAGGATGGTTTATTGGATAATGTACATAAGTTTAGTACAATTTATCGATTATGCTGTAGAAGTAATTTCTACAAGATGCTGAATATGCCTATATTTCAACAAACTACTACAATCAGAATTTTGCAAATGTTAACTCACCTTTAAAACATACAGATTCTCTGGGATATTCCCAAATTCTTCAAGTTCTAATTGTTCATAAAACTTATGCCCATGTTTTAGAAAATGGTAAGAATAAAAGCTTTGCTTTTATTTTCTGTGTTGATAAATGTGACAGAAAATAATGTAAAGCGTTATTCTAAAAACTATAAAGAAAGATTTCCTCACTCCACGAATTTATCGAGTTTAGGAAAATTTTAAGCTGTTGCAAAATGTATATTTATGATCATTATAAACAGAACTGATGAAGTAAAAATATTTGACTAGAACAAGGATGTTGAATTAAATGGCAAGAATAAGACATTGCTGAAGATACAAGGGGCATAATTTATGTGATAGGGTATTTTATAAAACTTATTTTTTTAAATGTCAGTGCAGGCTAAAAAGTTGTGGTCTGTACAGAAGCATTTATTAAAGTTGTAGTTACATTACTGGCCTAATTAAATAGCACTTTATTATGTCTTAGTTTCTCTTATTATTTTAACCCCTTAAATAAGCAAATCAGTGCTCAAGGTGATGCTCTGGCAGGGATGCAGCTGCTTGTGAGTGCAATTAATGAAGAAAGGAACAAGTATTCAAAATTTTTAACTAGATTGCTCATGTGTTTTTTTTCTAATCTGGCTATTTTCCTTGAACGTGTCACAAATTAGATATGTCTTTAGTTCCTTTACTTAATTTTGGCACTTTTAAACTTTATAGTAGTTCTTGGAAAACGGTAATATCATTTTAATAATAATACATCTTTTAAAAGAGTCTGAAGTCAGCATTTAAGTGTCGGAGTAGGAGTCGAGCACTTTTATTCATTTGTCAAGTCTTCAGTTAACACGTGAATTTAGAAATATTCTTGGATGCTGAATGACTTCTATATATTTCCATTAAGCAGATTTTTTTTTTTAATGTTAAGGGAAGAAAATAGAATCCAAAATCAAACATTTGATCTATTGGGATCAAACAAAGCATCTGATAATGTTTTATTCATCGATCCAGAATTTCCACTGCTGCCAGTGTAAGTTTAGGAGGCACAAGAAATGAAAGATTTGACTCAAGATCTTTTCTTAATTTGAGTCAAAACTTGCATGCTTGCAAAATTCTCTCAAAATTGGACTTAGCATTTTTGTATGTGTTATAATTTCCATGACGTTTGCCTTTGCCCCTTTTATGAAAACATACTCCCAATGAGAGGCCTATAAATTATAATTTCCTTCCAAAATAAATGTAACTAAAGCTTAACAAATATCATATGAACACTTTTTACACTCAAGCAGAATTTGGCTGTTTGTCCTGTCTGTCTTATTTCTCTGCTGAGATACCAGTTGTCCAGGATATCCACCTTGAGTTCCTTTTGAAGAAATAAAGAAGTTCACAGGGAAACCAAGTCTGTTCCTGAACTTCTATTCTCAGCACTGAATCTATGTGTCACTTTGCGTGCAGAATCATCCATTGAATGTAGACCATCGTAGGACACTGAATTTAAATAAGAATTTCTTCCTTTCTTTTTCCATGTAACTGCAAGTTGTGTTAAATAAATCAATGACAAATTCATATTACTGTAGGATGCAACACCTCATTATTTATTTTTTTTCAGAAGCCTTCATCTTTCAGACCAAGCAGAACCACACATTCAAAGACAATGGAGCTTTTTCTTTTCATGATTTTCAGAGGTGCTGGCAAATGAAGTGCTTGCTCTTGGTTTGAGAAGGTTTCACAATTTTTACTTGATCAATCAAAGCAGGTTCTGGATAGTTTCCATGGAAGGGAAAACTTTCCATTCCCTGCTTTTTGCCTTGAAAATGGAGAAAAAAATACACCTTTTTTTAAGAAGCAGAGTAACAAGATGTCTCATTACAACTGCATAGATTGCAAATGACTGGGGTTGTATATGCTTTTTTTGCTTTGGCCTTCACAAAAAAAGGTTCACTGTGACCGTATCCCTAACACAACTAACAACAAAAATGGGGGTAGAAATATAGGCCAAAAAAGAAAAAAAAAAAACAACCAGGGAATTAAATGGTATTTATGTCATCAAGATCTGATAAAATTCCTAAAACACTATCCAATTCACTCACATATTTTAGTGATTATTTTCAAAAGCTCATGAAGACTAATTGATGTACAAGAAGACTGAAAAAAATGCCAAGCTGTAGTTGAGAAAACATAAAACAGCCAAACCCTGGTATCAAGAGAAGTATTTTTGTTAATTCATTACTAAGCAATCAATCAAAGAGCATATGTAGAGTAACACAGCAAGAAGAACCAACTACTCTGGAAGTTTCTGCAACAAATCATGTAATAGCAAACTAGTTACCTTCTCACAAAAGTAATTAGTCCTGAATGTGGGAAGAGAGAATTGGTATGGTATATCTTACTTCAGCAGAATTTTTTACATAGTCACACATGATGTTCTCATGTTCAAACTGAAGAAATGTGATTTATCTGTTATAAAGTGGGAGAACAGATGTTTTCAAAACATTTAAAAAGAAGTCATGACAACTGTATCTGGTTGTCAGTTAGGAGGATGTGCCAACTGAATCCAGATTAGGTCTGGTACCTTTCCAAATTTTCATGAATGGCTACCAGATACAGAGAAGACACTTCAAAAATATGTGAATAATATGAAAATGAAAGAGATTAAAGCACATAGGACCTAACTGCAGTGATCTTCAATTAGTGAATTAGGAGTAAGAGTTGTACAAGTTAACAACACAATGCCATTTCAATCAAAATATTGTCACTTTGAAATCTCTTCACAAGGGCTGTGTGAAGCAATGTGATGGAGATAATTACTCTTTGCAGCCAGGCCTAAATGGAAAAAAAAATTGAAAGAATTCAAGAAAGTGTTTTAGGAAAGATAACCTATAAGGATAAGTTGAGATAAGATGAGTTTATTCTGCTTAAAAAAAAAAAAAAAAAAGACAAGCATTAAATGCAACAGTTAATCAAATACGTAGGAAGTCCTCATAAAGACAGTGGTCTGTTGTTTTTCAAGATCACTGAGGTTGGTATGAGAAATAATAGTGTTAAATTACAAAAAACATCTAGGCTAGATACTAAGAAAACTTTGTAAGAACAATTGAAGAGTGTATTATTTTTCTTCAGAACATTTTGAAATTCCCATCTTTGGAGACCGTTAAAAACAGTTTAGCCTGCTAAATGTCACAGGTAGTCAAAATCCTTGTCCAAGAAACTAAGAAATCTTGGGGTTCCTTCAACATCTACATTCCTATCTTTCCTAGATTTTCCTAGGACAATGGTAGATGCTAATTCTGTACACCAGCAAAAGAATGATTTGTTTGCTAATTTTAGTCTAATGCTTGTGATTTTTATCTATATAATCTTCATGATAATCTATGAGAGATTCTTAACTGTTTAGTTCATGACAGATGTGGACACCCGACAAATACGGGCATATGACAAATATGTCCACTGTGACTGCAACATGATGGTGGAAATGTCATGTGTCGCAGGATCTCTTTAACATTCAAAGAGTTTAGGTTACAAGGCATCTCACACCAGTCCATTCACAGAGTTGCACAGAGTAGAAATAGATAACTGCAAGGACTTTAGGTATTTATTTTACCCAACCTTGGTTTTATTTGCCCACATGTTTTCAAATAAACATTCACCATCTTTTGGTGTAGCCAGCTAACATTGAAGTATCCTAAAAGTTGTACAAGTATGTGTATAGCCTTGTTGTGGTTTAAGGTTTGGGGAAGGGGAGGGACAGGTGGAGCAGCTATTCCACTCCCCTTCCTGCCACACTCTGTAAAAGGACACAGGAAGTTCCACTCGCCCCTTCCTCGCTGGGATTGCTGCTGGCTGCAGACATCTCTGTGACTGCTACAACTTCACGTGGCTTGGGAGGAATCCAACATCATCCAAGGATCAGTGTTGTATATATTTGTATATATACCTTCCCTTGTTACCTCTGTATATCTCCCTTCCTTTGATATCCCTTTTGTTACTCCCTGTTAAAAGTTGTAATCTTAATTTTCCAACTTTGTGTGAGGCCTTTCCTCCTCCCCTGGGAGGGAAGAGGGGAGGGGGAAGAGGGATGAAACTAATTCTGCTCTGTGGGGGATTGCCCTGAGCCTTAAATGGAGACAAGCTTGTACTCTCGTTCCCTCTCTTTTATTATTTACAACATGATCATAGTGTATTTTGAATGATGAAATGTATTGTATGTCCTCACAGAGAACAATTAACACTCCAGTAAACATCCCTCAAACGTGTTTCCTGAAAAAGAAAGTAAGACAAACCATTACACTCTGTGGGGAAACACATGAAGTAAGTCATGGATGATAATCATCTTGTTGTAGAAATAGTGGCTTGTCAGAGCTGTTGCCTTTTCTCAGTGTATAAAAGTTCAAGATTAGTTTGTGTGCCCTAAAGACATGTAATTTTTGTAACTATGCCTGTTGGTCTAACAAAAGGTATTGTTTTTCCCTGCAAACCTTTTTGTGCTAGTTCAGTCCAGTAACACGAGCACAGAACAGTTGGTTAGCACAAAAGTTAGTAACTTTACTAAATATCTGGGTTACAATCTCACTTGCCATAAATTGGCTGAGCCTGGCTGAAGAGCCACCCAAAATATTCACCTATTTTGTGAGCATCCCCACCTCTTTCTTTGGAAGAAAGTTGAGCTTCATAGGTGATGTAATAGTGAGAGGAAGAGAGTGCAATCAATAGACAGTGTGGCGGTAATTGAGGACATTCCTATTTTTCAGCAGAGTCTTTTGCACGGGGAATGGTCTTAGCCTCTACTTAGTCTTTCCTTACCCTCTACTTACTCTTTCTTTTGAATAACCATGTTCTTTGCCTGGGAGGTAGACCTCTCATGTTTCTTTCCTTCCCCTAGGCAAGACTCACTCTTACTCTTCATATGGTGAGAATTATGCATCTAACACCTAAGGTAATGCGACAGGGAAGATGCTATGACATTGGACTGCAGCTGTGTACCACTTACTAAGCACTTCTTTGAATGTGGGGCCTCCATAAAGGGAAATGCATGTTGGCAGCACTACCGCACTATGGCTTCTTCACTGCTCCATGACCCCATTTGTCAAGCACAGCTGGCCATAATATCAAAGAATTCACAGACTGGCCACATCTGATATGCCAGATCACCGAGTGGGAAAGGTATTAATACATGATATCTCCCAGTTGCTAGGGACTGAATATGGCAGCTAGCAGCATGAGTCTTGACAGATGTGGGGGTGGAATGACATGAGATGGATAGTCAGATTGTAAAATTAAAAGAGTAAGTGGTGCTGTCACACCTAATTACGTCCTCTGGTGCTCTGTATCACTCAAAACACATCTGATTTCATATGCATGTTCCATAACCCCCGAATTAACAACATATGCATGGGCTTCATGGTTACCTTTACTCCTAGTGTTAGCTAAAAAAACCATTAAGGCTTTGATGCAAAACTAGAATTTTTTCCTTGTTTCTACCACAAATGATCAATGGACTAATCCACTATACTCGCCTACTAAGAACTGCTCTGTGCTTGTTTGAGTTTCTCTGGAATATTACAATTACAGATCAAATGAGCAGCATTTTCATAAACCTCTATTTACTAACCTGGGGAAAGAGGATGTGTAATCAAGGGTAACAAATGCATGCAGATCCTTGTAGAGCTAGCAAGCAAAACATCTCACTGAAATCAATAGGAAAATATTTGAACTCCAAATTGGCTATAAAATAAATTCTTAACAGTGTCTTAACTGAATCATTTTTTCCAATGAAGTAGGCCTGGGAATTGTTAAGGAAATTGAAACTCTCGGTATTTTGAAAGCAGAGGGAAAATATGGTAATGAGGACTTGGACATTTTATACAAGGGAACTTTCTTATACAAAAAGGAGTTTTCTATTTAATTGTGTTCTTTAAAAAATGTAACACCTTGTTGAAGTTTCTTCATACTGTGCAAGAGAGATACTAGCCTATTCAGTTGTTTTATTAAAATCCTGCTAGTATTTTGCTTAAAATCTGAGTGGAAGTCTTACTAGGCAGTCATAGTGACAGTATTACTGTTCCATTATTACAGCATTTGTGGAAGGTATGTGTACATAAATAAATGTACATAGTTATTAAAAAACCTAACAGGCATCTTATAATAAGACATTCTTAGTAAAGTATAACCTGCAACATTGTAAATGTATTTCTAAACATTTTTAGGTCTCACATCTGTAACACAATATGATGTGTGTGTGGACAAGAAGATTGCTTACGAAGCAGTCAAGCAAGGTGGGGTGAGCTGATCTTTTAGGTTGATGCTACCAAAAACCTCCCACACTCTGCTCTCCCTGTTCCAGTAGTAAATTTCCCCTAGATCCCTTACACCATCTCTCTTGTTAATGTGAGCTTCCCCTTAGCCAGTTCAGTTTATTAATTTGCTAAGAAACTAATTGGGGGAGGTATGGGGGCGTGAAGTGTGTAGTTTTCTTCCTGGTTAGTGAGCTGAACTGGCTTATCCAGGTAAGTAGTGAAAGGCCCAGGAGCAAGAAAGCAAATACACAATAATCTGGAATGAAGCAAGGTGAAGCAGGGTCACCTCTTCCAAGAGCAGTAAACTGTTAAGCTTGCACTAACATTTAGCAGGATCACCTCTTCCAAGAGCAGTAAACTGTTAAGCTTGCACTAACATTTCATCTGACTTTGCCCTGTGAGTAACTGTGGAAAAAAAAATCTCTTAGAGTATAATGAGATTTTTGTTATTATACCTAAACTGTTCAACATACATGATTATTTTGTATGGTCTTGTGAATGCTTTCTGGGAGTGGGTGTAATTGTGCATTTATAACTGTATGTATAAATGTACTGATGCTGACCAGAAGACCACTGTAGATGGAGAAGTCAGTGACCCACATCACAGCTAACCTGAGCAAGTGCAGGCCGATGAAGCACATACAGCATGGCCTTCAGACCCATCTTGTGCTGCTCACATCCCTCAGCTGTAGGATAAACTTGGTCAATAATTATAACAGAGGAGCCTGCACGCAGCTCCCACTTGGTACTGGCGATTACACCACCTGCTTGGCCTTGCCTTTATCTAACAGTGTAGCATCAAACCCACAGGTGCATTATCTTCTTTGTTTCACAGTAGAAATGATTAATAGAGTTGTTTTCTTTTTAAAAATAGCTCAAATGACCAAATTGAGGCAACCCTACCATGGATGTGCTCTGCGTAGTGTGCTGTGTCCTGATCAGAGGCCCATTTGGTACTGCACAACTTGGGGTTTCCAGCATCTGAAAGGAAGCAAGGTTATCCATACCACCCTCTCTTTCTTTACAGTGCTAGCTCTAATAAATGTCTTTTTAAGATATACTTTACAGTGTGCCTTTCCTACTGGAATCATAATGAACCAGTACCTCCTGGTGCAAAGCACAGTGTATTCATTCCTCTTGACAGCATAAGAGCTGCACAGTCTAAGAACCATTCTAGTGAAGAGTTATCTTTATAAAAGACAGAGTTGGTAAGAAAGAGAATACTTGGGGAAATTTACTTTTATAATAGTTTTCATTGTTTTTCCAAAACTATGATTTAATTGCACATTCTTTTGATTACAAAGAAGGAACTCTGAACTGAATTTGTAGCAGCTTTCTAAGGCCAGAGGAGTTTACAGAGATTTTTCCTTGTATGCTGTATGACTTGAAGACTTGCCCTCAAACGGACATATCCCAGCATTTCTCATAACCTTGCACAACAAAAGAAACATTAATCTATACCCTAGTCACCTCAGCACATTGAACACACAATTATGCTTAATAATGGCCACAAAGCTAATAATAATGAGAAAAGCAAGTGCCACAAGAAAATTCCTTTTCCTCTCATTAATGAAAATTTTGCGTATCCTGGGAAGCACTGTAAGATACATATGTACAACAAAGGTCCGCTTGGCCCCATGAACTTATGCTGTATGTCATGCTGTTCCATTAATCATAGTGTTTTGACTCACATAAATGGTTTCTTGCTGTGTTGAGAGAAAGCCTTCTAAAGGGTTAAACGGAGAGGAGATATGAGGTGAAACTCTGGATACATGACCCCACAGCATTGAAATTATCTGAAATAAAAGGTTAGAGGGACTGAGTTTTGAATTTTCTTCATCGTGACCTTTTGGGTATTTCAGACTTCATTTTGAATGTGTTTGGGCTAGATGGTGCCAAGCCTTTAAAACAAAATGTATCCTGTTACAATTTCCTCTTACAGCCTTCAGTTCCATTCTTAAACTACTGGACAATGTTTAAGAGTTCTCAGCTTATCCAGTTTGACTTTTAGAAAGGAATTATTATTAGAATAAAAATAGTTCTGGTGATTCATGCAACATGTCAGTGAATCTGAGGGAAATTCCCAGCTCATAAAAACAAAATAGATAAGAAACTGGCTCTTTTTGCATAATCATGCACAGCAAATGCTGAAAGACTTAATATTTATTAGTTAAGGGGTTCAGAAGACTTTTTTGATTAACATCACAGGGTAACATATGCATACATAACATATAAAAATATAGGAAGCAAAACTACTTATCATGACAGACTTACTCAGCAAAGGCTGGCTTGAGCCCTTCCTCATTAAAGACTGCTTCATACTGGCTGATGTAGCCCATCAGCCAAATTCAATTACTGAACACTAGAATTGTGCTTTCTGACACTGTATGGGTTTCAACCAAACTGAGGAAAACAAAAATTAGCAGTAATTAGAGATGTCAGACCATCCCTGAGAGCAAAATGTAGCTCAGAGTAATTTCTTATACTGAGTCATACTGACAATGTCCTAGCTTTTGCCACCCTCACTACAACTTTTTTGTAAAATTCAGTTGAAGTGGATAAACCTACATATGCACCAAGGTATTACCAAATATAGACTGAAATGTGAAAATCTGGTCCTGAGTACGGGAAAACAAAATGGCTAAAGTCTGTCTCCCATTCAACAAGATCCAAATGTTTTGTGCTATCTCCATTGTTACAGCTGTTCTGCAAGTCTACGTGTCTTCGAAAAAAAAATGAGGAGATGAGAAGCTGTTGCTTATGGCCAGTTTCTAATAACCTGGATCATAGTGGCTTACTCACAAAGTAACCCTATGTCATGCTATTCAGGATGGCTGGCTGTATCATAATCTGTTCTCAGTCTTCACTCAGAACAAATGCCCAGATTGAAACCTCAGGATTAAACCAGTATATCAAGTTTATTACAAATTAAGAGAAAGATTCTGCACTTATATCAATTTTCTCCAAAGGGCCAGATGCTGATATGTGTACATGTGTTTATATGACTGTTTCTCTTTCTTTAGATAGACAGGGGTGCCTGTGTGTCTTTGTGAATGTGTATATTTTCTGTATTTTTATATATAAATTATCTTTGCATATACATCTATGTATAGATCTGCATGCATTACCTTTTTGTTTATGTACACTCTGTCCTTTCTGCTTGGATAAATGAGGAAGAGAAATTGTAGAGATGCACTGAAGAAATTAAAATAAAGATTGTCCAAACTTATTTGACCTGATAAGAAAAAAAATGTTCTTTGAGACATGGTCTAGGGGTCTGGGAGATGTTGGACAAAGGTTGGACTGATGATCCTAGAGGTCTTTTCCAACCTAAATGATTCTAAGTACTTTACAGTCCTGCAGAATGAAATCTCAGATTTGAGGAAGACCAGTCAGTGCTCCAACATGCTGGAATACCACACTTGCCTTAGGCCTAGTTGAGGGACCATTTTTTATGGTTTTGTAAGTACCTGGATTTTCTATCTCATCCAGGAGCTCAGTTATTGCTTTTCCTGGCAATGGAGTATCTTCCAGCACATCTTTGAATAGCCTCCCTTTATTCCTTTTTAGCCAGCATGAGATGCTTTGGAAATTGATGACCCAGCTGCAGATGCTACAGTGAAACAGCACATTTTGCAATGCTTTGATCATCTCAGGAAAACTCTTAGATCTGGAAGTCTTTTATCTTATATTCTGCCAGCATGANGAGAGCAAAATGTAGCTCAGAGTAATTTCTTATGCTGAGTCATACTGACAATGTCCTAGCTTTTGCCACCCTCACTACAACTTTTTTGTAAAATTCAGTTGAAGTGGATAAACCTACATATGCACCAAGGTATTACCAAATATAGACTGAAATGTGAAAATCTGGTCCTGAGTACGGGAAAACAAAATGGCTAAAGTCTGTCTCCCATTCAACAAGATCCAAATGTTTTGTGCTATCTCCATTGTTACAGCTGTTCTGCAAGTCTACGTGTCTTCGAAAAAAAAATGAGGAGATGAGAAGCTGTTGCTTATGGCCAGTTTCTAATAACCTGGATCATAGTGGCTTACTCACAAAGTAACCCTATGTCATGCTATTCAGGATGGCTGGCTGTATCATAATCTGTTCTCAGTCTTCACTCAGAACAAATGCCCAGATTGAAACCTCAGGATTAAACCAGTATATCAAGTTTATTACAAATTAAGAGAAAGATTCTGCACTTATATCAATTTTCTCCAAAGGGCCAGATGCTGATATGTGTACATGTGTTTATATGACTGTTTCTCTTTCTTTAGATAGACAGGGGTGCCTGTGTGTCTTTGTGAATGTGTATATTTTCTGTATTTTTATATATAAATTATCGCTACAGTGAAACAGCACATTTTGCAATGCTTTGATCATCTCAGGAAAACTCTTAGATCTGGAAGTCTTTTATCTTATATTCTGCCAGCATGATCCAAAGAAGACACTAGCAGTAGCTAGCAGTAACTAGCATCTACTAATGTTACTTGAATGATATTTCAATCTACATAAAGAAAATAGATGTTTTAAAAATCCATCTTTATTTTCCTTGGCATAGTAATAATACAGATGAGCTGGGGAGGATCACACTGTACATTTAAAATCACATATTTTAAAAGGGTATTGATTAAGTTTTTAATTGATTGTTTTCTTGATCTTGCTACATTTCTCTTAGAAATGCAAAACTCCCCATTTTCAAGCTGCCAAAATTTATGTCTAGCACAGCAAGTGAGGAACGGTGTCTGTTGAACTCAAGCGTACTTGGCTGGTGGTAGATATTTATACAGCACTTCCTATTTAACCTTTCCTGCTACTTTTGTACTAGTCTGTAAGACATGCTGAGAAAGATAATAAGCAAGATTACAAGATACAACAGGCAAGACATGCAGAAGTCATCAAAAGAGTTATTGCTGTTATAACATGCTGATAGAGAATAGAGCCAAATGAATAAATACTGCTTTGTTTCATGTTGGTGTAATCCTATTGACTTTGATGAGATTAGATGTTTGAAAATTAGGAAAGATTTTAGCTTGTGGTCTCATCTGATACATAACAGGGCACATTCAAATCTTGACAACTACTCTTCAGTGAAGAAAAATTAAGAGAAAATTAAGAAGCCTAAGCACTCTCAGATAGTACATAACAAGATGCTTCTTTTTGGAAGTTACTTTTTATTATGATTATTATAGCATAGAGACTATCCTTCTAGTTTTAGTTCAGGAAACATATAAAACAGTCATTACATTTGGCATTAATTTTGAAATCACAGGACAGTAGCTGGCAGATCTTTGTGTAAGAATAGTACATTAAAAACAAGCACTGAAAATGTTGGAAAGAATTATAAGAAAAAGAGAACTGATTTTACAAGGTGAACAAGAATAGCACCAGAAACCTCTGAATTGTTTAAGTCAAGCTAAACTTTGAAAGATTTATTTACACAATAGTTCAAAAGTGAACTGCCTAAACTGCCCAAACTTGCTAGTGTCTCATTTTGTTTCATGTGTTCCTTAGATTAGAACAACACACAGACACTGAGTCTTTTTTCTACACTAGTTGCATAAAGACTCTGAAGGACTTTAAGTATGAAACCATCAACTAAGTAATTCAGTAACTGTGGCCTTTGCTTGTTTTGCTTTGGTGGGGCGGGGCCAGGGAATTGTGTTATAGGCATAGCAAGCAGTAATATCTAAATTAAGATTGCCTAACTCAATGAAAACACTGAAAGTCTTAGTTTGCAGATACTTATAACTTTACTAGACTAATTGTTTCGATTGAAATTTTCCATGCCTGCCTTTTGCTTCTGATTCGGGATGTACGCTTTTATTTTGTTTCTTTGTAATTTTTAAGCAGTATTGCTGAAAATGACTCAGTTGTTTCCAAAAAATGAAGTTAGGGAAAAATTTTCTGCCAATATTGCAGCCGCTTTCCAACTATTTCATTGAAGTGTTTGGTGAAGACTATGATGTTTGGAAGAACTTAATTCTAGGATCAAGGGGGTGGTGGCAGGGGGTGGAGTGGGGTGTGCTCTGTTTTACGTCCCAGTCTCAGTTGGCTCCTTCTTACCCCAAGCAATGCGAATAAAGGTAGAACAACACATGGGCAAGAAAATGCTGTGAACTAAATTCTCAGTGGTGCCCCCACATCCTGTAAGGATTACAGATCCCAACTTGGGGAACAAAAACCTAAAATTAAGTTGCCACATGTACAGATGCCCAGCATCTTTCAGAATAGGCTGGGCCTCTTCACTGTGCCTGAATAAACCTCATATTAAATTGAATAATGATTTGATCTGCTTAAGAAGTATGGCAAACTTTGAAAATGCTGAACTAGATTATAAGAAAAAAACCCCAAACAAACAACAAAACAAACCCCAAAAATCCTCATGGGAAATTGAGAAGAACCCATGATGCCACAGGATCATAGTGGTTATATCGAAAACATCATCTAGTACATTGGTAGTTAAGAGATCAACATGTGAAAAAATTAAAACAAATATCTAAGTAAAATATAAAGATAGGCAAGCATCAGAAGAACGTAACCTTCCAAAAGCATCCCACATCTACATGGGAATGAAGATACAAGTGATTCAATAATTTTACTTACAACTCTTCTGGGAACCTCAACCTGGGATAGCAAGAAGATGAACTGGAGGCCTCTGGTCCCCAAATAGTGTGCTAATTAATCATAAACCCATATTGCCATGTTGTAAAAATCTGAGTAAGCATGATATACCCAGCAAGCTTACTGATTTCTTTAGACATCAGTGAAATAATTATCTTGGCAGAATAGCTTTTTTTAGGTTATTTTATGACTCCTTTCAGAAAAATGCAACCAACATGTGGCAATAGGTGGAAGTAGAAATATCTTCTCCCTCTGCCCTACTTTGATTTCTAGTGAGACTGAGGGCTTGTAAATGAAGTAGAACTGCTAGAGTGATCAAATCTCTCCTGCTTTATAATGCAATATGCAGTTGAAAAAGAAACACATTGTCTAGACTTACCTGCTGGAATTCACTGCAGTGAAAATTGAGGTTCTGGGCTCCTGGTCTTCCAGTTCAGATATCTGTCAGAGCACATCAGGGGTCCCTGCAAGCTCACATGCCCAGGCTTAATTGCTATATAAAAAAAACCCCTTGAACATGGAGCAGAAAGGTGGCTGACATGCCAATATCTTGCCTCAATTTGAATACAGGATACTGGGAATTTGGCACACTTCCTGGCCTCAGTAATGTAAAAAAACATATTTGTTGTCAAACAGACTAAGAAGAAAATATTGAAATATTGTGGCTTTAGAAACATTCTGGGTCCTGTTTGTTTCTTTCCTGATCTAAGACAGGGCCTGCTTGGCTGACAGGCAAACACAATAGGGCATGAAGGATATCTGCTTCGCAAGATTAAGTTTACTAGGTGATGGCTACAATAGTAGTCATACATTTGATTTTCTTTCTTTCAGGATTGCAGTGAGACCCAGCTGGAAATTAGCTGTCATTTACCTAAAGTGTAAAAGATGGGTGCATGTTATATGCCCAGATCAATATCTAAATAAACAGATAGACATGATAGAGAGTGAAAACTGAAAAGAATATCATTCCATAATTATGTCCTCATTCTTTGGGTATTTTGCATAGTGGCATCAAATCAAAGTGAAGTAAGGTGTCAGTGCAAATACTTGTGTATGTCAAAAAGAAGACTTTATATTTCTTACTGTTTAGAGATTCTTTGGAATGCAAGACATTTTACATGTATTTACCAAAATAATACACCTCTTAAATAGAACACAGTAGTATTTGCTAGCAGTGAGAACGAAGTTGGAAAATAACTCATTGGTACATGGATAATCACTGCCTTTGATTACTTTTTTTTTTCCCTAATCCAGACTTTTATTTAGTTCTGGTATTATTGCTGCTTCCTATTTGTCACCACATTGCATTTTCTTATGTTTCAAAATCTGCTTCTTCAAGGTAGTAATTATGGGCAAGATGTTACACTGATTTATACTGACATTACACTGGCATTATACCAGCTTGTTGTCTATTTCCAAAACTCTACTTCAGGAATGTAGGTACCCAAAGTGAATATAGGACTTAAGACATGTATCATGGCCTCAGGAAAGCCTTTTGCAATTTGTTTCTTTCAGCTGTTCTGGCTGTATTAGTTGGCCTTATAAAATGTATTCTCTCCTTTTCTCCTAAACTTGTCTTACTTTTGTCAATAGACATTTGTGGCTACAGCACCATGGCCTTAATCACAGCATAAAACTGGACAAAATATATATGTTTAGGGTTAATATGAGGAGAACTCATGTTAATTGGAAAAATTAAGCACTCCTGGGTAAATCATAGAATCATAGAATAATTTGGGTTGGAAGGGACCTCAAAAGTCATTTAGTTCCAACCTCCCCTGCCATGGCAGGAACATCTCCCACTAGACCAGGGCTCAAGGCCCCATCCAACCTGGTCTTGAACACCTCCAGGGATGGAGCAGCCACATTACCTCTGGCCAACCTGTTCTAATGTCTCACCACCCTCAGAGTGAAGAATTTCCTTCTAATTTCCAATCTAAGCCTACCCTCTTCCAGTTTGAACCTATTTCCCCTTATCCTATCACTACATGCCCTTTTAAAAAGTCCCTCCCCAGCCTTCTTGTAGGCCCCCTTCAGATACTGGAAGACCACAATAATGTCTCCTCGCAGCCTTCTGTTATCCAGGCTGAACAAGCCCAATTCTCAATTCAATAATGCAGGCCACTTATATTTTCCTTTGAGGTCTTACTGTCTTAGGGATCTGTATGTAATTGACGAGTTTACCACTAGTGAGATTAGACACATGCAGACAAAGGTTGAAATGACATAACATTGCTCTCATGGTGTGGTCTCATTTGGATATGTAAAATGTGTTTGTTTATATTGTATAGCTTCCTGAGCATTCGTCACCTTAGCAGTCCAGCCCTACTGTCAGCAGTTTTGAAATATTTGTTATTTTATACACTGTGGAGTCCTCTGTGCTTATCATCCATTTATTTTCAGTTGAAAGGATCCTTGGAGCTTTCATTTTAAATTATTTAGATTTCTCTTACTGTATCTGCCAGAACTGGCATAACATTTGGTAACCAGTGCTTTGTTTACTGCTATAAAAATGTCCCTGACATTATATGTCAAAGGATTTAAGTATTTTTCTTATAAAACTTTTTTCTCCTTTCACAACGTAAGAAAGATTTTTAATAATGAGTATAGCCATTGATACATTTTCCTCTGCTATGAACAAGAATTCTTTGCTGGACTGGCTTTTAAGCCAGTTCTGTCAAGAACTCTTCTCTACCTAAATTTTCTTGTAATTTAAATACAAGTTCAAATAGAATAGTTTGTTGTTTGGGGTTTTTTTCTAAGTTTTTTCTACACAAGCTGTGAATTATCCCATACAGCTCTGTTTTTTACATTTTAGTTGATTCCATTAACTACTTCTCACAGTTTATCAAGGCTTAATTTAAAAAAAAGGAAATTGAATGTTAATTATTTATACTAAAGTGTTTTCCATATTGAATGTTAAGTATTTCAATATTGACTATTGAATCTCAGATACTTTTTTACTTGTGAGGGGTTGGGTTGTTTTGTTTAATTAATACTGGTTATTCTTTCTATTTAAACTCAATTGACTTGCTAAGGCCCCATCCAAAATTACTTTGTACATACAGTTCCTATACAGTGTCTTCACTACATTCCAACAAATCTTAAATATCTTCATTTCTTCTCATCTGTATAAATGATGAAGATATTTATTATTTTCTTCACAAACATTCTACCATTACAAGTATAATTTGCTTCTCAGAAATTAGTGTTTTCCATAATTGCATGAATCTTTAATAATAGTGGACAATCACATTGACTTTCACCCTAGGGGAAGTAAGACAAATTCCCATATCAAGCTTTGTTTTTACACAACTTTAAGCCAATTAGTTCAATTTTTTATGTTATTTTTTAATATCTCCATTTGAGACTCATGATGTAAATGTAATTTTTTATATTTTTTTCTCTTTTTTGAAAAGTTCTTGTGACCGATGTTCAATAAAAACTGAACCTACACTGATTGTTAGTTTGTTTGGTTTATGTTTAGATCTTGAAATATCTAAGACAGTGTCTACTCTTTTATTCTTCTATAATATGCCTTCATCAAAAGCCCTGATAATTATTCTTTAAAAAGAGGTAGCTCCCATGAAGTGAGTTATCTTTTCCTGGCTTTGGCATAAATTTCACATCCTTTCCCTCCTTCACTTCTTCCTTCTAGATGTAGATTATGTTTTTTCTTGTTCTCGCTCAAGATATCCTAAATATCAGCCACTCCCCTTGAGGTCCAGCCTCTAGTATTTTCATGCCACAGCTCTTCCTGCTTTCTTATGGCAGTAGATGCCCTCTTTTTCTGCTTTACCTCTGCATCTTACATTTCCTTTCTGCATCCTCCAGTGTACCAGATCCTTTCTGCCACTCAGTTCCTGATCACAAGTTCCTGTGCCTCAGTGGTCCCATGCTTACATATGTCAGTGTGCTTGTTCAAATAACATAACCTCCTGCTCATCCCATTCAAGAGATGTCTGCAAATCTTCCTGGCCATATCATTCATCGGACTTCTTACAATTCTGTCCCATTTTTTTCAGATGTTTTATTCCATATGCTTTGCCAAGGAGGCAAAACTTTTAAATGTTGCTTGCAAGGTTTTCGCACATGCTTGGCACCAGCATCCAGTCTCTTTATTCTTCAGAATATCTCACTACCGCTCTTGGTTGTCACCTTTGAGAGAGGGGGAAAAGGACATGTAAGACTGTTTCTGTCTCTCTGGCTGCTGTCAGTTTGGTTATTTGAGTCCTTGCTTCTGAGTAGTCTTGCTGTCTGAATAGCTTTGGAATTAATTACAATGTGGCAGTGAAACAAGAGGACTTAACTCACATGCTGAGCTGCAATATCTCTGTCTTATTAGCACACAACACCCAAGCAGACTGCAAACTAATAAACTGCATACAAACTGCATGCCTTGTAAACCGTATCATACAAAACATCTCTGGATGGGCAATTCATTTACCACCAAAATAACAATAAACACTGTTCTCCTTCAAAAGTAGATATTATACAAACTTTTATTAATTTCTCTTCTGTGTGTGCAGTAGAGAAAGACCTATGAATATTTCTTTTGCAAATATTTTACAGATTGAAACTTGAACTGGACAACAATACTTCCACCTTTCCTTGCCTTCCCTGTTCCCTGAAGTAAATGTCCTAATTTCTATGCTAACATTATGTATGAGCATACTTTCTCTGGGATCTAGCCATCACATGACTAACCTTTGATTATTAGATGTGTAAGTTTGGGTCCTACAGAATGGTCACATGCGGGAGATCAATGGACAACATGTACACGGACTAATGTAATCCAAGCATTGCCGTTTATTTACCCGAAGCTCACTTGTTATATACCCACCAGTGCTGACCACGCGCTGGAAGCACAACTCTGATTGATAACAAACTCTGCCAGGAGCTAAACAACATCTCCTGATTGGCCAGGCACTGCTCTCAAGGCGCCGCCCTTAGTTCCGCCTTCTGCCTCCTTTTCCTTGCTTTGTCATTGCCGCTTCACGTGCTGCACGTGGCCGTCCTTGTGTGCCCTTGCTGGCGCCACCAAGTCTGGATTTGCTCACATGTCCATTCTTATGGAGATACCTCTCCACAGTCACAGAGCACTGATCCAAGGCAAGGATGTCCAGGAGATTTGGATTTGTTCAGGCTAAGTTTGCACTCAGAGGCTTTGAGCAATATCAGGGACCATTTGGTTGTACACAACCAGAGCCAAGCGGGGACAAAAGCACACAGTGAGCCTGAGCTCTGCATCATTCACTCTAGCTAATTTGACAGGATGGAAATCTTGGCATATGCTTACAGCATGATTTGGATCACGTTTGTACCCATGGGCAATGCGGGAAGGCACAAACTGGGAAGCCCGAGCCTATTCATGCAAGGAGGAACAGCTTCAATGAGAGGGAAGGACAACATTCTCTCTACCCCTGAAACACATTGGCTTAATTCAACAATTCTCCCCAGAGTGGTTTGGCACATCACATTTTTCTCTCTCAGTGCTTGTGGGAACCAGAAGATGCTGTCTCCCAAGAAGCAGGACAGCAGCAATCAGCAGCTGGAAACAGCTGGCTCTCACAATCATCTCTCTGTGATCTACCAGCTGCTGGTTCTGCTGAATGTCATTCAAAAGCTGCTCGGTCTTTGGCCCTGATGCCTTCATTGTTGACTCTGCTGTACTTCAGACTTAGCGCTTTCTCAGAATAAGTTATATATGGGTAGAGACACAATGAGGGAGAATTGGACCAAGTATTTCATACCTTCCTTCATGTGTTTTGTAAGAAGGGACAGAAGGTTATACCTCTCCAGTGTTTAAGACTCTAACCACAAATGATAGGTCAAGATGAATCTCAGGGGGAGGCAACATAGAGAAAAACAACCAAGTTTCATGTATAGAATGAGACTTAGAAAGCCCAGCTGTCTTCATCAGCATCTGTTGGTTACTTCAGGAAAATTATCTTACTGCTTTTGGCAGCTCTTTAAAATTCTGTATTGTACAAAGTTCCTAGTCATATCATAGAGGGCTTTATTCTGTTGTTCAGGATAAGTCTATTTGTGTATGGAGACGTGCGTGTCTAAAATAGTAATAAAAAGAAAAGTGAACTTGTCTGCACTTGTTTATGCATCTCAGAAGTATTTGACTTGCTCAGCTATTCAGCAATCATCAGAAATCATTGATGAATTATGATAAAATAAAACACTTTTCCCTCAGCATTGTTTTGCAGGTTTTCTTGTCATAGAAGCCTTGTTTTGGTTTGGGACATGGAAAAATAAATCTTTCTCTTTTTTTATAAATTAAACCTTTTGCACAAAATTTTGTACAGATGTCAGTGTCCAGCATATATGGGAGTGATTTCTTACTGCATGTGTATCTTTTCTACTAGACATATTTAATTAACACCTCACATATTTGAATTTGACAAGTTACCTTGAAAATCATACAGTGATTGCACAATTTCATTTGACATGAGTAACAGGTTTGGTATGTACAGTAAATTAGGCAATTCCCTGCTTCTCTCACAAATGAGCTAATAAAGTCATCCAATATTCTGGCTTTCACCAATGGACTGGCTGTCATATAATGAGCCAGCCTGCTTGACACCACTCTTATAGGGCCACCAGTTGGTGGATTTCAGCTGCCAATGTTTTAGGGCTAGGTGAGCCACTCAGAGCAGGAGAAGATTTTACCAAAGTGTAAAATAGACTTCTCCTCTCCTGCTCACCCCCAGCCAAGAGTAGTAGAAAAACACATTGTCGGTTTGGCTTTAGACGAGAGACAGACAGACAGACAGACAGATAGAAAGGTGTCCCAAAGGCAAAATTTAGATGAACATCTTCCGTGTCTTGAAGAGATTCTTTTCTCTCATTTCACATGGAAGCACATTTTGGTTTAATGTTTTTATAAATTTTCAACAACCTTACCCATTCCTTTCTCCAAAGCCATTGTAGATTCATACTTGGTTATTTCCTATTTTACATCCATGATCTGCTAAAGATTTGAAAAGTTTTATATGGTGTAAGTTAAATTCTGATCTCAGTTGTGCACATGCAATCCTGATACTCAGAAACATGACCTCATTTTCTTTCTGTAAGTCAGGTACTAACATTTTACAACCTATTGACTAATTCTGAAAGCTGGATGGAAAAAAGTAATTAAACAATATGACTCTGAAGTACAAAAGAGAGACTTTATTGTTTGGGCTTTTGTTTTATATAGGAATGAATAGTTAATTGAACTGACATGGTGAAAGGCTGGAGCGTGTGGCATGCCAATCAAGTTAGCTCAACTGACCTTGCCCTTTGCATGCTGCAATGAATTCGAAAACGAAGCTGTGGTCCAAGACAGTAGATCAAATCTTATCCAGGCTTCCTGTGGGAATTATGTTGGATCCGACCCAAGATAAGGCTCCAGCTGTGCCTCCCTGCTCCCATCAGACAGGAAACTCAGAAATCTCGATTAATCTAGCCTAATCATGAAACTTTCATAGCTGTATATTTAAAGCTTTCTCTTTGCAAAGAGACCTACTTTATTAATCAAATGAGATTGGTTAACCTCATGTGAACAATTTTCCTGTTGTATATCAAGCGTCTTTGTCTTCTGCTGAGCTGTACAGTAAACCTATGAACGGAGGTTTTCCTTGAAGCTGCACTGTGAAAATGAATGCTTTTGTAATATGTTTAAGGCAAATTACCTGCTAATATTTTCTTCGGCTTGTCACACCTTTTCATGTATGCGGAAAAGGGAACTTCTCTAATTCTGTGCATAATGACTAAGAAAACCTTTATCTTGCTTTAAAATTAGCTGAGGCCATATCCAAGTATTGCCGCCTGTAGAAGGCAACATTAAACAATGATGTCTGAGACAGGGTGTCTTTTGACAGATGGACCAAAGCATGACAAGAGGAGACAGGGAATTAAATGTTGTGGGAAAATATGTTCTAGCAGTAAGTATGGCAGGAAGTATGGATGTCTTTCAAAGAAACTTCATTGGTGGCAAGATTCAGCAGGAAAAAGAGACATCTGGATAGTATAGATAAACATCCAAAGCAAACTTTACAATCCTTGGAATTTTCCTTGTCACAACACTCCAAGGACACAGTCCTATTTCTATTTTCAAATGAACAACAGCCCTTCCACCTTAGACAAGCTGTAGAGTATGCATCTCGCCACCTACAGAAGCTACCTGCTGGACACTCACCACAGAGCAATTGTTGCTTTACATGTGTCGTAGTGAAATTGTGATTCCAAATGAGTTTTACATGTTTACAATATATTCTATTGGTGTATCTTCTTTCATTATTAAAGCTATGATCCCTCTGTTTCCAGCTGTTCTGCATTTCCACCTCTATTTTCAGGGTTTAATAACTCTGTCTCAAAAAATAAGTCACCACAGGCTCAGTTTTAGCAAATAAAGTATCAACAGAAGTAAACACTGCAGCATGAACTTTAAACTAGCATCATGGTTATCTTCCATTATTTGTATGAAGTATTTCTTGTATCTTCTTTTCCTAGAGAAACAATTTACATAGTAAGCCAGAATTTTAAAATGTGAGCTTTACTTTTACAAAATGACCAGAGGTAAAGATGTAAAAAATAAGAGCTCTTCTCATTTAGTGTTACAATCTCCTCCTATATATTATGGGACTTATTATGAACAACATTATTTGAACAAAGAGTTTTCTCCTATTCCAAAGCTCAATTCTGTTAGAGTCAATCCCTTGCAATGGCAATTATATGACATCAAAACACATACTAGTGCATGTAGATTTGGTTTTATATACACATTTGATCCTCATTTCTAAAAGTCCTCCTGTTGCCCTAATTATCATTAAACTGTCTATGTTACAGTGTTACCATGGATACCATGGCTATGGCTCCATTGACCATTAACCCTTGAATTGCTATCTAGAGAAAAGAAGCAAAGTGCATTTCACAAGTCAGAGTAGTAGATGTTTCATAAAACTCAGATTTTAGACATCATAGCTCTTTATCTTTGAATCATGTCTATACACATCTTCCATCTTCAAACACAAATGTTATTTTCCTGCATAATCCAAAATAAGAAATAAATTACAGGGAAATATTTCTGACATCTCATAATTTATAGGGAATGAATGTCTGATGCAAACATTGAACAGAGAGTCTTAGCTGGTGTTGTTAGGCCACCTAGTAGGCTTGTGTCTCTTGATAATTATTATGTGTCTGTTTCTTCTCTCCAGTTTTACTCCCACTTCCTTTGATTTTTTTTTTTTTTTGAGTAGTTCAAGAACCGTATCTCTGACCATTTAGAATGCAAGATATTCTTAAATCACATTTAAAGAAGGAATGTTCCCCTCTTCCTAGAAACTGATGTTTTGCTCTTTTACTGGGTCTTCTCCAGGAAGTTGACTTTTATGAAAAGGAGCACTGATGTCCAGAAGTGCCAACACACAAAAAAAGACTTTCTTTTCAGATTTTCAAAGATTTCTATAACGGATACCAATGGTATGGCAGATTACACTTTACCTTCAAAGTTATGTTTTTTTCTCCAGAAATATAGATTTTTTTCAGACATGTGAAACACCGAAGCACAGAATAGAGGTAGAGCTATTTTCCTGGCCAGACTAGTTGAAATCTGGTTTTCACTGGGTTCTCCAGCAAGAGAAAAAACAACAAAAAAGCCTGTTTTCTCAGAAATGGAGTAGCCACAAATCTAGACATGAAAAGCAACAACAAGAAAGAACAAACATTGGAACAGAAAACACTTCANCCTTCCCTTCCCTTTTCTTATGTTCTTTCCTTGCTTTTAATATGAATATGATCCTCCTAATTTGTGCTATTTCTCCCAGGTCATATTTCCATTTAAGGGTCCTGTTTGATAGTCATCAGTTTTCAGGGCTACAAAAAGCATCGAGCAATCACCATTTAGGTGATATATTTAAATTTAGATTTAACTCTATAAAATTTAGGTGGTTGTATCCATTTATGTCTGCATACATATTGATTTTCAATTCTGTTTTGTTTAAATTTTCTAGTTTTTGTTAACTATGTTGTGGTTATGTTCTCAAAAGCCTTTAAAGGGAAGTAGAATAGATATATTTCTAAGTGCAGGCATATGGATTTAAATATACTGAATAGCAAGACTAGTCAATGTTTGCATTATGCTTTTGGCAGGCTTAAAATGACTAGATATGTAGAGAAAAGAAAAATAAGAACAATGCTGTCTGCATTTAACATTGATTTATTAGTAACCAGAAATTATTACTAAAACAAGTTAGGTAATCAAAATTAATGAGCAATTGTCTTTGTTGATCTGTTTGGATTTACTACTTCATTATGTACATGTAGACAGCCTTTGAGTAAGACACTTGATATTTGCTCTCCAAGTGCCATGCCACAGGATTTTGTTTGTGCTCCCTGACTGGAAGAGCCAAGCTCTACAGCTGCTCCACCCAAAGCGAATTTTGGTTCCTTGTTTATTGGAACACATTTTAAGGCAAAACCATGACTTATGGATCTGGAATCTGGTGTCTGAAAACATTCATAGGAACAAAAGTTTTCTCAGATTATTCACAAATGTTGCTGAACAATAAAACTCTCTGCACAGTCTAAAGCTTCTAATTAGCTTGAAATATTTTTAAGAACTTTTTTACACTGTTTCACCACTTCTAATCCAACACATTGTTTTTTTTCTCTCTTTTTTATATACTTGCTTAATCCATGTGTTCTATTAAAATGGTCCAGCTTAAAATGATTTTTCCCTTTGAGCCATTTTGGGTTTTATTTCTGCCAAGTTTAAACATAAAAATAACTTACTGAGCTTGGCTAAAAGAGAAGAAGAGGTGTGATTCTTAGACTCATAGGTTTATATGATAATTCAGATTGGCAAGGAATCACATATATCTTTCCAGGATGGTCACCTGACTGTATCAATTATTTCATATTCCATCAGCTAGTTTACATCCTGGAATTCATATAACAAAAGATGCAGACATGTCTTGCACTTCATACAGGTAGCAGCCCAATACTTCATTTCATAGATTATACCTTCAATATCACTTTGGATCATTTAATATTAAAAAATAAATTCAACTAAAATTACAATAATAACAAGATATAACAGCTTATTTAATCAATATCTGGATGGTAGCAAGATGAGAGGAATTTTTTCCCTTAAAAAAAAGTTTAAAATCAACAGTAAATAGAAAAAATTAGATTCAAGTTTTCTTGAATTATTATTCAAATTGTAGATTTTAAATTCAACTATAAAATTCATTTTATGCTTCATGTTTCAGTTTATTTTTCAATGTTCCTTCTCCTTAATTAGGTATATAGAAAGTATTTAAGATAAATAATTCTCAAATTTTTAAAGAATATTGTAAATATATATATAATAATGAAAATACCCTTTGTCATCTCAAGATGTCTTTCAATTCATTAATTCTTTTGAAGCCCATTTTATTTCCAGAATATCTACTGTAAACAAGACATACTCAGATCTGAGTACACCCAGAATATTCCCAGTGGCATAAAGTACAGATCACACCTATAGACATAGATGTCTGTTGCTATTTTTAAGAGATTGAGAATCATGTTTGAAGAAGTTTTGTTTGTTTGTTTATTTCAGTCCCTCAGGAGAAGTTATGAAGGTTTGCAGGTTTTTTCCATGTTCAACAACGTGCTTCAATTAATTCACTTTACACTCCTTTTCTCATTTATCTTTGCTCAATGAATAAGCATATATCCAAATTCCAATACTTGAGAGAAGGCTAGTAATAAGGACATGAATTCTGCATTTGGTTATGACTGGCTAAGCATCTAAGGGTGTATAAGGACCAGATACTAAACAGAAGATCCTTAGGGGCATATTCAAAGCATAGTCATACATTATATACAGCATCTGCCATAATGCAGTCGTTGCCTGTACAGTTTTTATGTGCCACAAAAATAAAACTATTCAACAAATGTCATTTTCAGGCAGTCAAAGTCTGCATCAGTGCTCAGGTATGATGTCCAGGGTGTTGGACACAACAGGGTTGTTCACAGATGATAATGTAAGGTTATTATCAGCTTCTTTGTTAGGGTAATAAGTGGGTTAGAAAGTTTTCTTTCAAACTATACGTCATGGCTATTCATCCCAGGAACTTATATTACTCTTCCAATAAGGAAGAAATGAAAATAGATTAATCACTGATTACATGGATAATAGGCTTCCAAGCAATAGCCTCCAAGACGTGGAATTCACTTGTGAATTTTGCCTGCACTATAATTTGCCTCTTCTGAAATTGAAAGTGAGGGAAANTGAAAACTCCTGGTTTTAATAGAACATTTATGAAACAGAGATCCTCAATTTAAGTTCCTCAGACAATCTCAATTTTGGTCCTGAAACCAAATCTATATGGACAGGCACTGTGAGAGACATTTCATCCCCCACCAGTTCTGCTGTATGCTGCAAGAGATTAAAAATCCCTATTCATTAAATTACCAGCAAGTTGAAGTGCCAGCTGTAGCAGATCCCTTCCCTTCCCTTCCCTTCCCTTCCCTTCCCTTCCCTTCCCTTCCCTTCCCTTCC
>VYZX01033496.1:0-15284 GCA_013401335.1 Brachypteracias leptosomus
CAAGGTAAACCCACCACATCTGTTTCACTTACATGAACGTATCTAAGAGTAGTTAGTCCCCGTTTTTTTCATCCTAAATGTGTTAAAATATGTTCCTATTTTTCCCTTCACTGACTGTTGTTCTGCATCCCAGATTGCTTAATTTATCATTGGTTCCCATTTTCCTGAAACCTCCTTCTGGGGAGAGGCCAACATAAAAAATTCTTCACTGGTTCAGGGATCTTTAGACAGAGAGATCATTACAGAATTAGAGCTTTGTGCTGTGAGCTTTTACAAGGACCTTTTAGTACAGGGACCTCTACAAGGAGCTGTACTGAAGGGCAGATTCCCTAGGACAGAAATGCATAGAGATTACGTGCTTCTTACAGTGGCTGCCAGTTTAATGAAAAGATGGTGATTGATAGACATCTGCCAAGAGAAACTTGTAAGAAAGAAGCCCAGCTTTATGAACCTCCAAACACATTAAACCAGCAAATTCAAATCATGTCTCAGAGGGCATTTTTCAAAGGGAATAGTGGGTAGAATATTAGTGCTTTGCATCACTGGTGCTGTCAGCCAAGATGATTAGCACTTTGATCTATATGCAATTACTATGTGCACATTTAATCAAGAGATTTTCATGCAGAATGTGTGCCTGAAGTTTGTTCTTTCTGTATGCATGTAAGAATGGGAGGTCCTTCTACTAAATCTCTCATATATTAGGGCTTTCTGAGCATCTCTAAAATGGTTGCAACCATTACATTACTCACTCTGAAGTGTGAAATGCAAATAATGTTACATGAAGACATAGGATTAGGATAATTCAAACTTTCTTATCTTGACTAACTCCTTATTGTTAACCCCCTATATTTTCTTATTTTAAAATGTCCCTGAATCTGCCTATGTGGTATTTTCACAGACTTGACAGAACTCTGTTTCTACCTGAAACTCCCACAGAGGATTTGTGGGGTGTTTGTTGTTGAGTCCCCTTGTAGCTTTTGCTCTGGGAACAGATTAGTCATGAGCAGCCTTATTTTCCAAGTCACAAGTCATTTAAACATCCTTCTTGCTGCTTGCCAAAGGGTTTTGATTATTGCCTGCCAGAAGAGATTGTTGTCCAGTGAGATGGCATTTAGTGTCACCGCTCCCCAAAGCCCTTTGACTGGGATGGGTAGCACACTCCTCTGTTACAGAGAACTCTGTAAATCTGCCTCAGTAGCAGACTCACCGACAGTTGTCAGCTCATCCCATGTAAAGACTGATTGTTGTCATCCATTTGTGAGTTCACTTGGCAATAAAGACTGTCAGGAAAAAGGGGTTTAAGAAAAAGAGCAAGTTAATTCTACCTACCAAGATAATTAAAAACTCAATGGTAATAATAATAATAAAATAATTACATTTAACTAAATATTTAAATACAATTAAACCCCCAAGAAACTACAGTTAAAAGTGTTTTTTTATTAAATGCTGTTTCTGCCCCAGTATTAGCTGTATTCAGTTGCTAGTTCAAGATCTTTCTATGGTGGTGTTTTTGAACTGTTTAAAGCAAGGACAATGAATGCCAGACAATGAATTCCTTTCTCTCCAAGCCCTTTCCCATGGAAGATGCACCTTAAAGGACTGATCAAAGGCTCTCCTCTCAGTTTGTTCAGAGTAGGGGAAATTATTTCAGCAGAGTCTCTCTCTTCAATGATACTTTTTGGACATAAACTTTCTATAAAGAATGAGTTGTGTTGTAGGTGCATTAAAGATTTAGGTGGTTCAAAGGGACTGGAAACAACACAACACTGGGGATGGCTATGAAGAAAAGTTCTCTGAAAGTTGAATTTTTCTATTATACAAAATTGTTATTGCAGATAATGCCCTGAGATTCCTTCTCTTTCTTTGCTCAAACTTGAGTGAAATAATCTTTATTACCACTGGATTTTACTCTGTCTAGTGCGAGGACATCATACAGAAAAAGCAGAGTGATGAAATGAAACATGACACATAACACTACACAAGAGGACAAGGTGCCTAAAGGGTGCAGTATCTACCTAATCTGTATGATTCAAGGACTATTTTCTGGGGATCCACTTCAGAGACCAACAATTGCTCTTAGCATTTGTATGGTTGGTTGCCCTCTGGAGATCTCCAAGGAGAATGACACAGAATACTGTTTGGTTTTAGCAGAGAAAATACTAATAATTGGAAAGGTAAAATGTACTTGTGTTATATGATGGATCTGCTGATTCTCTTTTGCTTTTATGGAAAACTGCCACGAGGAAGCTTTGGAAAAAATGCAGACTTCCATGGCACATATAAGACCCAAGAAAATGAATATTAAGCTTGAGAGCAAAGTATACAACACAAAGCTTTTCATTAGCACTCTGTTCAAGTGAAGCTGTCCTGCTTTTAGTTAATGATGCTTAGCTCAGATCTGTGCTTTTGATACTCTCTTTCCATGATAAAACTATATTTTGAAATCTGTGCTGAAGGTATATTAAGAGATCATGTTTTCTCCTGTTTTAAATTCACATCTTAACTTATTCTGTATCACCTACCCCATGTAGGCATAAGGTGTATAAAAGTAGCAAGGTAAGGTGAGGTGCTGGGTTCCTAATTTATCAGCTGATGCTTTTAAGTAGAATCTACTTAATGAATATTAGAGATGGAAAAGACTGCTTGAATGTGTAGTCTGCCTCCAATTCAGAAGGAATGATGTGCAGGATATTCTTATCAGTGTTTTGTCCAGCCTAGCTTCTGTACTGTGAGAAAGGAAGGATAACAGCTAGGGCATACTTACAGTGCTGATGAGGGTGGCTGTTTATGGGTGCTCCTCGCTGTGGAGGTGGGAGAAACCAGGAAATCTCAGTACACTGCTTCCTTCACAAACTTACTGTGCTTGCATGTGATAACATAGTGATTGTGGACTAACCTGTAAACTAAAAGGATCTCAGCTGATCAACATTATCTCTTCATCCATTTATGCAAAGACAGCTCAAAGCAGGGGTGCTAATACTGTTCAGATTTATTCTGGAGAGTTCTATGCCATTGGAAAAAATACACCTGTGATAAAAGAAGTGACTAATCCAACCCACAAAATATTTTAATGAGGAACTTAGTACTTGTCTGACTAGGAAACAGCTATAACCTTCTCCATGAGCATTTCTCCAGATGAAAGAAATTTGGTAAAATTGACAGACATGTTGAAAGAGGCTTCCTTTTCTACTTGTTTTATATTTCTGTTAAAATGAAGGAAACTAAGAAGATTCTTTCACATAAAAGAGTAGCAGATATTAAATACATAAACCTAGTAATAGAAGATGTACTGTTCCTGTGTTTCTGGCAGTGGAGCATCGTTGCTGCTGGCCAGGCTGTGAAACAGACCAAGGGCAAAACTGCCACAGCCTCCGACGAATCTTTTGTGTAGCTCTCTTCCTTTTTTAAGCATCTATTTGAAATAGCTTGGAAGTTTTTTGTATCCAGCAGCTCTGAAAGCATTCCTACAACAGCTGCTACTGCCTAAGCACTTCCAGAAGTCTACTCATAACTTTAGAGGGATTCATGAAAACACACGTGGCATAAGGCGGGGGGGGAAAACCTAAATTTTAGCTTTGAAAACAGGGAAAAATTAGAGCATGAAGGAGCTCTGACTGCTAATGAGATCACATCAACTACAGTGAAAAACATAGATCACATCTGGGAAACAATGTTATAAATTAAAGGAAGATATAGCAATAATTATAATGGACTCAACAACAGGTGAATTTTTTGAAAAAAACCAGAAATCCCACCCTTGTGACTGAAGTGGTTCCAGCTGAGGGTAGCAAATACACAACAGAAACAAAGCTTCATCATTAATTTCAGATTCCAGTTACATAAATCTAGATAAGTAATTAGATTTTAATGAAACTGAATTGTAATTAATTAGATTTTAATTGCATTAATATACCTTCTCATATGACATATTGTCTATGAATTGCATTCAGATAGTAGATTACTTTAGAAAAAATACACCTGTCAATTCAGCTTGACAGATTTATAAATCCCCTTGATATTATAGTTCCTGGTTTGTTTTATAGGTTTGAGATTTATTCCCAGGCCTTATAAAACTAGATAAAGTATAGGCCCTCCAACCTGAAGGAGTCTTTATGAATTTGCTGGGTCTAGCAGCATGGCTGGGTATACAGATATGAAACCAGAAATGATCATTAGGATGACCAAATCTGAGCTCAGACATAACACACACTTTCAGGTTGTCCTTGAAGTAACTATTTATGAACTAGGACACAACATTTAGAAAACAATAACCAGTTGAACTTGTTACTCTTTAAAAAGATGTAGAGACACCCTTCTGTAATATTCTTTTTCAAAAGAAGAAATTGACAATTGCTTTATTTCATGTGGCAGGAGAAAAATCACTGCTTTTCATAATCTTAGTCATGTAAAAATTGTCATGAATCAATGAGAGCCCCAGTTTGAGCTGACATTTCCTCTCTTATCCAGACACTTCCATCTGTTTCTCAGTGCTGCCAATACACCTGAAAAAACAGATATCTACAGAACTAGAAAGGTACAGTTGCCAACTATGATGCTGGTCCACAACATATATCTTCCTTGAGAAAATATTTCATCCTTGAGAAAGAAAATTAACTATTTTTAGTTCAAGATCTCACTAGCTTTATTCTTAGGAGGTGAAAACTAAGATTTAGTTTGTGGGCTTTTTTCTTTTTTAAGCAGCTGTGCGGAAGCTATGTGTGCTGCACGAAGCTCCAATTTGTCCCTGAAACAAAACTGCAAAACAGTTCTATTGTAATGGGACTGATACTGCTTGTAGCAAAGTTGATGGTAACCCTCCATTAAGCTCTTGATAGAAGTGAAATTATCATTGCTTACTTAGTTTGCACAGAAATGAGTCCTAAAACAATTCACCAGAAGAAATTATCTAAGTGAAGAATTTGTGTCAAAAACATGGCTAATGTCTAGGAGTCCCAGTAGATTTAACTTTTGTACGAAGTTGTTAGCAAGAAGACATCAAAGTAATAAGGAAAAAACTAAAAACAAACAAAAAACAAATAGACAAAAAAACCCAAACCAAAACAAAAACAAATATACATGTAAATGTTCATATTTCAGATCAGGATAAGTGCAGCCTTTATCTCAGAAAAATTTTCTTAACATTTTGAAATAACATTCTTCTCTATCCCCATTGTAAACACACAACTTTAAAAACTATTAGACACTGTGTGTGGTTCAGGGCTATGTTTAGCACATCTGTAAAATGGGTGGCCTAAAAGTGAATTGCACTCCTCTGAGGGACAGCAGCTCTATGTTGACATGTTATGGAGAAAACACAAGATGGGTGAAGGATATCAATCAGTAGGTCTAAAATATGGACGGAGCATGTTATATCTGTTTTGGGGGGACTTCTGCCTAAAAGCTGGGATCTATCATATAAAATTCAGGAAATTCTTGTCTGAAAGCCTGAGTCAACTAACTACACCTACAGGTGGCTAGGGTAAGCAGACACTTTAAGCAAATTTTCATGTAAGAAAAAAGGCTGATAACATAGATGCCATATGGGCTTTGTTTCTGGGCACTCCTGATTGTTGAGGAAGAATAGATTGCAGTTACAGCAAAAATTACAATAACAAATAACCACTGCAAATCTGCACTGTCCTGGAAAGCAGAAAACTGATTATTGATAATTAATTGTGCCTTCACTTCTATTTTGAGGAGGTGGAGGAGAAAATAAGCATGTTCAGCTTTTGCAATGCAGCAGCCTCATTATCAGCTTTCACAAGCAGTGCACCCATGAAGAAGAGCAGAGATCCTTGTGCCACTCTTGTCCCACATATTGACATAAGGGGATATGGGGCAAATAGTTGCCAAAATTCTGGCTTCACAGGATGTGTTTGAACAAGACCAAGCCATGAATGCATAAAGGAAACAGGGACTCTTCTCTTGTCCTAGAATGTGTGAAATGTGGTGATGATACCTTTCTTCCCTGCTAGGTATATGAAAAAATCTCTTTTGACTCTATCTATGCAGAGTTTGTCACATAACTTTATTGGTGGCCATTCTATTTCTTTGGACCAGATAGAAGAAGTAATTACTACTCCTTTTTTCCTTTTTTTTAGTTCAGAGTTTGCAAACCCTTTACCAAAAAAAAAAAAAAGACAAAGATTTGTGTTTTGCTTGGAAGAATTTGCATAGTTTTAGACTCATAGAATCATTACGGTTGGAAAGGACCTCTCGGATCATCAAGTCCAATCTTCATCCCAACATCTCCCTATCCACTAGACCGTAGCCTCAAGTGCTACATCTACTCGTTTTTTAAACACCTTCAGGGCTGATGACTCCACCACTTCCCTGGGAAGCCTGTTCCAGTGCCTGACCACTCTCTCAGTAAAGAATTTCTTCCTAATACCCAAGCTAAACCTCGCCTGATGCAACTTAAGGCCATTTCCTCTCATCCTATCATTAGTGATTTGGGAGAAGAGACCAGCACCAGCCTTGTTACAACCTCCTTTTAGGTAGTTGTAGAAAGCAACAAGGTTTCCTCTCAGTCTTCTCTTCTCCAGACTGAACAACCCCAGTTCCCTCAGCTGCTCGTCATAAGGCATGTTTTCCAGATCTCTCAGAAGCTTCATTGCCTTTCTCTTCACCTGCTCCAGAACCTCAGTGTCCTTCAGTGGTGCCCAAATTGGACACAGAACTCAAGGTGAGGTCTCATAAGTGCCAAGTACAGGTGCACGATCACCTCCCTACTCCTGCTGGCCACACCATTTCTGATATAGGCCAGGATGCCCTTGGCCTTCTTGGCCACCTGAGCACACTGCTGGATCATGTTCAGTCGGCTGTCAACCAACACCCTCAGGTCCTTTTCTGCCAGGCAGCTCTCCAGCCACTCTTCCCCAAGCCTGTAGCGTTGCTGGAGGTTGTTGTGACTGTAGTGCAGGACCTGGCACTTGACTTTGTTAAACCTCATACAATTGACCTCAGCCCATTGCTCCAGCCTGTCCAGATCCCTCTGCGGAGCCTTCCTACCCTCAAGCAGATCAACATTCCCACTTAATTTCATGTCATCTGCAAATTTACTGAGGGTGCATTCGATCCCCTCATCCAGGTCATTAATAAAGATATTAAACAAGACATTTATAAAGATGTTAAACAAAACACCTTTTATTGTTCCCTTTATTACATAAAGGTATTTGATTTGAATATTTTCTGAGAGTGTCCAGCAGATTAAACAGTGCCCAGCATATTAAACCACATCCATGTAGATTGCTTCAGCATTTATTTTTTAATAGTGTTCCTCATGCTAGCTTGGGACACCTGTGACAGGAACTAACTTCCAGTAACAGTATCTAGGTATTATTGACCAGGGTATCTGCTCAATCACTTAGGCAAATATTATCAGAAAAATTAACCTTAAATATTCCAGGAGCACTTTAAATTACTTAAATTAATTAAAAATCTCTAGTTTGTTCATCAAGAAGTGCAAAGGAGGGAGACAATCTATGGCTAAAGTTAAAAATGCAGGGCTGTTTTTCTTTAATTTTATGTTCCTGCTGCAATTTGATGGTGCATCATGTATATTTTTCAATGACAGAGGGTGATGCTCAGCCATAACCTTTGTTAAAAGGCCAAATTCTCTCTTAAGAAACTGCAAATAAGATTTCGAACAGAACATTTTAATGGAAGGGTCTTCATGTACACAAACTCTACTGTTTATGCTCTTTCTGGGGTGACTTGGAGAACCAGAAGTTTTATAACAACATGAGTTCATGTCTTCATATTAATTTTCTTGCTGCTTTTCAGGTCTTTTTAAATTTTTTTTTTTCCAGTGAATTTGAATGTTTCCCAGTATTTCTACATCATTCCCTATAATGGTCATTTTTCTTAAAGCATTCAATAAACTAATGATTGTGCAATTCTCTGAACATTTTCCCTTGATTTTAATCAGCAAATTAATGTTGTATGAAACTAGGGTAAATTATATAAATCTACAAGTCTGCCTGTGTACAAAATATGTATAGAATTCAGTTCTGACACAGTAAAAAGAATACTTTAAAATCATGCTTTAAGTAAACAGCATTTGCATATTGCGTTAGAGCTATATGGGGCATGTTTGCAAAGCCAAACAGGACTCTGTGGATTTAATTTCTGATTTTCTAAAAGCAAAGTGACTCAGTAAATGAGCTTTTAAAATAACAATTAAATGTGGGCTTGGAAGTGATCATAGGCATCCTTAGAGTTACATACTGATAGATTCATGATGCCACTGGCTTTACAACTTTACACAGGCATGGCATGAAGGAGAGGCTGAAAAGCACAATACTTTAGCGCCTGTGCTACTTTCCTGTGGAGATATTGTAGGAATCATTCTAGGATGCTCCAAAATACAGCACAACTATGGCACTTTATGGTAGCCTCAGAGAGACTTTGTCAGAGCCCTGAGGGCATCAACAGGCTCTGCAGCCTCTCTGCCCCTCCTGGGGGTCTGGCTGCGGGTGCTCAGTCCAGCTCTGGGGTGGTGCGGCTTGGCATTGAGAGCAAGAACTGCAGGGAACTGCGGTCCCCCTTCACCCAGGAGCTGTGCTGGACCTGGGGCCAATGCCTTCAGCTTCACTGCGGATACATCCATGCCTGGCCACAGACCTCTCTGATACTTGGTTTCTTGGCTTGGCCTCAGAGGTGTCTCACCACATCTCTGGCGAACACTGGGCTCTGGGCTGGACACGTCTGCCACCCAATCTGCTCCTTGCTGCACTCCTATGAATGAAGGTGCTGCCCCGCCAGCCTTGTTGCCAGCTTTGGCTCCTGGCTCACCTTTCCTGAGGACCAGACCAGTCCTGTTTGCCCTTCTCACACCTTTTGATGTTGTTTTGTGAGGGCTTCAGACTGCTTCCAGCAGCACCCCACCACAGTCCTTCCACAGGGTAAACTGCTGGCTCTTGGGAGTGATCCGACCTGCAAGAGCACTCCCAGCATTGACCCCTCAGGTACATATTATGATACCACCCCGTTAAAAGCACATATATTTACAAGGTCTTTACCGTCTGAAATTTAGATCTTCTATTTGAAAATACAGTAAACAAACACATCTGATACAGAACTGTGGAGATCAATCTTACAAGGTGCAGCAATTTTCCTATTATAACAGGAGAATGCAAATAAGCAATATGTAAACACCTCAAGGACAACATTTAATTATGTTGCGTACCAAATAGGACACTCATCGCTGCTCTACGATAGATGGCAAAGCTGAATGACCTCATATTAGCTCTTATCTCTTAAGAAAATTTAGTATTATGATTGGCAAAGTCTTTTGTGTTGCTGGAGAAGATAGCAGATTAAATCATCTTGGAGTCATAAATTAAGCAGCACAAATTTTCAAAACAATAGCTCTATATTATGGTGACTGAAAGGATGTATTTGCTTAGCAATTATGGCTCAAGCAAATAGTGAACAGTAGATTCTAAAATAAATGTATACACACAGTAACCTGACAAACAGAAATTGGCCATGGAGAAGAAATTATGAGAACTGTTCCACATTGAGTTGAAGTCTCACAATTTAAATGTTAGATAAGAACCTGCCACACTTGCTTTCGAGCAATCTAGTGGGCATCAGGCTGTGGGTTCACAGGCAGTGCAAGGTAGACACAGGGGGAAGAATTCAGCCCACAAAGCATTTAGAGTTCAGCTTTTCCAACAACACTCCTGAGCCATTCTTTGATATTGCAGAGGATATAATATGAACTACTGTTTACTAAATTACTGAACTTTGTTTGGATTAGTGGTTTAAGAATTGCCGCCTTATGAATAAAATGGTTCACATTCAAATCATCTAACAGTAACAAATAGATTGATGTTTGTCTCACTAGGCTCACGTGAAAATTCACTTCTGCATGTTTTACTTCTTATTTTGAATAGTTGGTAGGTACAGTGGTGCTTCAGAGGTATTCAGAAATATGCCCTACCTTGAAGGCTTTGTTCTCACAATATACATTTTCATCAAAGATCTATTTAATGAACTTTTCACTATATTTGACTTTCAAACTACTTGATCAAACACTTTGTTGTGTCATTTCTGTCAGCTGCTTACAAAATAAGGTCCTAATTTCCTGGGCAAATATTGCAGAATGTGAATCTTACAGTTAGTTCATGCAATTAGCTAGACAAATGATTTCTACATTTTCTTTCACAGGTTTTATAAATTATTACAGGAAACAGACGCAGGCATGGACTTAACACAAGTCCTTCAGCTATCTGGATGATCACTGCCTCAGAAGAGTTGTGAGATGGTGGAAGAGATTGTCTGTTCAAAGTGCTGTGTTTCCTTCCTAGGCTACTTGTTTTTATTATGGCAGTCTTTATTTTGGAGTACAAAAGTATACTTTTAATATTTTTAATTAAATATCTATGTGATTTTTTTTTCTGCTCCCTACAAGAAGGGGAATGTTTCCTATTTGGTAATGAGAAGAAATTCTCATTACCAAAGAATGGTAAGATGGAAGATTCTTCTGTGCCATTTGATTTGTATGAGAATCTCCACAAGGTTGTAGCATTACAGGTCCTATAACAGAGGCACAAAAACCTAGTCACTGTATTGCCATGCAGTAAAAAAGCGATTGCATACATATTCATTACTTTGCATTTTTTTACATAAGAGAAAAAATTCCATCTGTCACTCTCACTGCAGTTTACATTCTCTGTTTTATATTCTTTATTTTTTAGCGAATAGTGAAGGTAACATGCCAACAGTATAACACTGCATAGATTGAAATGAAACTATGTTGCCTAAACTAAACAAATGTAAAGGAGAGCGTTTAGAAATAGAATAGCGTTGCTATTCCTTCCTCCCTTGAGTGATTCATGCTGACATGGTAACATCAGCTGAATCCAAGGGCAAGATTTCCTGCAGGCTCCTTGGAGCACACTGTTTTTCAATTTTTGAAATGTTCACGGGTCTGACATGGCTGTCCTCTGAGTTTCCTGGGAGCTATGTTACTACAGAGACAGCCAGGATTTTACACAATATTTAATACAGAGCTCAGAGAACTGCTCTGTGGCTGTGCTATATTTAAAGGAAGGGTTCACTTAAAATTAATACCTGCAACAGAAGCCCTGAAGCACTAGATGGCTTGAAGGCCTCCTAAGAATGGACTTCAGCTCAGCATAAAAGTAGCATTGATCATTCATAGGACCCCAAAATAATCACAGACAAAATGCTTTTACGTTATTGGCAAAGTACTTCTGAAAAAAATCTAGCTGCTCCATATATCTCCTTCAGCTGCCTCAGGACAAGAGCGAGAATCAAAAACAAAAAAAGAAATTGGTCTATTTAGTGAGACTTAGGTAGAAGATTGGTACCAAAGGCCAAAATTAACTTCCTTAAAATTCTGTTTTGCATCTGGCAGTATTCAACAGGCCTCTGACTTTTTATTAACTGAACTTCAAAGTTCAATCCCCTGCTCAAAAGCATCACTCAGTTCCTTTGCTCAATCAGATGGTCTGTAACATTCTCCCTCCATGACGTCCATGTCATTGACAAAATAACCAGTTATTGAAGTAAATGGCCTGGCTGTCATGCTACCTTGTGAACTTACTTTCTCTCTCTATTTAGCCCAGTGAATCTTGATGTCTGTTTTGCACCATGACCTAGCACTAAGAGGGAAAGTACAAAGTGTCCTTCATTGACTTAAATGACTTTTAGCACAGTACTAAGTACTAAGCACAGTCCTTCTAGAATGATGGAGGTTACAGTGCATCCTCAGTAGACCTGGTTTCCCGCTTCCTTGGCAAATGTTTAGTAGACTATTTTCTGAAAGGGAGAGCAGTTTTCTCTGTAGCCTTGTCCTCAGAAGAAAGCAGTTGTTATAATTGTGTTTTAAAAGCAGGCCAATCCCTCTGCCGTGTCTTAGGGATGCTCTGAGAAGATCTCTCCTTCTGATAGGTCCTTGTTGGACTCTGACCCAAACTCAGCTATGTCACGGTTAGTGCAGTCTGGTCACACAAAAAAGGGGAACTCTAGGCACTAGAGAGACTTGGAGTTAAAAAATGAAACAAATCATGCACTTATTGATTCAAAATTAAGCAACTGTCATTTGTGTGGAGGAAGGAGAGGGAAGTTCAAGTTACAGTTTTGAAACTGGTGCTTACCTCTGCTGTAAGAGCATCTGTCTTGTTTCTTGATTTTATTCAAAAACTCTGTCCACATGACAGAGTTTTAGTGGTGAAGGCTCTGCAACCACAATTTGAAATGTTCATCCATGCTGCACCCCCAGCTTCAATCCAAGGCCAGTGGAAGCTTTTTATTTTTATGACTCTGACATAAACTAAGAAAACAAACAAACAGAAGTTCACGGGAGCTTTGGGAACTGCATGATGTCAGTTTGGTGGGATGAACTTTTCATGTTCTCAATCGATACAGCTGGGTTGGCAAAAGCTCTGTGGCATGGCCTCCCTCTGTACTTTTGATAAGCAACATGATATGAGCAGTGGGTCAGGACAAAAAGCTGCAAGTACCAAATGGGCACAAGAAAGAGTAGTAAAGTTTTTATAAAAATATTAAAGGAAAATAAAAAGAATGGAAGATCTGGCCATAGTGGGGTGTACTTCTGGTTATGCTTAAGTGCTTAACATACAGTGTTGTACTGAGCACTACATCTAAAGAGACAAGTGGAAAAGGCAGGAATTCATGCTGTCATTCTGCCTCCAGGCAGACAGGATTTAAGAAATCGGTGAAATTCAAATGGAAGAAAAATCCATTTTATGGTGTTAGCTACATGCACTAGAGAGTAGGAAGGGCAGAGAGAAAGACAGATAGAAATCAAGCCTGACACTTTGAAAATGTATGTGGGACATGCAGGCAGTATGAGAACTAAATGTTATCTTCAGCTAGAATGGCTGTGCAAGCTAAGCCTGAGCAGTCATTCCCAAACAGCAATCCATTAGCTGTCCCACCCTCACAGACGCATGCATGCAAACACACAAGCAGACACATACACACACTTTGCTGATGAACATGAAAACAAATCACAGGAGGGAGCTGAAAACTACCAGGTTACCCTAAATCCTGCAGGTGTTTAAGTACAGGTGCAAACTGTGAATTTCCATTATTTGAACAATGATCATGACCAGCAGTCCTGACATCTGTATGCTCTCATGCTACAGTGGGAAAAGATGATACTGCATCTGAGCAATGTGACTGAGACAAATAAGAAGTGACATGCTCTAGAGGATGTATGAATGTATAGATAAGGTCATCTGAGCACTCCTGCTTATCCTTCCTCAGAGCCTTACCCTCAAAATTGGCTGACCCCATATTCAAAAGTGGTGAAAGGAATGTGCTTATATACAGCAGCACTAACCTGACTTTGAAGCAGAATACAATGGGATTTCAAATGCTATTTTAAGAATAAAATATATGAAATAACCCAGGATCCAGCTTAAAATATCTAGTGAATTCAAACCTTTATGCTCCTTTATGCTTCATATATCACTTATTAATTGTCTGGGTTTAAAAGGAAACTCCTCTGTATATGTATTGTAGTATTGTCATGTAATATTATTATACTAACTATTCATTATTTTGTAATTACAAATATTTATGAGGAAGCTGTACATATAGCCTTAGCATCTAGGACATGCTGGATATGCTATTCACATGAATTCATTTGCCTTTGCATTTTTTCTACTTTTTTGCTGCATACAGGATTTTTTACAACGTAAAAACAAATAGTAGAAAATTAGTATCCAAACAGACTAGGTTCTATACTTTAGGTTGAAAAGTACACCATTTTCATTCAAATGTTCAAAGTTACATTCCTGCATATTACAATTGTGTTGCCCTTCCCTTCCTTTTTTAATTTTCTTTTTGTTTTCCATTTCTTTTCTCTCCTTCTCTTAGACATTTAATGGATATTGTTAAACTTCAAGGAAAAGCCCCAGTGTCACACTATTATATTTAAATATATTTCAGGATTTACCTCCTGTAACATGAAAATATTACTTTCATGCTATGATATTTGCATTTGTTGTACCCTTAAATGCCAGAACTTCATTAAACATGAATCTGCAAATGTTGCTCAGCTTTTCCCAAAGCCAAGAACAAGGCTGGGCATATTCTTAAAACTGACAAAACTAATGAGGTCATATATAGAAGAATTAACCTTCTTTAATGCAAAAGAGCATAGCAGGATTCAAAATGCTATCTGAATATTAACAAATTTATTAGTAGTCTCTGGATATAAAATAGTTTTTTTGCAAAGATCAGGGTTACTATCAGGAATAAAAGTTTAAGTGAAAAAATTCTGCAATATTGCACATCAGGTTGGGAAATGTTGAACACAGGCTGTCTATCCCAGTTGCATACATTTGCTATCTTCATCTAATCACAATTCAGAAGGTCAGGGTCCTTTGACAGCACCTGAAACAGAACATATTTGTGGCCACATCTGGCCATGAAGTTCAATCGTCAATGCACTTTTGTAAGGGATAGGCTCTCCTTAGTCTGAGTTCAACCTCTTCCCAGTGAAAATTGGCTCTCTGGCTTGTGAAGTGAAAATTTCCTTGGCTAGAGGAGGTCTCCACGTCATCCAAATGTAGCCTCTACAGTCAGGACAAGAACACAGGATAGAACTAGCCACTACCCTCATTGCTTGAATTCATGTGACCTTGTTTTAAGTTAAGTTGCAAACAGCTTTGTTCTTAACCTAAGCTATGTCGATAGTTTGGCAATTAGAAGAGTCTCCAAGGAAACACAAGAATGGGTTTGGAAAACAAGTTCTCAGAAGAAACTAGATACTAGGGCTCTTCCTTCTTGTATGAATGCTAGAATTACAAGACCCTTAAATAAATGTTGGTGTCACTTCTTCCACCCTCACTTTGTTTTAGAATGGAAATCTATCTCCACCAGTAAGTAAAATACGCTCACATTTCTTGTCTGTTGCCATTGCTGACTGACACAGAATGGCCTGCAGCTACACTGATAAACGCTCTCTCCATCTACAACAGGATTCTGTGATCCAAAATTCCATTTGGAAATCATCTATTGATTGTGTCGATGTTCAATATGTGCTGTCAAGGTTCAGGGCTAGGTCAGCCACTAGACTAATGACAGATGCTCTCTGTTAACCTTCTCCCTTCTCAAAGGTGAAGAAAAAGGGAATAAGGGTGAGAGACTTATGAATTGGAAAAGAAAACTAAAACAGCTTTAATGAAAATAGTAATAATAAAAAGAAATATATACAAATATTTACAAAACCAGTATCAAACCCAACCACCCTGATGGCAATTATATCACCATCACCA
>VYZX01033497.1:0-62543 GCA_013401335.1 Brachypteracias leptosomus
AAAGGGTGAGGGGCAAGAGGATGAGGTCAGACAGTTTTCAGTGGTGCCCAGTGATAGGACAAAGGGCAACAGGCAAAACTGGAACACAGGGGGTTCCACTTAAACATAAGGAGAAACTTCTTTGCTGTGAGGTTGCCAGAGCCTGGCCCAGGCTGCCCAAAGAGGTTGTGGAGTCTCCTTCTCTGGAGAGATTACAAATCTGCTTAGACATGATCCTGGGCAACCTGCTCTAGATGACCCTGCTGGATCAGTGGTGTTGGACCAGATGATCTCCAGAGGTCCCTTCCAACCCCCACCATCCTGTGATCCTGTGAGATAACAGAACAAAACATTTGGTACACCATTAACGAAGGTTCTGGCAAGACTCTTCTCTCACTTTAGGCTCAAGAGGCACCTATTTGTAGCTAATTAGTCTGAGATTCATATATGTTTAGCAGTAGGAGCTGGCTAGGCTATGAAGTAGACCTTCAAGGGTTCCTCCTTGGCCATGATCTTTCTATTAAGGATATGAAAACAAAACACTAATTACTCAGGAAGAGAATTAAACCTTTCATAGTACGAAGATAATCTGTTGACCCAAGGCAGTACTTGCATGGGTCATACCAGCACCAAACCCCTTCAGAGTCCTGATGTCCCCCGTTGAGCTGACTGCCCACTTTCAGCACGCAGGACTGGCTGCATTTTGCAGTATCTGTTTATTCTGAGGGGCCAGGAGGATGTTTTGCAGCAGAAGGATAACAGAAAGCCAAGAGGCAGGCTCTGTCCACAGGAATTTGTGAAGATTCAAAGACATCTTCATTCAAAACCTCATCCAATGTAGTATTAGGTGTGTTTGTTAACAACTCTCTGTTTGCTGCTCCAGTCACTGGTGAAGATAATTAGGAGCCATAAAAGTCGTACTCTATTTTAGCTCACAGTGGAGATAATTTGATTTAATAGAGGACACAGCTTCTAAATTAAGGTTTATGACCACCATTGAAACTAGTCAGTAAAGTCTGTAGCAGAAAGAGAGGCAGATATACCCCCAATGTCCTTGTTCATAGTCAGAAAACTGCCAGAGAGTGACCATGGTCTGTGTTTTCAAGGACATCTGGGCTAGTGTTGGTGGCCAAGAAAAAAACAAAACAAGGCTCTCAACCAACCACACTTTCCAGAAATATCAGCGTGTTCCAAGAAGACAACCAAGAAGCCTGAATGAACTAATTAGAGCTCTTTAACTGGCCAAGATACAAGTCCATGCCATTGGCCTTCAGTCAGCCTGGTAGAGTTACAACATCACACCATCCATACAAACTGAAAGTGCCCTATATTGGTGTCAGCCTCTGTGGAAACTGTCACTTTCCACCATCATTAGCTTGGCCATGGTAAGAAAGTAGAAGTTAAAGATGTGGCCATCCAAAAGAGAGAATCATAGAATGGTTTGTATTGGAAGGGACCTTAAAAATCATCTAGTCCCAAGCCCTCTGCTGTGGGCAGGGACACTTCTCACTAGACCAGCTTGCTCAAAGCCATATCCAACCTGGTCTTGAACACATCCAGGGATGAAGCATCCACCACTTCTCTGGGCAGCCTGTTCCAGTGTCTCACCACCTTCAGAGCGAAGAACTTCTTCCTAATTTCTAACCTAAATCTACTCTCTTCAGGAAGCCAAGTAACTTCTCCATCTCTCATGCCTGTGGGGCAAATCTTCAAATGGAAGGACACAATGCTAACCCTACCAAGACTTTTCTCCTTTTCTTCACAGAAATAGAAACTGGACTTAACTCTCCAATGTGAGTGCAGACCAGAGATGTAACTGTGAAATCATTCAGAACATAATTGAAGTCTTAATTCATCTCTGCTTCTAGCTTAGACTAATAACACTGTGCTGAGAGAAATATTCCCCCAGGCCATGATGTCATTCCAAGCCAACTACTTGGCTCCTGAACTGGAGATGGTTTCCATCTGTCCAGCTCAAGAACTGAAGAAGCAAAAACCTTTAGGCACCAGCCTGAACCCTCCATGTCAAAAGTCAATTTTAAGCACTGATGATGTGCCCTTCATCTTGGTACGTTGGCCCCTGTCAAGATCTGTGCCCTGGAAAAGTGGCTGAGATTTGTGCTGAAAGACTCAGATTCTCAAACAGGACAAATTGACCTTTCTTTCAACAGAACCATTGAGTTATAAGGGTTTGGTCAAGGTAATCTAAGGACAGCAGTATCTTTGCTCTGCTGTTAAGCTGGAAGCCATGGTCTCCTGAATGCACTTTGCTGGGAGTTCTCCCAATTCTGCCTCTGCTCAGAGCAGAACTGCCCAGGACAATCCTCTCTGCAGTATCCTAGCTCAGTTTTGATAGCACTGACATTTTAACAGAGTGATGAAGTCCTCTGTTCCCATCCCATTCCCACTAACATGGTAATTTCTCATTGCAGATAAACCATCTTTCCTTGAGGTTTCTTCAGAGCCTGCTCTCACCTCAGACATAGCAAACATTCTGCAGAAGAACCCATCTGGTGAGATGAAGGCTGAACCAAGATCTCTGCAACCTTACAGCCAACCAGTCTGTTACAAATGCAAGGACCTCACCTGTTTCAGTTTGGTTCCCACCATGGAAGCACTGCTGTCAAGCACAAAGACAACGTTCTTCGGCAGTGGAGGAAGATCTGTGGGGGCGAAGTAGTGCACGAAATACCCATTAAGAATCTGTGGAAGAGCAAGGAAGTCAGGAATCAAAGGTAGATCATGATGCAATGTTCCACACACATCATTATGGGGTATTTGGTGGGGCACAACTGATCCTGCTTTCAATGTCTGTGTCTACGTTGAAGGATATGAGTGCTCCTTGGTATCCCTCTTAATCACAGAATCATAGAATGTATTGGGTTGGAAAGGACCTCCAAAGGTCATCTAGTCCAACCCCCCTACAATAAAAAGCAGGGACATCTCTAAGTCAGGTTGCTCAGAATCCCATCAAGCCTGATCTGGTCTCCTGTTTATCAATACTGAGGGAGACTGCTAGAGTCCTCCATATCTCATCCCATGGTGGACATTGGGGTTTCCTTCCAAATGCAGTAAGGAAATAATATATGTACCCAGGAATCAGAACCACAACGTGCATTTGGAGGACTGGCCTTGCATCCAGATACATACAGCCAATATATTGAGAAACTGAAAAGCAGATTCAAAAAAATAAACCAAATGAAGGAGGTATCTGGGCTTTTTAAGTCCGTCTTGTGGCTGCCAACTGACTGGTTTTAGTTTGGATAGTTCTTACACAATGGAGAATTAGCCTTCACTTGGAAAACGTTTTCCAGGACATTTGGAGCATGCAAGACAATTAAACCATCTCAGGTACAGTTAATAAAACAGAAAAGACGAGTCACGTGTACAGTACCTGAACATCCCCAACACTCAGCTCCCTGTTGACATCATATCTAATTATGAAGTCTCCCAAAATGCCATTTCGGGCGATCCTGGTTTGCTCGACAACGCTGGGATTGAAGGTAACTTTAGCTAAGGTTTTGGTATGTCCAACTGTTGTAGAAGGAGGAGGAGAAACATCACCTGTTGAGATAAAACCAGAACGTTGCAAGTTTTTTCCCGTTGTCTGACTGATGTCTAAGCACAACACACACAATATTATCATGGAGTCAGGTCAACTCAGCATGGTTACATACTGAGATTAGAGATTCAGCTCACCAGTGATAAAATAAGAATTTAATAACCCCTCTCCTCTAGTTCTAAGCTGAAACCAACATCACAATGCTGTCAGGGATACAAATGTTTAGGCAAAATTCCTGTGCTCAGTTCTGTTTGGAGGTCACTGAACTCAAAGCCCAGACATTCTGACTGAATTGTTTTCTTCACACAACTTCAGACACGTATGTGGTATTTATTCCAGACACCTAGAATCCTGTACCTGAGATCATGCCAGTCAATGCAAGTATGATTCATCTGACTGGTTTAAACATTTCCTCCAGGATTAGATGAATCATACTTCAGAGTCCTCCCTATTGATTATAAAGAGTTCTTGAGGTGGCTTGTTCAGACGTACTGTAGACATGTGAGGTGGGACTGATCTCATGAGTTTGTCACTTGATCTTCAAGTGTCTATGTGTAACGTAGACACCTCAACAAGTCAGCTTAGCTGCCTTTATGTTCAGCAAAGAGTTGTCAGTATAGTCACTGCAATTTCAGTCTTACTGAGACAAAATCCAACACTTACTAGTCACGCAAACTGCAACCCTGAGATGTAGCTCACCCTAATCTCCCAGAGTCCTTCCTGAGACAGTGAAGAGAGATATGCCCTTCAGAGGGCACGTCAGAGAAAGGCAATAATTTAGGTCTGAGTCATCCTGAAGGAACCTCTGCTTGTATTGTTAGCAGTGTTCATTTTCTAAAGTTGAGGGATATGGAGACTCCTTGTTGTCTCTCTCTGTGGCTAAAATCCCACCTTATGGTGTACCTACTGTTCATTCCCTCTGAACTCTGTAAGGACTTTCACATGAGACCAGCCAAAGGTCAGATTTAGCCCAGAACTTCCCCACATCTTGAGGGCTTTCCTCCTTATCCTAACTAGCTACTGAAAACACCAAAATAGATTCTCAACTGATGTTCTTCTTGGTTGTTTCAACTCTCACAGCGATTATTCCAACACTTCTCTGAGGCACAGAAGTTCTATTATGTCTGCTCATGTGCTGATTAAAATTTGTGGACATGAGCTGCTTAATTATACAGCATGGGGGTGTCTCAAATCTTTCCCAAAGATGGCCTAAAAAGTCTGTGGTATGGCAGGGAAGATGGGTGAGATTCAATCCCAGTTTAGGTGTTCATAATGCAAGTCCTTACATCTCCTATGCTCAGTGGAGATCAGGTCACAGAATCACAGAACGTTAGGGGTTTGGAAGGGACCTCGAAAGATCATCTAGTCCAACCCCCCTGCTGGAGCAGGATCACCTAGATCAGGTCACACAGGAACATGTCCAGGTGGGTTTTGAATGTCTCCAGAGAAGGAGACTCCATAACCTCTCTGGGCAGCCTCTTCCAGTGTCTGTCACCCTCACCATGAAAGTTTTTCCTTATGTTTACCCAAAACCTCCTCTGCTCCAGCTTGTACCCATTGCCCCTTGTCCTATCACTGGATGTCACTGAGAAGAGCCTGGCTCCATCCTCCATCCTATGCCCTTTACATATTTATAGACATTAATGAGGTCACCCCTCAGTCTCCTTTTCTCCAGGCTCAAGAGGCCCAGCTCCCTCAGCCTTTCCTCATAAGGGAGATGTTCCACTCCCTTCATCATCTCTGTGGCTCTGCACTGGGCTCTCTCCCATAGCTCCCTGTCTTTCTTGAACTGGGGTGCCCAGAACTGGACACAGAACTCCACGTGGGGCCTCACCAGCGGAGAGCAGAGGGGGAGGAGAACCTCCCTCGACCTGCTGGCCATGCTCTTCTTAATGCAGCCCAGGATGCCATTGGCTGCCTTGGCCGTGAGGGCACATTGTTGGCTCATGGTCATCCTCTTGTCCACCAAGAGACAAGGTCAAGAGTGTCAGAGGAGATTAGGGTATGATACATCTGGCCAGACATAGGCATCTGCTTTAGGATAATTTTATTTATGTGTTACAGAATCATTTAGCTTGGAAAAGACCTCAAGGATCATCAAGTCCAACCTTCATCCCAACATCTCCCTGACTCCTAGACCATGTCCTGAAGTGCCACATCTACTCATTTTTTGGACACTAATACCCCATTAGCAATACTGATCACAATGGCAAGGTACAGGCAGTCTTGGAAAGCTCCTCTCCAGGGGTTCCTGTAATGCTGTGGCACTTCTCCACCTGTAAAGTGTTTTGGGCAGCATTAGAGGAATGCGACATTGACCACAGTCCACCTCACATCCGAATCCCACAGTGATGTATAAAATTGGATGCATAGGATTATGTCCATTTAACAAGTGGGAAAATGGGGACATGAGGTGGTTACCTAACTCACTTGCCTTCCCAGAGGCCAAAGTCCACGGAAATACTGGGACTGGGGTTCTTGTGGGTTTATAAAATCTTTAGCCAAAGCTGTGATGTTTATTCTAAAGTGCTGTGTCTAAGATAGACTCCTCTAGGCAAAGGAATGAAGGTAAGAGTCATAAATCAATAGTACTCTAGGATGTTACTTCCATGTTGATTTAGTTTTACTTTTATAGCTGTTCTTTGAGCCCATTTGAATAGACAAGGCACAAGAACATAATATTGAGGCAGGAAAGGGTTTCCTCATAGTCCGAGTTTCTACATAAATAAATTGCAGTTGGAGGACCTGGAATGTGAAACAAACTCACCAGCAAAAGTCTTGACCAATGGAGTTTGAATGATAGATATTAATTTCAGGAAAGTTAAAAATTGATTCTGCATTGTGGCTTCTCCAACTATGCCAATTCCAGCCCATCGATCCCGACAGAAATAGAAAGAGAGGTCCCAGCCAATACACTGAAATTGCTCAAGGACACTAGTGTCAGATCTTAAAGGGGGCTTATAAAATGATTACCCAGAGCTTTGACATTTATTCTAAAATCTGTGTTCAGTTCAGATTACCCTGGCAAAGAAAAGTTGTGTATCAATCAGCCCATAAGATTTTATCTCCATCTTGATTTGGTTTTGCTTTTATAGTTGTCCTCTGATCTGATGAATCAACAGATGTAAGATGTTTTCAATACACAATGCATCAGATTTGCTTATACTGCCTTCCTGGATTTTCCATCTGTCTTCCATCACTTCCAAACTTAACTGCCAGTGTGTGGGAAATGCCCAGAATTCACAGAAATGGCTTAACAGTTCATTTATATTCTTTCTAATCTGTTTGAGGGTGTCACATTGTGGACAGCAGGTCAAGAGAGGGGATCCTGCCCCTCTGCTCCACTCTGGGGAGACCCCCCTGCAGTGCTGGGGCAGCTCTGGAGTCCTCAGCACAGCAGAGCCATGGAGCTGGTGGAGCAGGACCAGAGGAGGCCCCAGCAATGGTGGGAGGGCTGGAAGCCTCTGCTGGGAGGCCAGGCTGGGAGAGTTGGGCTTGTTCAGCCTGGAGAAGAGAAGGCTCCAGGGAGACCTTCTTGTGGTCTTTCAGTACTATAGAAAAAACAGGGACAATCTTTTTAGCAGGGCCTGTTGTAACAGGACAAGGGGTGATGGTTTTAAACTAAAAGAGGGGAGATTTAGATTAGAAATTACAAAGAAGTTCTTTGCTGAGAGGGTGCTGAGACACTGGCCCAGGTTGTCCAGAGAGGTGGTCAATGCCCCATCCCTGGAAACCTTCCAGGTGAGGTTGGACAGGACTCTGGGCAACGTGATGGAGTTGAAAATGTCCCTGGTCACTGCTGGGGGGTTGAACTAGATGACCTTTAGAGCTCCCTTCCAACCCAAACCATTCTACGGTTACTTCTCACCTGCTGAGAAGCAAGCACTATTGCTGGTTAGGCTGCCTGGTCACATCACACCAGGGTTAGTGAAAGTCAGTCTTACCCTGGAAACAGAAGCTCTCTCCTGCACACACACACCTGTGGCTGTGGCCTTTGAACTTCACTTCTGTGTTTCTCTGCCATAAGTACATTGACAGGTGAGCACAATATGGTGTGAGCCACAACAGCACGAGTTCCAGTCCTAGTATTTCTATGGACTCTGACCATCTTCAAGTACCTGAGTTAGGTAGCCACTCCCTGCCTCAGTTTTCCCACCTGTTAAATGGGCAAAACCACAGTATCCAGTTCTGTAAAGCATTGTGGAATGCAGATGGAATCATGTGGATAACATTGCATCCCTCTATTACTCCTCCAAACACTCACTGCAGATGAGAAGTGTCCTCCCCAGTAACACAGACAGTGCTCTAGGTGATCCTGCTCTGGCGGGGGGATTGGACTAAATGATCTTTCAAGGTCCCTTCCAATCCCTAACATTCTGGGATTCTGTGTTTCTGTGAACCCCTGGAGAGAGGTTTCCAAGGTTGCCTCACATGGCTACTGTCAGTGACAGAGCTGGGGAAGCTCTCCCATCTTCTTCACAGCCACTCACCTCCCATCTTCAGGATGGAGACTAAAACCAAAAACTGATCTAACAGAAAATGCCCAAAATAACATTTTTTTTTCCCCCTGGAATAATAGCAAACAGATCTGGTGGGCAGGTTATATAATTCATCCCATGTTCCCAGACCAAATCTATTCCTACTTGGTTTTATGACATGGTCTGGAAACACTGCAGACCTTCAGCAATGGAAGCTCAGTAGCTGCCCTTGCCAGTCTTTTCCAGAGCTTCTTTTTTTTTTGCTGTTAGACATCTTCAATGTCTAATTTACATTTTTCCTTCTGGATTATAAGCCCATGACTTCTTATTCTTTCTTTTACTGACAGAGAAATCACAGTATTCTTTCCCTGTTTGTAACAGACTTTTATATATTTGGATGCAGATGTCTTCCCCCAGGTTTCTTTTTTAGGCAGCACTTGATGTCTGGACTGCAATTACTCTCCTCTGTTTATTGGCCCCAGTTCCTTTCAAACAAGTGACTGGAGAGGAAAATCTATGAGTTATTGGAGAGTACGGAGCATGGATGAGCTCCAAAGACTTCAGCTGGTCTGTGCTCACACGGAGGGAGTTAATAGGGCCTCTAGACAAACTTTCCACCAAATTCAGCTGAAGAAGTAAACAAAGCAGGAAAAAGCATTTTTCATATGAAATTTTAGTCCTCACACGATGAACACTTAAAGTATTTTGGAGACTGGCAGAGTCAGGATTAGAGCTCAAATGCAAAGTTCATCCTCTGCTAACACATAGATATATACAATGGTTTGCGTTGGAAGTGACCTCAAAAATCATCTAGTTTCAACCCCTCCTTCCACAGGCAGGGACTCCTATCACTAGACCAGGTTGCTCAAGGCCCCATCCAAGCTGGTCTTCAACATTTCCAAGGATGGAGCATCCACAGCTTCCCCTGGCAACCTGTGCCAGTGCCTCACCAGCCTCAGAGTGAAGAATTTCATCCTAATTTCCATGGAAACTTCTAGACAACTGTGATAAGAAACAAAAACTTTTCTGAGACCTATGACTTCGAAGAGAAATAGTAATTCTATTAGCAGTCTAGTGTCTCCCTGCCCAAATTCATGACTAGTTCTCATACCACTGTGCTGGAGGAAAAGGATGAGGACAGTCATCCCTGAGAATGCTGGGTAGGACATCATTCAGAAAATGGTTTCATTCTGAGATCAGCAGAGAAGACCAGGATCATTGGCCTCTATGTCTCCTGTTTTGGAGTTTGTATAGAATCATAGAATCGCTCTGGTTGGAAAAGACCTTCAAGATCATCAAGTCTAACCTGGGCTGCATCAAGAGAAGCATGGCCAGNGTCAAACATGTCTGTGACAGAAGACACCATCTGCACATACCAGTAGAACACTTTCCAAAACTCACATGCCTGATATCTTCCTTTGGGAAAAATACAACTCCCAGATGGAGCCGTGTGCGCAAGAGTCACTGACAGAGGAAATATCCTGGAAAGAGCTGTCATCTCATTGTCTCTGCTCTGTATTCAGAGAGGATGTACGCAGGACTTTCCAAGAGCCTCTATCTATAGCAAAGCACAGCTTGACTTTGCATAAATCACTCAAAGTTTGTGGAAACAATTCCAGTCTTTGTATCTTAAGCACCTAACCCAGTCAGAATTAGACCCCTTACTGCTTCCGTGCTACTGCTGGTTTTATAAATAGCAAAAAAAGTGTCCTTCACTCTTCCTCATCAAGAGATATCTTCTGTCTATAGGTCTTCAAATTTTCTCTCTTCTGTTCATCACAGACCATATGTATACCAGCAGTTTGGCTGCAATCAAATGTGCAAATCTTGAATGACCATTAAAGAGAGAAATTGTTTTTGCTACTATTGTTCCTGCATGGTACATTGGCTCTGTGGATGGTGTGTAGAAAACACCACAAATGTAAGAGAATTGGTCCATGAAATAAAGACAGATCAGCCATTCTTCCACTTTTGGCCATCTAAACTGTTGTTTTTTGGTTTTTTTTTCATTTGTTTTTCCAACAGTTTTTGTTGCACAACAGGTTGGCATTTCAATTATGAACATCAATCACTGTTGGTGTTCATCACTTGAAGCTATTGATGGCTCACTCTAGAGCCAATCAGATTTGGTTTTCAGCTTAATTTTCCTATCATACGCTGGATCTTCAGGAACAGTATTCAGAAAAAGAATGTGGTTTCTTATCCAGATCAGCCAGAGTCAGAAGTATCTAAATCATAGAACCGTAGAATCATAGAATGTTTTAGGCTGGAAGGGACCTCTAGAGGTCATCTGGTCCAACCTCCCTACACAAGTAGGGACATCTCTACCTAGGGCAGGTTGCTCAGAACCCCAGCAAGCTTGACCTTGAAGGTCTCCAGGGATGGGGCCTCCACCACCTCTCTGGGCAGCCCATTCCACTGATCTATCACCCTCATGTTAAAGAACTTTTTTCTAATGTCCAATCTAAATCTCTCCTTTCCTAGCTTAAAACCATTACTCCTTGAACTTGTGAAGCTACATCCCATCCTCAACAATGGTTTCAGGCTGGTGGTGCTTTGGACATATTACTCAGAATGCCACTTAAATGATGACTTAATGTAACAATACCTCTTTCACCAAATATTCTCAAGGTAAATTATTAATACTTATCAAAATCTCACATTTTATCATTAACCATGAGACACTACAGACATCTTTGTATACATAGGAAATGGAGGAAGAGAGTTTTCATAGAATCATTGAATGTTTTAGGTTGGAAAGGACTTCTAGAGGTCATCTTGTCCAGCCTCCCTACACAAGTAGGGACATCTCTACCTAGGGCAGGTTGCTCAGAGCCCCATCAAGCCTGACCTTGAATGACGCCAGGGATGGGGCCTCCCCCACCTCTCTGGGCAGATGATGTATTCAAACTCAAACCAGGCAGGCACTACCACTTTCCAGTGTGCAGGCCTCCATTCCTTATTTGGTCATTTTTTTAAGTCATAACCTCTTGTTTGGGGCACCACAGGTAACACAGTCTGGCAGCACCTGGTCTGGCATCCTTTACTGGCCATTTATTTACTAGGTTGCTACCAGTTAAATGGTAGCTTTCCAGTTAAATGATACTGAAGAGTTTTAATCAGCAGGAGTCCAAGAAGAGACCAGACACTGTCTTTTTCTTGGTCTGCTCCCAGTGTGCAGACTGTCTGCCAAGCAGCCACTCTGACCTGGCACACAATTCATCTGTCTTTCACTTAAAAATCCATAGCTTTCCCTGGAGGTCTCACTCCATCTGCAGATCTCTCTTGTCTTTGGGTGTCATATGAGCAAGGAGGCTTTGCAAGGAGGATCTAATGACCTAGATGTTTTGTTTTCTGGATTAAGCTTGAGAGATGACAGCTGACTGCAGCACGGTGGATTTCCAAGTGAAATGCTCCTGGCCTTGCCCTCACCCTCCCTATGATTTTTTTTGTGGTTTCTATCTGTATTTAGGAAGGCAGGAAGTTCCTGTTGTCTTCTCTGAGTGTGATGGATCTTGTTGGCCAGAAGAGGTCACAAGCAATAAATCTCTCCTATCCAAAACAAGCTCTTCTCTGCGACCTGTATTAGACTCTTCTGAGAAGATTGCCAATTCTTTTTTTTTTGTCTGGCTTGATCTACCAGAGACACAACCCACTCCTGACTGTCCATGATGGTTCCTCAAAGTGTGTTTGGCATTTCAACGACTTCCATACCAGTGATTTCATCACAGCAAACAGTTTTCACCAACTGTCTAGGGCAATTCCAGATGGAAAGGATCTGTAATTGAATTCTGAGCAAGGATGAAGCACAGGGAATCTGAGTTTCATCTGCATTACCCTTCCTGCAATGGGACATCTACTTTACATACATTTTACTGGCTAGGGAGGATTATGGAATCCTAGAGCTTAGGCCCATTTTTATATGAGCTGCTTGGAATCTGAAACACGGTGCCAAGAATGGTCAGTCCATTTGGACAGCAAGTTATGAGAGTTTTTCCTGCATGTCATTTTCATGTAGAAATTTCCATCCTGCACTAGACCCACAGTGTGTCTGCTCTGCTTAGTCTGGCTCTAACCTTGATCAATGCCAGATGTTTTGCAGGAAACCATATGCCACAAGGCACTATGATACTCCCTGATAGGTGAAAAAGGCTTCCCGGCCTTCCTGATGAGGAGCAGAGCACATTTATCACACAGCACATGGATGTATGGCAGGGAGATAAATCAAGGCTTGACCTGAAGATAGCCCAAATCACCAAGAGCCTTGATTTCACTGTGATGTGGATGAAATCAGTAGGATCACGCTGAGCAATCGGTCTAACTCCAGTGCACATGCTTTAGGGTCTTCACCTGGCAGATATGAGCAGCTGCACTGATTTTGCTGGCATCATGTCACAGAATAACAGAGGATCAAGTCCCACAAGACTCTGAATCCTGCTTCCTGGCCAGGCTCACTCTCTTTGGTGAAGGTTTTTTGCCAACACGTAGCAATTACAGTATCCTGTGATTCTCACTGTTAGTTTACACTAGAAAAATTACCTTTGCACTGTCTGAACAGTGTGTGAGGACATTTTGGGATAAGAGGAGATACTCAAACCACACTTAATGCTTTGGCAAAATGTGGATTTTCCTCTTGGAATTTCCCATGTTCTAAAATCCAGGATTTCCTATCTGCCTTGGCATGGATGGATGGAAAAAACAACTCACTTAAAATAAACAGTTCCCAGGAGAGGTGGAGCTAGGGAAGAGCCTGATCAAATGCTGACCACAAGGCCTGAAGGCCCAGTTCAAAGCTCGTAAAGACAATAGAAAAAAAACGTCCCATTGAATTGAATAGGATCAGTGCTATACTCATTAAGCTTCAAAGTTATCACACACCTATTATGCACAGATACCACAGAGACATAGTCATCCACAGAAAACAGAACAAAACCCATCAGCCTTTACTACAAGACTGAATTCCCACCACTGAATTTCACAAAGTTCACAATCCTTCAGTCCCTTTCATAGAATGGTTTAGGTTGGAATAAATCTTAAAGGCAATCTAGATCCAACCTCCCTGCCATGGGCAGGAGCACCTTCCACTAGACCAGGTTGCTCCAAGCCCCAACCAACCTGGTCTTTCATGTTGTAGCCATTATACCAGCTTTCATGAACCTGGAGATTGCCATGACAGTGAAATAGAGATCTCTACATAGGAATAGCTGGTGGCCTGCAATGCTTACAGACTTGCTTCTCACTCAAATGCAGCCACCTCTGAGGTGGAAATGTGCCTGTCATACAGTGAGTCCAGCAAGAGTTAAGAAGGGAAATTAAAAAATAAAGTCATAGTTGGAATATTTTGGAATAATTATGTCTAGCATAAATTATGCCCAGCTGCTAACATTCATTTTTCTTGTTGCCTTCATGAAATGTGTTCTCTAGTTTCTAATAGTCTGGATCTTTGGCAATGCTGCTGGAGTTTTGTTTAATATCTCATTTGGAGTAGAGGGAAAGTGAATGAAACATCAACTTATGCAATTGTCCAAGACTGCCTTGGACACCAACCAACAGTTCAAGTACAGTTCTTGTCCCCACGAGTAACAGAGCCACGGGTCATAAAATCTCTCCTTACCTTCAACTTTCCCATTGCCTTTATTCTTGCTGTTTCGAAGGGGAGGCACTTCCAGTGAGACTATGCCTGAGTTCTCCAGGATGTTCACCTCCACTCGTAACCTCCCCACCAGCTGCTGGGGCCTGATGCTGACAGTGTACTCATATTTTCCCAGCCGCCTTTGCAAAAGCTCTTCGTAATGCAGTAGGAACCTGGCCTGCATCTTGCGAGGAATGAAGACAGAAGCTTTGAATATCTCATAGCCATTCTCCCTGGAAGGAAAATCCAAAGACACCTTCACACCCCATACACATCACAAGCCACCTCCTCCAGTGAAGGATGAATGAGGATTCTGTTGGTCCAACAGAACCATTTCCTATCACTGAATATGTGAAAACAGCAAGAAAGAAAACATCACAATGCTTCACAAAGCCACTAATTTACTAGGTTGCTACCAGTTAAATGGTAGCTTTCCAGTTAAGTGATACTGAAGAGTTTTAAGCCACAGGAGTCCAAGAAGAGACCAGACACTGTCTTTTCCTTGGTCTGCTCCCAGTTTGCAGACTGTCTGCCAAGCAGCCACTCTGACCTGGCACACAATTCATCTGTCTTTCACTTAAAAATCCATAGCTTTCCCTGGAGGTCTCACTCCATCTGCAGATCTCTCTTGTCTTTGGGTGTCATATGAGCAAGAAGGCTTTGCAAGAAGAATCTAGTGTCCTAGATGAGAGGTATCCACTGGAGGAAAGGTCTTAAAGGATGAGATGACTTCATGCATAAAGAATATGTTAGACCTGTATAAAGGCTGCCTCTTGGTTTCTTACACAGAGGATTTGCAAGACCCATATTTAATTCTTGACTCTGCCACTGCTGACTCATTGCAATATCTTAAGCAAAATATAAACTAATTCCCTAGTATTAGCTGTTTGTAGCTTTATACTCAATAGGGAGAAACAGGACCCTTAAGACAATTCCACCATTGGACTTTTCTCTAAAAGAGTTTCTTTCCCTCTCAAGTACATCCTGGAGCTTATTGGAAGTGAAAATGTTGTGCAAGAGGGCTAGAAAAGGCCACTTGCAATTGCACATGACTTGAAGAATGGGAATGACACCAGGCAGTGTGAGTAACTTTCTGCTTCTTTTTCCTATAAATCCATGGATGGCTGCATTAAAGCAGCCAAAATAAAGATGGGAGGAGAGTATGTTGCCAAATGCACAACACTTACCTTCCATCTGTGGGGCTTGGAGGTTTCTTTTGTCTTGCTTTATCATCACTGCTATTTTTCTTTTCTTTCCCTGTGACCTCTCCATAATAAGTCTTGTTGCCGATGCTCCTGGAGAGATCAGAAATGCCAGCATGACCATTCTGCACCCATAGTGACACCCTGCAGCTTGCTGGGAGAGGGTTCACAGACTGTGCTCGTGAGAGTAGCCTAAGGGTGCTGCTGGAGTAACTCTCCTAGAGTCCACTCCAGTCACTGAGACAGAAGCCACCTTAGAAGTTTCCTGGTTGGTTATATCAGCAGAGCACCTTTTCAGTCCAGGAGTCCTCTACAATGCCAGTTCAGCAGGTAATCTCCAAAGCATAAGGATGCAAACCAGAGAGCAAAGCAATTGTCAAGGATCCCAATGAGCACCTTTTTTTTCTTCTGGTCTCAGACCCATTATCTGTATCTATACACATGGCAATATTTGGGATGACTGCTCTCAACTAGCTACCTCCCTACCTAAAATACTTCTCCCTGGGAATGAGTTACAGGGCTGTGGATTCCATAAAGAAACAACCCTTAATGTACATTTTGGCTGGCCAATGACAAAAGAATGTTTTTCTTCCTATTTAGCCCAAATGGAAGCCTTTCTAAAAGAGCTGGTCACCTATTTGCCGTGGTCATGCCTGAAGTTGTGGCCCAAATATCTATCCATAAGGGAGATCTGAACATGACCAAATCAAACATGGTTTTTAAACCAAGAGCTTAATTTCATTTATTCAATTTTTTGTTTAATTTCATTTCTAATCATTCCTTAGTGAGTATTTTCAGTTTGAGCTTGGTTGCTCTCTGCTTGCTCTGTTATACTCCAGCACCTCCAGCAGCAAGTCAAGCTATCTCCTAGTTGGAGTTGATGCTCCTTCTCCATTGACAGTATGGAGAACCTGGAACAACAAGGAGCTTCTTAGGCACCAGCCAGTTAGGTGAGATGACTATCATGTGCTTTGTTGCTGAAACTTTATTTGGAAAGGTTTCTGAGGGCTAGGAGAGATTTTTTTTGTCAAATCAAAGACGGAAGAGGAGAAGGAAGCTGTTAAAAGACACTCAGATGAGAAATAGGATAATTTTCTTCTTTATGTACAATGAGGGTTTGAATATCAGCACTGTCATCACAGAATGGTGGGGGTTGGAAGGGACCTCTGGAGATCACCTAGTCCAACCCCCCTGCTAAGGTAGGGTCACCCAGAGCAGATTGCCCAGGATCACGTCCAGGTGGGTTTAGAATCTCTCCAGAGAAGATGACATTACAACTTCTCTGGGCAGCCTGTTCCAGGACTCCATCACCAACATCCAAGGACTTTCTCATCAGTCTTGGATGAAGTATAATATGTGTGCAGTTTTATTTTTCCCAAAGAAATGCAAAAGGGCCTTGATACAGCCCTACTGCAGACCAGCTACTTCTTCAAATCTCAGGAAGCAAACTGTGGGATGGGAGAACCATTGTCCACCTGGCTGGCAGCATCACTTACTCACATGGTAAAGTTGGAGATGAAGGCTGCAGCTGGGATCTGCATCTCAAACACAGCCTCACGTGCCTCAGATGCGCTGTTCACCATTGTGCAGGACACGGTGGTGAAAGCATACCGAGAAATGATGGTGGATTTCACAGTGAATTCAGACATCCGAGGCCGGGTTTCCTGTAGGTATCAAAAGGTTACCTGTTAACACTGACAGCTGCATAACTCACTCCTTCAGTGTTTCAATAATTCTTCATATCCTCAAGCAAATAACTGCTCTATGAGTATTTGACTCCCCTATGAAAAACAACCAGCGGCAGGCAAGGTGGGTTTGCCCTCAAAATTTCAGGTGAGCTGCAAAAGGCAAACCAGGAACCTGGTACTGTCTTTATTCGTGTACAAGAGCAAAGGCCACAGTCATGCTTGGGAAGGGTCCAGGAATCACAGAATCACAGAATGGTGGGGGTTGGAAGGGACCTCTGGAGATCATCTAGTCCAACCCCTCCGCTAAAGCAGGGTCACCTAAAGCAGGTTGCCCAGGATCACATCCAGGTGTGTTTGGAATCTCTCCAGAGAAGAAGACTTCACAATCTCTCTGGGCAGCCAGGGCCAGGTTCTGTCATCCTCACAGCAAAGTAGTTTTTCCTTATGTTCAGATAGAACCTCCTGGGTTCCAGTTTGTGCCCATTGCCCCTTGTCCTATCACTGGGCACCACTGAAAAGAGCCTGGCCCCATCCTCTTGACACCCACCCTTTAGATATTTATAAGCATTTATAAGTATTTATTATAAGTATTTATTATATTATAAGCATATCTGTTCTAAGCATTTATTTGTAAGGAAGGATGAGAGCTCTGCTTATGTCTGCTTTTATGTTGTGAAACACACGGGTAAAATTCATCTGTATCCTAAATTGCTCCCTTCAGCTCTGACTCTTTGAGAGGATCAGGCTTAGTCCCTTATGGCCTGAGAAGAGAAGCCCCAAATATGTCCCCTCTAAGGTCCAGAAGTGATGTCAGAGAAACTGTCCCATGGACTATGCACAAGAGCAGATGTGTGACCTCTTGAAAGACTGAAATCACTGTGTATGAAGCAGCATCTTCAAATGCATCTAATCAGATCCATAAGTTACATAAACAAGAAAAATGCTCAGTGGAGTCACTGAGTCCTCTGCTGAGAATCCATTCTGAAGGTCTCAGGCAATGGATAGAAGAAATTGAATAAGAAACACTGACACTGTGACATCTCAAGTAAAATATTTTAAGTTTTTGTAGCCCACACTGGATTCTTTCCAGCAGAGAAGCAGCAGAGACTGCAGTGAACGACACATGATGTAGCAATGGAAGCTGAAAGCCAATTTCTGCTTCTTTGGAATGTGTTTTTGTGCACAAGTCCTGGGTTGGAGCATTTCTCCAAAGTAATGTGTTTTTTGACAGCAATGTCTCCATGGAGCTCAACAGTTTTCTTCCTGGAAGACTTCAGTGTATTTAACTATAAGCAGCCCATGTGAAAAAAATTCTGTGTGTTGCCTTAAACAGTCAGAGACTGAACCCTCAAAAGCAGAAGGAAGCTAAAGAGCAAGATCCATTGCAAATACAGAGCAAATTCACTAAGCCAAAGCCATTGAGACTCTTCCTACTGAGGTCAATAAAAAGCCACAAAAACATAAGACTTGTGAAGACAAGAGTGTGATCTTCAGCTGCACTTCCAGGATATTTTTTTTTCTGAGCAAAAATAATTTTGATAAATTGCTTAACAAAGGGAGCAAGTGTTTGCATGAGCAAGTATGAAACAGGAACACTTCTGCAGTAGCTGATGGCATCAGAAGCAGTAATAATCCAGCTATCCAAGATGCTGGGCTAGTGAATTCCAGGCAAATGGAAGAATGAGGATCCACACAAAGCTCTCAATAGACTTGGAATAAAACCCCATCTGCCTCATTTTCAAGGCTTGGAAAAACTCTGATAAATGTGTCTCAAATTGACCTAATAATGATAGATATCTTTAAAAGCTGGAGGATCTGTGGTGTGCTCCATGTCCATGTATACCCTGCTCAGCTCATGTTGAGCACAACGACAAGAAATTAGCAATTCTAGGGTGTGATTTATCTCACTGATTTCAAACAACTCCGTGTGAAGGATCTAGACTAGAACACATCTGCTCAGGTCTAATTTTCCCCCACCTTAGGCACTGTTACTTAGATCTAGACCCTGCTGCTCTTAGGACTTTCCCCAATGCATAGACATGGTTTTACAGTCTCGTTATGCTGGAAGGGATGGAGAGTTTTAGTCAGAAGTAGTGTTGTAGGAACATTTCCAGATATAATGAGCTGATGTTTCAGTCTTCCATACCACTCATCACCTGTGGTATAGCAAGAGATACTGAGCATTTAATAACAGAAGTAAAAGAATCTTATACTATAGTGAATTCTTTGGCTCCAGATCTTCTGCATCCACTCCTATGTTCTGAATTTCATTGTAAGCCCCTGTTTGAAATACTGGTGACAGCTCAACAGCAAAGAAGGCTCAAACCTTTTGCCTTTTACTTGAGATACAAGTGGTTCTGCAGTGACAGACCTGACACTAACACTGTGAGTGCAGTGATGGATACACCTGAAGTCAAAAGGTCTTTAGAATATGACAGAGGACATGGACTTGCCCTTGTTATGACAAGAACATAAGAATGGTTTTACTGGATGAGAACAAAAGCAGTTCTAACCCTGTAGCCTAGCACTGGCAGAGTTCAATAGTACGTGCTTAGAGAAGAATTTAAAATCAGTCCAACCTGCACTGATACTACTCAGAAATAGTCTCCTTCAGTAACTTGTGGCTGAAGAAACTCCTGAGCCAATTGTGGTATTTTTGTGCTTAGTCAACCTCTGTGGATTTTTCTTCTCCAACCTTACACAGCTACTTTTTGAATCCATGTAAACTTGTAGCATCCACATCTTTCATCAAGATTCCACAGCTTAATGATATTTTATATGAAGAACCACATCACCTCAGGTTTTTTCACTGAACCTATTATTTGCTGGCTTCAGCTTATCTCTGTCATATCTCCCTATCCCACTGAACAAGCTCCAGCTCTGATATCCTCACAGACTGAGGAATGGCAAAAACAAATGAAAAATAGGCATGAGACACCTCTTCCTGGTGGTTAGAAGTTGTTGCTGGAGAAAGCAAACACTGAAGAAGGGCACCACATCCAGCAGAGGATGAAAGAACTGATTCATCCTCCCATCCCTGGAAGGTTTCTGCCATTTCTTGTGTACACAAAACATAAACAGTGGGGGCAGAAGCAGTTTCCAAACAGGTTGCTGGGTCAGGCTTGGAGGGCAGCCCAAGTTCCAGCCTGTGATTCTTGTGTGCTCCCTGGAGCTCTTGCACAATCCATCAGCGCCCAGAGCTCTGACTTACAGCTGTGCAAATGCCTCTTTGTTTTCTCCACTTTTTATTATTAAGACCTTCAGAAGACGAGAGGCAGCACAAAGGAAAAAAAAAAACCCAAACAAACCATTTGTTTAATATGATTATTACTGTGATTTATTATCGCTATTAAAAATCAAGCTAGGGAATGCAGATTAGCACGCTGCTGTGAGGCAGGTTGGTTGGATGCTTTATGAAGGTGTCCTGGTTATTATGAGGAACTGGGAGCCGAAATTTTCTTGCCAAACAAATGATTTTATGCTTGTTTACATCAAATGTCTGGAAAGACAGAAAAGGCACTGGAAATAAATTAAATACACTGAGTGTTTTTGCCTTTATCAGCCGCTTTCATCAAAACAAATTGACCGTGTCTCAGATTAGAAGTAATAAACTGGTAATAAGTCTGAGAGTTGCTCTCCTCTAGGCTGTTGATTCAAATCTGTCGAAGATCAAAGGCAGCAGAGGCTATTAACATGGGATGGCTGCTCAGTTTGTGAAATGAATGCCTCCAGTTCTCAACTGGGAAGCCCCCATCCCTCTGAAAACCAGAAAAAATAACTGGCTGTGAGCAGCAATTTCACTGCCTGCCAAAGTTTTGATCTAAGCCAGTAACTCCCAGTGCAGAAATTTAGTCAGATCTCACAGGTTTGCTGTACATCTAGAGCTGAGGATCCCACACTGCAAGAAGGGTGTTGGCTTCCTTGTTTTCTTCCTTTCTTCAGTAAATTTTGAATAGAGAACAACAGAGTTCCTCGAGTTTCAAAGCAAACTCTCCCTTTTTCTTCAAATTCCTTAAGATTTCATAAGACTTATGTTCATTTCATGTTTAAAGTTTGTAATGTTGGATGTTCTCTCTCCAAATCTGGGGTTGAGAAGATGGATTGGGAAGTATGAGAAGAACCTGTACCTATTGCATTGATCAAAATGAAGACTTTTTTACCTAGAATCTCACCCTACCATCATAGAATGTTTCAGGCTAGAAGGGACCTCTAGAGGTCATCTGGTCCAACCTCCCTACACAAGCAGGGACATCTCTACCTAGGGCAGGCTGCTCAGAGCCCCATCAAGCCTGACCTTGAAGGACTCCAGGGATGGGGCCTCCACCGCCTCTTTGGGCAGCCCATTCCACTGATCTATCACCCTCAGATTAAAGAACTTTTTTCTAATATCCAGCCTAAATCTCTCCTTCCCTAGCTTAAAACCATTACTCCTTGCCCAATCGTTAAAAACCCTTTTGAATAGACCTTCCCCTGCCTTTACATAGGCCCCCTTCAGATACTGTCCATTGACATAGTTCATTCCAGGACATAGAGCTGCACACACACATATACATAGAGCAAGTGTCGTTGCCATGAGGTAAAATAAAGACACCATGTGATACGTACCAGCCTCTGCAAAAATTTGGCCTGTCGTGGAACACGGCGTGCAACCTGCAAAGAGTTAAAGGAGTTAATGGAGCTTACAGGAGACATGTCCCTTGTTTAAAACCAGACACAAGCTTATGTGGCTGATCATCCATGGCCAGGTTCAAATGTTCCCTCTGGTTAAAATTAAAACCTAAATCTCTTCTATATTAACAGACCCATTGATCAAAGCTCAGCAATGGAATGTGGCTCTTGCAGGTGAGGGGATAGTGAGTATTTTGTAAATGCTACTTGTCAAGAGACCCTCTATATGAAGCCAGGAACTGCAGCCTTCAGCCCTAGCCCTGGATGCTTTGTCTTGGCCCTGGAAGTAAACTCCCTTATAGCTTCCTATGGAGTCACACAAAGGCTCTGTGTAGCTGTCTTTGCCCCTTTGCATGGCAGAATCATAGAATCTTTTGGGTGGGAAGGGACCTTTCAAGGCCATCTAGTCCAACCCCCCTGCAGTCAGCAGGGACATCTGCAACTAGAGCAGGTTCCTCAGAGCCCCACCTAACTTGAAGTGTTTCCAGGGATGGGACATCAACCACTTCTCTGGACAACCTGGGCCAGTGTTTCACCACCCTCAGTGTAAATAATTTCTTCCTTCTCTCAAGTCTGAATCTCCTTTTTTTAGTTTAAAACCATCACCCCTTGTCCTGTCACAACAGGCCCTGATAAATGGATTTTCCCCATCTTTCTGACAGGCCCCCTTTAAGTCCTGAAAGGCCACCAGAAGGTCACACTGGAGCCTTCTCTTCTCCAGGCTGAACAACCCCAACTCTCTCAGCCTTTCTCCATAGCAGACGTGCTCCAGCCCTTTTGTGGTATATGGCACATGAAGAGAAAGGCTGCTAAATGGTCCCCAGTGCTCAGCAAATGCCATGCAGGGCCCATCTACATCCTCAGGTAAATAAAAACCAAAGCACATTCCCCACTCCAGATGTGGTCTTCATCTGTGCAAGAGCACTCATCATGGGTTACAGACACTGGGCAGGGAGAGGTTTGAGGGGATGTCACCTGAAGATGTCCTCAGCCACAGTGTGGCTGCTTCAAGCCTGAGCAGCACCCAGGTTAACACCTAACACCCATGTGGTGGGCTTAGCAAGCAAAACCCCATCCTGCTGCACATGTGGACCAGCTACGAAGAGGGACTTGAGTAAAGTAACGTTACAGCTTCAGCTTTATTGATATTACCTCAACAGCAGATCTGCTGCCCAAAAACTCTCCGCAGGTGCTGTTGGATTTATAGTGCAGTGACAGAGATGCACTAGTTATGTGCACAAAGGGAATAAAGAGATTTAAGCTCAGCTACGGGTTTTATTATGACAAGAGCTTCATCTATGACAATGCAATCATACTCATTGTATCACCCTTCACAACAACTTCTCACTTCTCTGCACATGGTGCAAGCCTCAGCTTAGCAACATCTCCAAATCAAATCCCTCCCCAAAACAGAAAGTACAAAGTGCCTTGTCAGTGAGGGAAGCCTAGTGACTTCTTAAAATGTCAGTGAAACTCCAGAGAGTGGAGGAATGCAATGATTTTTTTAAATTTTTTTTATCTGATTTGCCCTTTCTGTTGATTTACACTGAACTAACAGGAGTCCTCAACAGAAGGATGGGTTTATGTCTGTTTATATCATGCATTGAAAAGCTCAGGAAAGCCCAATGGAGAAATTAAAGTCTCCTCCACTGGAATCTTTATTATTTCCTCCTGCATTATTTTAACCAATGTCTTGTAAAATTAGAACCAAGGGAAAATAGCTCCCTTGGAAATTTTTCAATGGAGAGGAGAGGAGAGGAGAGGAGAGGAGAGGAGATCAACAACAACAACAACAAAAGATATAAATNGGAGAGGAGAGGAAGAGAGGAATTCTCTGCAGTTTCAATTTTGGAAGAAACTTTTTTGTCTGGGTCTGTTGTCTCAGGCAAGTAAAGTACCTCAGGAGCCTGCTGTGAGGGGCTGCAGAGCCTTCATCACTTGCAGGTTCTTCAGACCAAGCCAGACAAGTATCTGTGAAGTTGGTCTTGCTTAGAGCAGTGGCAGGGATACGAGATCAGTGCTCCTCAGTACTTTTTTTCCTAAAGGATTACCTTTTGAAACAGATCCACCTGTCATCCTGTATGGAATGGTCACAGTGGTTTTTACTGACTAATTGGTGAAAGTGGAAATGTGGTTACTGGATTTCTCTTTCCCCACCACACACCCATTTTGTTTGCTTGCTTATTTGCATAAGAAGGCTTTGTATGACTTGACTCCTTCAAAAGCTACTTTCTAAAGTCTTGAGGATAACCAGGAGAAACTGATGAGTAGCTAAGGATCTCCAGATAACAGCATTCTGTTTGTTAGGAGTTCATGACCAGCCCACTGCTGCAGAGTTTATGTTACTCATCAGTCCAACAAATTGTTTGGAACCAGCCAGCTTCACTAGCACCATCAAATGGAACAATTTCCAAGTTGCCATCAACTTTTAGCTTTAAAGCCTTCCAAAGCACTCATTAAAGCCCAATAAATGATGATAGTGACCCCAGAGCTGTTGCCATCTGCTAGTCTTAGCATGGTATACAGAGAATAAGCTGGGCAGTAGCAACCCAACTACTTGTGAAAAGCTGTCCAGAACTACCAGTAGTGCAATAATAATAACCAACAACCTTGTCAGCTCCCTTAGCAGGGTGGTCCATCACTGAACAAGTCAACAAGCAATCCACACTCACTGCAAATACCACCACCCTGCAAAGACCTGTTCTTGCCTTTGTGTAGGATGTCACAGTTCAACACAGCCCTTTACACTCTTCTCAATCTGCTAGAGATTTGTTTCTAGTGTAGTATCTTAATTTAGGGAAGCATCTGCCTGTTCTTAACTTGGCTCCCATGTTCAGTGAAGGCAGGCAGATGTCTTCTTCTAGATCTGTCTGCCCCAGGGCACTAGGTCACCACCTCTATTTATACTCCACTGCTCTTCTGTTGGAATTAACTGCTGCCCCTGATTTGCCAGCAACACAGCTCCTGTGGAAACACCCTCATTTGCCTCAAGCACGATCAGCCAGATTATTTCAACACTGAGCCAGCCGCTTGAGCTTCACAACTGATTTTACCCCCTCAAGCAGATTAAGTGAGTGTTCCCAGATACCTCTCCACAGGCAGAACAGTGGTGGAGATATTCTCTCCAACCTGGACAGGTGGGTCTGCAAGACTATGTGGGTTTGTGGCTGAATTCCCCAATGAGGAATATGTGTTCACAGTACTCAGGATCAGCAATGAAGTTGCTGAGGTCCTCATAGTGGAAAGATGTGGGCATTTCTGGAGAAAAATTCTTCTCATTCTAGGTGGGACGAGCGACTAAATGACCAACTGAGGTGAAGAGTTTCAGTCTTTCTGCTTTACTGTATGGCAGAAGATGTCACATGCAGGCATCCACTGACACATTAGATATGCTAGGGTGTCCCACCTGGCCTCCAGCAAAGCACAACCTCCCCTAGGTCCTGCTTTGCATCTGCCAGTCCCACATGGGTGACTCAGGTATTACAGAGCCTCTCAGATCTGATCAAATTTAGATGACTGATTGATGCCATAGGTGACCCAAAGTCACACATGGTATCTGCTGTGGACCTGAAGGATGTGAGCACAGATCTGAATCTCAGCCTTTTGAACCACAGCCTCCCAAACCACCACCCAAACTCTCTTGCTAACTTGCAAAAAACTTTGTTGCTCTTTCAGCCCCATTTCCCCAGAAAATCTAAGCTACACATTAACACAACCTAACAGCCCTCCCTTGCAGAATACATTTTTTTCTCCTAGCCAAGAAGCATTTTACAAGCTGAAACTCATGCGGTTCATCTCATCCAGCATGAGTTAAAAATCAAGCACAGTAACAGAGACCACAGACAGAAAAACTTTCCTCCGAGCCTGAAATACTCTGAATACTCTGAATTACTAGATGTGGCACATGGCCAGGCCACTGCGTTAACTCCCTTGTCCCTGCAAAATGCCTCATTAGCACAGCTATGGAGATGCCAGTTTTGAACCCATCTCCTGGCAGCAGCACCCATCATGGGAGGGTGTCGGTGCTCTCCTGGCTTAGCACCTCCAACAATTGCCTTGCTCGTTTAGCAGCCTTCCATGGAGCTGAGCTGCTGCCACAGCCATGGCCACGCTGCAGGGACAGGTGCAATAAATATGATTTTCGATGGTTAAGATACTGATGGTTAAGAGGGGACAAGCCAGCCCTGCCCACCAGATGCTCCCAAACAACGCCCGTCTTAAAACCTACTTGCTCCATGATGCTGTAGTCTGCCAAGAGCTGTTCTTCCAGGTACCTCGCCATCAGCTCTGAGTCGGGCTGTCCTGCTGAGCTGGAGAAGCCCCAGCAGAGCCACAGCCAAAGGATCATGGTGGACGTGGAGCGTTGGCCGGGGCTCCTGCCCCACAGGTGGGAGGAAAGTCCTTGCTGCCTGCAGCTGCTGCCTGCACTGCCCGGCAGCCTGGAAGGAGGCTGACAGGAGACAAATTGACCCACCCTCTTCTCCTCCTTCCCAGCTCGGGACCAGCCCCTTTTCCACTCAGGGCGGCTTCCCCTGCTGCCCGGGGTTCTTGCAGGGTTTCCATCCCGTAGCTACTTCCCTCAGCCCATGGACCACCAGGCACAAGCCACTGCTAAGCAGCTCTCACCACCACCCTCAGCCCCTATCTTGTCTTATAGAGCAGAGATGGGTGGTGCTGGTGGTCCCTGTGGTCCTCATCATTTTGGTAGCAGCACCCCAGCCCTGTGGTGACCTTCAGAAGGGTGGAAGGTTGAGGAGATATTTCTTCCACCTGGCTGGTCACTGAGGCAGGGCCACTGTCACACACTGGCTGGTGGCCCGTGCCAGTGGGAGCTGGAAAGACAGGCTGAGGGTGTCTCCTCATGGGGTCAGCCATGGCAATGGGCAGGTTTGAAGAGCTTACACCACAGTCCATATTAAAAAGCACCTTCCTACTCCTGCTTCCCCTTAGGGAGCACAATCCAAGGACACGCTTCAAGGCTGGGGCTTTACTCTCCATTTTCACCTTCTCTGAAAGGACACCTCCTACTCCGTGCTCTGGAGAGCCCTGGTTTGTTTGTGGAAGCTGCCCCAGGGCTCACCATCCCAGAGCAGGGCAGGGTTCCCTCCACACCCTCGCCTTGGCACCTTGCCGGGCAGCCAGGTGCTTCCCCACCAGCAAAAACCGCCAAGACCCGTATTTCATCCCTCTCTCTTATCTGCTGGACTCTGCTGCTCAGTTGGGATGAACCTCCTGCTTTTCCCTCTGTTTCCTAGAGGCAGAGCCCTCTCCTCCATGACCAACCCCAGGGCGAAGGTGGACACTGGGATGTTCCTGCAGGCACGGCTGTGCCAGCTGGCATGGACCTGCATGTCTCATCCTCAGGCATTCAGAAACTTGCATCTGCAGCACTCACCTATCCCTAGATCAGACACATTCACTACATCATTTTTCTACACCAGCAGTAACTTCTTCAATCTAGCAGACCCAGATTTCCTCTTTTAATTTGTTTGGGTTTTAATTTGCAGCTGCTAGGTCTGCACACACAAACCTGTCGGGATTGCAACCATTGTATTTTCTTTTTTCTTTTTCGGTTCTGGGTCATCAGGGACTGGAGATGTTTTGCTTCAGTTCCAGTCCATGGCAGTGACAGCCAGTGAGTGGCTCAATGTCTCCCCAGCCTTACTGGGGTATACAAACACACCCTTGGCCACTGGAGTTTCTCCTTCTGGACAGACACGTGGGCACCCAACTGAAAGCATGTGTCCACTAAGAGCATTTGTCCTGGGGAACATTAGAGGTGGGTAGATTCAGATTAGATGTGAGGAAGAAGTTCTTCCACATGAGGGTGGTGAGACTCCGGCACAGGTTGCCCAGAGAGGTGGTGGAAGCCCCATCCCTGGAAATGTTGAAGGCCAGGCTGGATGGGGCTGTGACTAACCTGCTCTAGTGGGAGGTGTCCCTGCCCATGGCAGGGGGGTTGGAACTAGATGATCTTTAAGGTCCCTTCTAACCCTGACAATTCTATGATTCTATTATTCTAAGTCCTCCAAATCTAGCATGTGTAATGGAGGAGCAGGAAGGTTCCTGGTTGCCATACTGAAGGGATGAGGGGAGATGGAGCAATGGGAAGGGGCAGCATGGCCAGCTCCTTTGGAACTCCCCTTTAGCAAATCAGTGGCCCAAGCTTATGCTGAAGCCACAGAATGTTCACACATAGGTCCCTTCTGGCATTGCCAGCAGGAGGGAAGGAATCAAAAGCCTGGCCAGCCCCTGTCCTGTTGGGACCAATCCACCACTGGTAAAGTCAAAGGCCTCTGGAGTGACCACATCCCCAGTGGGAGCTGCAGAGCTGGACAGCACTGCAGGGGACAACAAAGGGCTTATGTGTCTGGAGAAGAGAAGATGGTGGGAGAAAACTGGAGGGAGGCTGGGACAGGATGCTCCAGGTCCCTAGAGACACCCAAAATGGTTGCTGTGCTGGTCTGTTCCCTCCTAGAAGACAGTCAAGGCATTATCTTCAGCTCCCCACCATTTCAAAGGGAGATGGAAGAGGGCTCGACCATCCAGCTGGGAATCAAGAGAGACTTCAAAGTAAAGGTTCAAGCTGAGACCTGGTTTAAGGACACACAAAAAATGAATTGAAGCATTTTTCATCTGAGTCACTTGTTTCAGCTCCTGCATGTCACGTCTGGCTCAGACATAGAAGTGCATGAGAAGTAGGGCTGCAGCCTCCTGTGCCCTCACTACTGACATCAGGATGGGCTGCTCCTCAAGCTGCTCTGTCCATATTTCTCTAGCCAAGGGACATGGATGGATAAAAGTCTTACAGCATATGCTTAGAAATGCTGGAAACAGGCATTCCAAACAATACATATAGGATGATTTTCCTACTGTTATGGAAAACGTGGAGGAAACCAAGGCACCCCTGTAAAAGCAAGTCAAAACTACCCTGCTAACAGTCATTCCTGGGCAAGAAGGAGATGTTTGCTGTTGAAATAACCACTGGGCAATCAGGAATCCTTTGGAAAAATCATCTATCACTCTTTGCCTCCTGATCAGAACTCAGCTTGTTTCTCCAACCACTCTACTTCTCCCATAGCACAGGGCCAGAATTCTGGCACATAAGGGCCAGAATACTTAAAGCTGATCTAAGCACATCCGGTGAAAGGAGGATATTCAGACCAGAACAGGACCCCAGAGCAGGTACAGGATAACCAAGGGGCATGAAAGAATGAGCTGGGAAAAGCACTGCCTCTCCCAAAGTGATTAGAAGCAGCCAATTCTGCTCACGTTCTCCTCAGCAAGGGCACGTAAGGACACAGCACGTAGATAAATAAGAGCAAGGTGTGTTCTAACGTGGTTCAGATGTGGTTAAGTTTGGTGGGTGAACATTAAGCCCCAGGTCCTGATTGCTCACATTATCCCCTCTTTCCTCCTCCTTGGAATCAGGTCTCCTGATTTTGGAGGGAACACGGTACCTGGGGATGCTGTTGGAGTCCAAGACAGGCAGTTACTCAGGTGTGTTCACATTAGACATGTTTGATGCTGACTTTAGCAAGATGAGCAGCTGTTCTTTGGGTGGGAGCTCAGCAAATTAAATTTCCTGGCATGCCTGAGGCCAGCGTGAGCAGAGACGTTGGAGAGGGGCATGATCTAACAGCTGAGCTTCCACACACATTTTGCCTGGAACAAATCATGTTATATCAAGGAATCTCTCCGTGTTGACACACAAACACATGCACGTTGGTGATGCTCTGCTTCCACGCAGCTGCACCCCCCTGGTTTTCCATGCAAGGCTCATGGGTAGGACTAATCTTCATTATTTTCACCACACCAGTTAAATAAACCCTGTAGGGAGAGTTAAAGCTAAAGAAAATGTTGGCACCTTCTAGCTTGAGAGCAGGGGTTTTCCAGGCTCCAAACTGAAGCTGAGGGCACAAGATCAGAGCTGAATTTGGTCCTAACATCAGTGTCATGGCTGCTGGGATTCATAAATGAAAGATTTCCAGTTCTCTGTTCTTCTAGGTAGAAGAATGGGACATCAGACACCAAACTCATGCAGAGGCACCTACATTAAATGCCCAACTAGAATGCCCAAAGCACTAACAAACTGTGGAATTTAGTGGCATTCAAAGCCAGCAATTTGATCAAGAAATTGCCAAGAGTTCTGAAGAATTACACAGACACAGACACAGAGAAATGTCCAATTAATTACAGTGAAGTTTGGGAAATTACATTAAATATTTTCTTTCAGGTCTTAATCTAATCCATCTCCTCTGAAACATCTGGATGGGAGCTGATGGACCCCAGCTCTGGCACTATTTGGGAGGTGCCTGTGTTCCTGAAAGGTCTTTTCTGAGGTCCCAGTGGCTACTGATCTCCCTGTTGCTGTGTGCACCATGGTCCAGCAGAGCATTGCAGGACTTCAAAATCCGGTATTGTTCTGATGAAATATGCCCAAAGACCCTTGGTGCTGGGGATGGCTGATCCTGTCTCTGTTTTCAGATAAGAAATTCAATATGGGAAGGGGAGATGGACTGTCTCATAAGACACAGGAATTGTCAACATTTCTCCTTGAGTGCAAGCCCAGTTGCCATAATTTAATTCTTCTGAGGGACAGAGTCTGCCCAGAAGTAACTCCAAGTGCTTCAGGTAGATTAGTGAATGAAAACTTCCTTCCAGAGAAATCCAGACACATTTGGAGTGACTCATGAAACAGCTCAATGGACATATACTACAAGACATGCTACTGAGGTCCTGTTCTCCTCATGAAATTCTGAGGAGGCTTACCTAATCTGAGAGTAAATGGTAGAGCTTTGAGCATCCTCAGCGTTCCTTCCTCCCATATATCTTCTGTACCTTCTTCATGAAGAATTTCAGCTTTTTGGCCTCTTTTGGGCAGTATATTTGAGCAGGTCGTGCCATCTAGTGGTCACACTGATTTCCCAATCATTTTTTTAACGGAAAAAAAAAAAAAAGACACATTTGGTGGTTGTGAGAGGACAGAAATAGAGTTATAAAATTAATGCTTAGATTAGATTATGCTCTAAAAGGACTTTTTCATCTCTTCAGAGCAGCAGCAATTAGTTTCCTGGTCCAGGATCACCGATAGCTCCAGACCAGCTATCTTAAGCTTTATGTTTCTGATGAGAAAGGGCTGGTCACTCTGAGCTGGGGGCAGGTGTGTGAACACAACTCATCTTAGACGAAAAATTCAAGCATAGTAGATACCATCAACACATTAAAAACTGGGTGTCCCACTCCTGCTGCTCTTGCAGTCCTGGTTAAGCCCTGTCATGGCCATAGCTCTGACCATACTCATGGAGGTGTTTCTAAGCTAACTTTAAGTAGCTAACTTAAACACTGCTAGATCTACAGCCACACAGCACTGAGCAAAAGCCACCTAAGAGGCTGAGTAAACACTGAGTTCAAGGTATATGGTTAGATGATCAGTCCATTGACTACATGATTTAAAGTCAATCTGGATGTTCTCTCATAGAATCATAGAATGTTTGGGTTGGAAGGGATCTCTAAAGGTCATCTAGTCCAATCCCCCTGCACTAAGCAGGGACATCTGCAACTAGAGCAGGTTGCTGAAAGCCCCATCCAGCCTGACCTGGAATGTTTCCAGGAATGAGGTATCTACCACCTCTCTGGGCAACCTGAGCTAGCATCTCAGCACTTTCTCAGCAAAGAACTTCTTTATAATTTCTAATCTAAATTTCCCCTCTTTTAGTTTAAAACCATCACCCCTTGTCCTGTTGCAACAGGCCCTGTTAAAAAGTCTGTCCCCACCTTTCTTCTAGACCCCCTTTAAATACTGAAAGGCTGCTATAAGGTTTCCCTGGAGCCTCCTCTTCTCCAGGCTGAACAAGCCCAACTCTCCCAGCCTGGCCTCCCAGTTGAGGCTTCCAGCCCTCCCAGCATTGCTGGGGCCTCCTCTGGCCCCGCTCCACCAGCTCCATGGCTCTGCTGTGCTGAGGACTCCAGAGCTGCCCCAGCACTGCAGGGGGGTCTCCCCAGAGTGGAGCAGAGGGGCAGGATCCCCTCCCTGATCTGCTGCCCACACTGCTGGGGAGCAGCCCAGGAGGACATTGGCTGCTGGGCTGTGAGCGCACATTGCCAGCTCATGTCCAGCTTTTCATCCATCAGTATGCCCGGGTCCTTCTTCACAGAGCTGCTCTCAAATTATGTACCCCAGAGCTGTAAGCCAACCTCCTGTATGAACTAATGTGCCCGGGATCTTAATGCTGAGATTCTCTTCTACCTAGGAGCCTACAATGCTGGTAAATGCAGAGCAGTTCACTCCAGGAGGTCGGAGTTATTTCATGAAGCATAGATGTTCCCAGAGCTGGTGTCCTTCTCTGAATTCTGTGACTGGACTCCCTGTATTGTACATGGCACGAATTAGACCCTTCAAGGGCAGAGTTCATCCCATTCCATGGTGGGGCAGGTCACTGGAGTCAGACACCATATGGCCAGAAAGAATATATCTATTTCCATGGAGTAAAAAGGGGGACAAAGATGTAGGGTAGGGTAATCCCATCCCTCATTATGCTGCTTCGGTTGACAGCCAGCTGAATATGATCCAACAGTGTGCCCAGGTCGCCAAGAAGGCCACCAGCATCCTGGCCTGTATCAGCACTCATATGGCCAGCAGGACTAGGGCAGGGATCATCCTCCTGTACTTGCACTGGTGAGGCCACATCTCAAATCCTGGGGTCGGTTTTGGGCCCTTCACTATAAGAAGGACATTGAGGGGCTGGACCATGTCCAAAGAAGGGCAACGAAGCTGGGGAAGGGTCTAGAGCACAAGTCTCGTGAGGAGCAGCTGAGGGACCTGGGGTTGTTGAGCCTGGAGAAAAGGAGGCTCAGGGAAGACTTTCTCACTCTTGACAACTCCCTAAAAGAAGGTTGTAGTGAGGCAGGGATTGGACTCTTCTCCCAAGTAACAAGTGATAGAACAAAAGGAGATGGCCTCAAGTTACACCAGAGGCGGTTTAGGTTGGACATTATGAAAAATTTCTTTATCAAAAGAGTTGTCAAAGCCTGGCCCAAGCTGCCCAGGGAAGTGATGGAGTCCCCATCCCTTGTGGGATTTAAAAGGTGTGTAGATGTGACACTTAGAGATATGGTTTATTAGTGGATTTGTGAAGTGCTGGGGCCTGAGATGTGTGCCCCGAGTTGGAGTTGACCTGTGGATGACCCAGCAGAATGTTTTGTTTTCCCCACTGGCTTCAGGTTCCAGAGGCAGAACCTGGCCCACCTGTGTCTCTGTGGCTCCACCCTCACCCAGGTGGTCATGGTTGGGGTGGTCAGGAGGCCAGGGCTATTTTAAGCAGAAGCCAATCAGTTAGAGTTTCCTGTTGAGTGTGGCCTCTGTTGGGGGTATCTGCATCTTGCTGAGCTCTCTCAGTGGTGTCCTTCCATGTGAAGGGCCACTGAGGAGCCATCTCTGTCTGTTGTGTCCAGGCAATGCTGGCACCACAGTGGGCAGTGGAGGAGCTGGGCCCACAGAAATCTATGGCAGGACTGTTTGAGAGAAGACTTCTGAGGGGATGTTGGTGAGTTCAGAGTTGGCCTGTGTGATCAGGAACTGATGGCAGCATGAAATGATGATGGATGAACCAGCACAATACCTTGACAGTGCTGGGTTAACAATTGGGCTCCAGGACCTTAGAGTCTTTTCCAACCTAAATGATTTTATGATTACTGAAAACTCCTGCTCCCATGCTCCCCATTCTCCTCCCATACCTTCCCCTCCTCTGTGCAGTTCACTTACCCCACCTCCATGGGAAGCTGCAGCACAGAAGATGATCTGGAGTAACATAGGGGAAGGAAAGATTGGCCAGATCATGCCATTTTAGTCTGGGGGTTGCAGAACTACCTATTAAGTGACCTCTTCTTTCACAAACTGTCTCTGCAGGAGAAGCAATGTTGCAGGCTCTACATGTGCACCATCTGAGAGCTGAGCCAGAGCTTAGGGAGAAAGTAATAATTTGGTGATGTAGGCAGCACAAAATCAAGATGCAGGTGCTGTGAGGACTGTGTACCAGTCTGGGTACAGCCTCCAGGCTCCTAAGCTTCCTAGCAAATCTGGAGCTATGTCCTCTCTAAGCTCATGATTGAGGATTGCCCAGAAGATTGTGGGAGAGGGCAAATCAGGACTATTTATTTAATGCCTTTTCCAGCATAACATCTGTGAAATGGTGTATGGAGCTATCACGTGATAGGTTCAAAGTGATCAAAAGGCCATGGTTCATTCTCTGTATAGTTAAGGTGTGGAACTTCTTCTTACAGGATGCTATGAATGCTATTTTTTGATGCAGCTTCTTCAGAGGAGATCACAGGTTTTGGGAAAATAAACTAACTAAGGTCTGCTAAATAAATGGAAAACATCTCCTGATCAGGATGTACCACAGCTACAAGTAATTGGAGATTAAGAAGGTCTTGGGAAAATACCTTACATGCTGGCTCCAGTTTTTATGTTCTCTTCCAAGCACCTTTGGCAGCTCTGACATGGCAGTGAGCTGAAAGGTCACTATTGTGCTTATGGTCCTTGTCAACCTGGAGTGGAGTTTCAGGTCTCAGTCCTAGAAACAATCTATTGAAAAGATGGAGGAAGGATGTGTAGCAGCAGAGATCTTACTGAAACATCAAAATGTAATATAACATAAGGTAAGAGAATATAACTAATATAATATAGTCAATATAGTATCCATAGTGACAGGATGAGGGGTAATGGTTTTAAGCTAGAAAAGGGTAGATTTAGTTTGGACATTAGGAAAAAGTTCTTTAACATGAAAGTGGACAGACACTGGAACAGGTTGCCCAGAGGTGGTGGAGGCCCCATTCCTGGAGACATTCAAGATGAGGCTTGATGGGGTTCTGAGCAACCTGACCTAGTTAGAGATGTCCCTGCTTATTGTAGGAGAGTTGGACTAAATGACCTTTGGAGGTCCCTTCCAATCCAATACATTCTATAATTCAATATAATATAATGTAATATAACATTATATAATTAATATAATATAAATTAATATTGTTTGCTATTTTGTCCCTGAGTTCACACAGTAATTCCATCTTTTCCATTGAGCTTGTTCAGATATCTGCAGATTTCCTTTCTCCCTGGAAGAGCAGAAGGGATACCCCAACTCCTTTTGCCAGAAACCTGCTTCTCCTTTCTTTCCCCCCTTTTTCTTTGCTGGCTTACTGTGGCCCATCTCTTGAAGTACCCCAAAAGGCAAGGAGGCCAAAACAGTTTCAAAAGCACCCAGGAGCTGTACAACATGTATCTGAAAATGTCATCAGATGTTTTCACATGACCAACTTTGAAAAAGTAGACTTATCCCACTCTTTCCCAGCCAGAATGGAAAAAGGTGTTTGGTTGGGTCAGGATCCAGCCCAAAGGTCTTTAGATGTCTTGGTGAGAGGGCCCTTGGAGAAGCACAATGTTGCTGCCACCATCCCTCTGAGAACCAGTCTTCACCTCGTTCACTATAAACAAACAAGCCAGGAGCGAGTTCTTGCTTTGATCTTCTGAAGTTTCGGATACTCCAAGGTCTGTGCCCAGCAGGAAATTAGTCAAACATCATGGGAAGCTCCAAAAGCAAGCAGTGAGCCTATCCAAGCCGGAGCTGTTATCGAGTGAAGACACTATTTGGATAACCCTTGCTCAGGCACCACAGCTCAGGCTTGCGTTGCAAGGCAAATATTTACCTAGGGCCTAAACAAAGTCAGTGTTTCAAAACTTGGTTCAAAATACTGCATAACCCTGAGCTCTTTCCTTGAACTTGTCTCAGAGGAGGAAAGATCTTGTGGGTAGCACCTTTGCGGGGAGATGAGCAGGAAGAAAATGAAGCACCTGGCCAGCTTCTTGGTTTTGTTCCTCAGTTCTGGAGTAGGAAGCTTTGATCTTGTTATCGACGAAATCCCAGATGTGAGTATTTGAAGGCAGGGCCTAGATCCCCCTTCCTTGCTGGAGATATTGAAGGTGCAGCTGGCTTCAGTGGGAGCAGAACTGGGTCATTGCTGCATAGCTCTGCTTGTATCTCATTAACTCTCTTCTACTTTTAGCTGTAAATGGGTTTTTTTCTGATAATTGTTTTTCACCTGTCATTTGTAGTGTTGCTTTTTTAATATTATTAAAGTTGGGATAGTATGGGCATCACTCCAAGTTTCTTTCCAAATGGGTATTTTTACCTCAACTTTGCCTTTTCTGGTCATTTTAACCTTTAAACATTCAGATGGGCTTCTATGCTCAGAACTTCAGCATATTTTATATCCTGTTTCCCTAGAATAAGCAGAAACAGAGCACCTAGATATTTTTGTGGATGGGGTCTCCTGTATGGACCACTATGAACTTCAGCAAAGCTTCACATGGACTCAGGTTTTGGTTAACAGGATTTCAAATATGGAGTTAAGATCCTCTTGATTGAACATTCCTCAGTGGAGGGATGAGATAAATTATAGAAGAGCTTATAATTTTAGGAGAATAAAATGATCAAAAGAAGTATAGTTATAGCTTTGATTCTGAAGTTGGAGCCAAATTTAAATGCTCTCCAGGTGAACTTAGATTTGGGTGTTTACACCCATTTCCATATTGCAGTATTTCTGTAAAGTCAGCTTTGCAAGGTTAGCAAAAAGCATGAGTGAGGGGGGAAATCATCTTTTTGCCCTTCTTACAGCACTTTTCATGACACAGGGAGATTTTTATACTGATTTAGTAATTCCCATGAAAAAATGTTGCAGATCTGTGGTCCTTTCTAACCATAGGTGTAGTACCAGTTTAACATGAATGTGATTAAACAATTTAAGTTAAATTTGTGCAAACGTTTGTGTGTATGATAAGTTGGAGAGAAACTCATGTACTTAAACTTTATTGCCATAAATTAAACTTCTAGCAAAATTTAATCAAGAGTATTGCTGTGGTGTAAGAACCACACTTCTAATTGAATCACTTGGAAATGACCTGATGTTCCTTTGCTCTCAATGGAACAAATTTAGTTCTCAGGTATGTTAGTATAAAACTAGAGACAATTTCTAGTGGTTTGAGCAGAAATTCTCTGAACTTGCTGGTTTAAGTGAGACCAGCTTCTGAAATTCTGTAGTCTCCATGGCTAGACCCATCCTGGTGATAATCTGCCTCTGGCTCTTTGCAATCATTTCAGTGTGTTAAATATTACTCCTTGTTTCATAAGGAAAGGCTGTAAAATGATGGTAAAGGTCATGATCTTCTAAGAGTATATAGAACTCATTGGCCACAGAGGGAAGTTGAATGGGTGAAGATGCAGCACTTTGGTCTGAGATGGTTTGTGCCTCTGCTCCCCATTTGCATCAAGGGAAGGTAAATTCCCTTTGGAGCCCTGCTAGAGTGCTAATCAATCATAGAATGGTTTGGATTGGAAAGGACCTTAAAAATCATCTTGTTCCAACATTCCTGCAATGGGCAGGGACACCTCCCACTAGACCAGGTTTCTCAAAGCCCCATCCAGCCTGGCCTTGAACACATCCAGGGAGGGGGCATCCATAACTTCTCTGGGCAACCTGTTTGAGTAATAAATCAAGTAATAAATCAAACAAGGCAGCAGCAACACCTCATTCTTTCTTCCTCTTTCTCCTCTAGGAAGTGCAAAACCTGATTGACCTAGAAATTGATGGACTTCCTTCAAGCTCCAACACGAGGAATGGCAGGTACCAGGTACAGTACTCAGAAATGCTTCAAAAAGGGGAAACAAGAACCTGGGAGCTCTCTCCAGATGGCTTGTTCCATGTCAAGAGTTGTGAGTGCACAAGCAGGTGGGACCAGCAGCTCCTTATAGGCATTGAGACCTCCATATCTCTTGTAGGGATAAGAGCTACTACTATGCTAAACAATGGAGATAACTTGTTTAACTTCATGTGTGAGAAAAATCCCATTGATCCTGGTGATGCTTCTCCATGAGAAAATGGGAAAGGACTTCAGGCAACGTAGAGTGGAACCTTCAGTCCTGCAGGTCATCCATTCATTCATATTGAACTCAGGTCAAAAGAGTGCAGCAGAGTGTCACATGGGTACTGAGATGGTGGAATCTGAGACCAGAGAAGGAAACTTGTTTCCAGCATGCTGATGGGTTGCAGATGGGTACAGTCAGTTGGCTTCTGAAACAGAAACACTTAAAAGAGCATTGAAGGAGTTTTCTTGTGTTTTACACAGTAGTCATGAACGATAATAATAATGAAATCAGTTGTTTGAAGTTATTAACTTTTATTACATTGCATGAAAGAAATGATAGAATCACAGAATCATTTAGGTTGGGTAAGACCTTTAAGGTTATTGAGGCCAACTGTTAACCCAGCACTGGCAGATCATCACTAAACCATGTTCCTCAGCCCCACATCTACATGGCTTTCAAATACCTCCAGGGATGGGGACTCCACCACTGCCCTGGGCAGCCTGGGCCAGGCTTTGACAACCCTTTCAAGGTAAAACATTTTACTAATGTCCAACCTAAGCCTCCGCTTATGCAACTTGAGGCCATTTCTTCTTATCTGATTGCTTGTTTCTTGGGAGAAGAGACCAACTCGCACCTCACTGCAACCTGCTTTCAGGGAGTTGTAGAGAGGTGGTCTCCCCTGAACCTCCTTTTCTCCATGCTCAACAACCCCAGGTCCCTCAGGCACTCCTCACCAAACTTGTGCTCTAGACCCTTCCCCAGCTTCATTGCCCTTTTCCTGACATGCTCCAGCCCTTCAATGTCCTTCTTGGAGTGAGGGGCCCAAAACTGAACCCAGGATTCAAGGTGTGGCCTCCCCCAGTGCCCAGTCCAGGGGGATAATCCCTGCCCTTGTTCTGCTGCCCACACTAGTGCTGACCCAAGCCAGGATGCTGGTGGCCTTCTTGGCTACCTGGACACACTGTTGGCTCATCTTCAGCCATCTGTTGACCAACACCCCCAGGTCCTCCTCCACCAGGCACCTTCCAGCCACTCTTCCCCCAGCCTGTAGCGTTGCAAGGGGTTTTTGTAACCCAAGTGCAGGAGCCAGCACTTGACCTTGCTGAACATCAGAGATGATCAGCTTGGGCCTCATCCTCTACCAAGCTCCGGTGCTGCCTTTCCTGATCTTGTTCAATATAGTGAAAACAAAAGATCCTTTTGAATAAATTTGGATTTCCCAGCACCTTTGAAGTTAACAGACAAACACGATTCTTCTTTATCATAAGGCTTTTTGAAAGGAGCCTCACACACAGTGTAAATGTAACTTATTGAGGCCTAAAGCCCCCATTACACTGACAGAAAAATGGAATATTTCAACATAAATATGAATCAAGCCAGCTCACATTTGCTAGACCAGTATTTAAACAATTTAATCATGATCTAAGCAGAAATCCTCCCTAGCTGGACTTCTTCAGGGCATCATTTCTTCCCAACATGTCTGTGTTAGTGCCATATGTATTATGTTGCCTCTGTTTCCCAAAATTCTGGGCATATGGTGACACAAACATATGCCTGCAGTAATTTGCAACTCTACTAGTGGTTTTATGATACCAGATATTCCTTATGTTCCCATATATAAGGGAATGTCCCATCCAACAAGACAACAGAACTTCTCTGCAGACCCTACTGATTAGCTCTGAATAGAAAGGATTGTTTTCTAGGTCTGGATCAGGTATTCTCATGAAAAAAATATGTGCTCCTGAGTAATTCTAAAAATACTGTGTCTCAGGTACATGAATGGTCCTTGTGACCACAGAAATGGAGCATCCCATGGGCTGGGATGCAGGGAACCTTGTGAACCTCTATATGATGGTGCACTACTGGTATCTCTGGTTTAGAGATAGATAACGGAGCTTGTGTCTAGACTATGAGGAGAGATGTTCTGTAGCATGTGCCCCAGTTTTGGTCCTGATCTCTGGCTGTCCAGAACCAGGTGAGATCACAGCTATTTTCTTACTGCTCTGCCTGCCTGGTTTCCTCTCTATGAGAACCAGCACAGGAAGGAAATATAGGATAGGGTGGTTGTTCACTGGAACAGGTTGCCCAGGGAAATGGTGGATGCTCCACCCTGGAGACATTCAAGGCCAGGCTTGATGGGGTCCTGAGCAACCTGACCTAGTTAGAGATGTACCTGCTTGTCGTAGGGGGGTTGGACTGGATGACCTTTGGAGGTCCCTTTCAACCCAATACATTCTATGAACCTCTGATTCTAAAACAAGTGAATCTATGAGGAAACAGCACCTGAAAGAACTGGGAGGACATTCCAGGTAGATCCCATCTCTTTTCTAGTTTCTCATGCTGGGCATCTGATTTTCAATTTTTTTCATGCCCCAGTAGAAAAGTCATTCCCTTCAAACCTGCTTTACTTGTTTTACTAAGTCACACTTCAGAAGTAGCCTGTGGACTGCAACATGAAAGCAATGGTAAGCTGGGCATCCCATAGATGACATAAAAACTGCAGTCTCTTGTAACTTCTTCCACAGGCAAGACAAGAAGCGTCAGGGCCAGCAGCCCTGGATAAAAGCTAGCCTGAAGCACCCAACATCCTCTTGATGGTAGAAGCTTTATGTGCAGTGATTTGAATGAAGATCATTATGGAGGGCTAAATATCCATAGCCTGCACAGATGTCAGGAGAAGACAGGTCTCAGTACCTGAAGATAGGGCCCAGCACCTGTGAGGACCAGATCCCCAAAACAGTTCCTGAGGCACTTGTTGTCTCCTCCCTAATTAACAATTTGCCACACATTGGCTGTTGTACAAGATGCTGTTTCTACACAGTGGAGTCATCAGCAGATCTGGACGTGGTTTAGAGGAAAGGATCAGCTATGAATCCTCATGACAGAAAGACCACAAATCTCCTGTGCCACAGAAGTCCCTACAAAGCCCATGTTCTCTGTAACTACCCCAGCACTCAAACCTGAAGTTCTCTTGACTTGGAGTGGCTGTCCTCTGCAACCTTTGAGATCTTAAGAGATGGTTGGGCCACCCCATATCTGATCTCTAACAGCAGTGGGAGCTACTACATGTGCAAGTGATAAGCTCAGGTTTCCATCAGCACCTCCCTCTTCTCCCTCACCCTCACAAAAACAAACAGGAAGGAAACTTGGGCATCTTGAAAACTTTAAGAATGAGTTGGGAACCCTAAGCTCTTCTGAGAACCAGAAAAGTACCACACTAAAACAAATCCCCTCTGTCCTAAGGTCTTAATCTTCATCTTTTCAAAATTAAATTTTTTTCAGTTCAGCATGGTTTAGTCTTAATTTGTATTCATGCTGGTGGTTTCCTATGCCAAGGGTATATGTAAGGACAACAGTCATTCTTCAAGGTCTGAGATACTTGGGCTTGTTCAGTCTGGAGAAGAGAAGGCTCCAGGGAGAACTTCTTGCAGCCTTCCACTATCTGAAGGGGACCTACAAGAAAGATGGAGAAAGACTCTTTACAAGGGTTTGCATGATAGAATGAGGGGTAATGGCTTCAAACTGAAAGAGGGTAGATTTAAAATTGGGAAGAAGTTCCTCACTAGGAGGGTGGTGAGGCACAGGAACAGCTTGCCCAGGAAAATTGTGGATGCTCCATCACTGGATGTGTTCAAGACCAAGTTGGATGGGGCTTTGAGCAACCTGGTCTAGTGGGAGGTGTCCCTGCCTGTGGCAGGGGGTTGGAACTAGTTGATCTTTAACGTCCCTTCCAACCCAAACCATTCTATGATTCTATGACTGAGCAAGAATCAGTCCAGCAGGCTTTGCACGGGGTCTCTAGGGAGCCATAAACTTCCAGATCCTGAAATCCCAGTCTGAATGTTTCAGACAGAGCCTGCAGAGACAATAAATAAAACCCCACATTTGTTCTCAGGCAGGTGGAAATCCTGCACTATCTCTATCTGGCTTTAAAGGATCCTTAAAATCATTTAATTAAAATGATCTTGCTATGATGTATCATCTCTTATGCAGCCCAAGGTATTTCTAGTAACAGTATATTAATTAGTACATAGTAACTGTACAGCAAACCTTAAATGCACCATGTGACTTGAGTTTTCATGAGCATCTTCTGTGGTTTTGGGTCCTCTTGGATTCAAGTGCTACTGAAACCTGAGATGAGATTGGTATGGTTTGGTACATTTTTATAATTTAGTCATCACTATTCTTCACTATGAAGGTGATGAGATACTGGAACAGGTTCCTCAGGTTGTGGATGCCCCATCCCTGGAAATGTTCAAGGTCAGGCTGGATGGGGCTTTGAGCAACCTGGCCTAGCGTGAGGTGTCCCTGCCCATGGCAGGGGGCTTGGAACTAGGTGATCTTTAAGGCCTTTTCCAATCCAAGCCATTCTATGATTCTATGATCTGAACTAGTCTCCCTACATTCCTGCTCAGCATCAGTGAAATCGAATGGCTCAGTTCAGTTGCCTACAGCAAGTGTCCGAGACATCTTGCTGGGTGTCAGATATCATGCAAGACCTACAGGAGTCTCATGATCTCATGCATCTCCAGCTGAAGGCCTGGCTGGTGTACCCTTGGGCACTGTCAGTGGCAATGGGTATCCACTCCTCTAATCAGTACAGTAGGCATGGTTTAGGGCAGGGCTTATTCAATCAAATGGAGGATCTATGTTCAGATAAAAAGGACCCTTCTATTGGCTGTGAAAAGCTGAGTTTGCTTAGTTGTGATGATAACACCAAAGGAGATATCTGCACTAAACCATTGCATCTCCCCCTAGAACTGTGTGAGCCAAATCCCATTCCAGGATTACTTACATGAATTTAAGTTTCAGGGAATTAAACAGAATGATTCAAATGGCCACAAGATGTCACCACCTCTTCACAGAAATTTCCAACTATTCATAGAGCAGGAGGAAAAAACCCAAACATTAATGAACTGTTTCAGCTCTTCTCAACATGCATACATAAGTAACTTTACATATATGCATAAATATAATCTCCATTACACAATTGGAGATTTTATACATACATATTGCATATAATGCAATAATACACATATAAATTCTATCAAGTAAATGAGAAAAAAAAAAGCTAAAAAGATTTGGGGGTTTTCCACTTTTCCTAGAAAAAACAAAAAAGAAAAGTTTTCTGTTAAAAGCTAGAGTTTCTGAGTATGACTTTTCAACAGCATGTTTTTCTTGCAGAAGAATGTTTTTGTTCTAGAAGAGAATATTTTCTTTCTCAGAAGACAGAGAAAGAGAGCTGTCCTGGTTTTGATAGCCTCTAAGTCACAGCTGGAAGACCACATTCTCCAACATCCCATGTATAAATACATAAAATAAGACAAAAGGAATATGCACACAAAGTCAGAGAACTCAAACCTGCTCTCATCATCTTGGAAAGCACCTTTAGATGTTACCACTGCCTAATCCCTGTCTCGAAACAGCCACAACCTGTGTTCTTAGCTTTGCTGAAATAGGTTCTCCATGTTTTTCCTTTCCAGAGAAGCACATCTGACTGGGGGTATGTTGGAGACCTGGTGAGTTGTTTTTTTTTCTTCCTCTGTGGAAAATAATACTGAGCAAAGTGATTTTCTAGTTAACCATTTTTTGGAAATCAATCCTTTTGTTTGTTCAGCTCCTTGTTTTTACTGCTGGTTGGGTATTAACCTATTTTCTTTAAACAGAGCACTGTTTGCACAATGTGTTTATACATCTGCTTTTGGAGGGAGAAGGGTATGGCAAATATGAAGAAATAAGCATCCAAAGTGATTAGACAAAGACAACATCTTAATATACCAGTTTAATACTGTTCTCCCAGTACCGTGGTTTAACCATTTACAAGATTAGGTTGGTAACCAGTGCTTCAGAACTCCTTATTTAAGACTTTTATCAAAAAAGTAAGCTCTCTCCTCCTCAATGTATGATGTTGAGGGTCACTCTGTACCCTTCCATGCTGGACTGCACCAACAGAGTCATTTCAAGGACTGGTTGCATGGTCAAAAGCAAGGAAAACATTCCAGCTTAAAAAATTCCCTCTTTCAGCTGAAATGTTCTAATGACCTATATTCACATCAGTATTTACCACAATTTCCAGGTAAAATATGAAGGTGTCCTGAACTTGAGTTCATATCCCATTTAGTTGCCATATGGTAAGGAATAGCAGTTGAAAAAAAAAGGCACTGAGACTATAAAAGGGGCTGATTGTGCTCTCTGGGGATCATTTTCTGGACGTGACCTGAATTTATAGAGTAATTTTGTCAATTACAGGTGGAGGATGACGACAAGATAGGTCTTTACAGCTACAAAATTCAATCCACGATAACGTCCCGGTTGGCCAACACAATGATCCAAGCCAAGATGGTGAATAATGCAAAACGGCCCCAGCACATAGTGTTTGATGTGCAAATCCCCAAAGGAGCTTTTATTGACAACTTTACCATGTAAGTAGTGAGCAGGTATCAGCCTTGGGCTCTGGCAGGGCTCAGCGTGGTGGCAGAACGTGGTGGGAGGGAAGTATCTACAAGCAAAATGCCTCTAATTATTTTCCAGCTTCAGTGTCATTTTCTCAGAGAAAAAATGGCTTGTATCATCATGCTGTCTGTCCATCTCCTCCTCTCCACTAATTATTGGGCCATTGTCCAACATCAACAAAATTTGACAAAAGGACACAAGTCTCAAATAGACTCAGCTCCTGCCTGTCTTGTGCAAGTTGGCACCAGATCAAAGGGGAGAGAAAGAGACCCAAATTAGAGCCCCCACTGAACAGAAAGAAACTAGGCTGGTTCATTATCCATTCAGGGAGGCAGCAGCCAGCTTGCTGGCCAGGAGACATGTCCTGATCCATGTTCCAAAACAGCCATGACACCAGTAGCTGCCTGCCCTGCCCAAAGAATGGGGAAAGTGTGAAGGAGGTGGGGGAGAGCAGATCCTCCTCAGAGTACAAGAGTGCTGGCTACTTGAAATAAAAAAGCAGGTAGGGAGAAAGATACAGATCTAGTGGAAACCAGACTTCATTACTTTGAGGTTAAACAAGAGCCTTATTATTTCATTTCCCACCAGCTTAGATTTCACTGATGTTTTTTCTAAAGTGAAGAAAACAGTCATCTATTGTGAAGTTGTTTCTTTTGCAACCTGACTGTGCTTCTCTCTCCTAGGGACATCAATGGTATAACATTCACCAGCCAAATTCGGGAAAAATCTGAAGCCAGGAAAATGTACTCTCAAGCAAAAGCCAAAGGCAAAGCTGCTGGAATAGTGAGGTATGAAGACATTGGCATATGGATATTGTACTGAACTCACTCACAGGACAACTGAAGTGACCCATCCCAGGAGGAGATAGATGAGGGAGGAATCCTGGGAAGGAAAATGAGGTGCTTGCTTACAGCAACTCTGATATTTAATTGTCAAGGACTTAACTTGGGCTTCTGCTTTCCCTGATATAGGCCCCAGTTAGCATCAGACCCAGCAAACGTGTAATTCTAAACTCAAATGCAAAGAAACTCTCTTTCTCCTTGTATTTTCTCAAAATAACCCCCCAGCTGACTTTTCAGGAGCAATGCCTTGGATATGGAGAACTTCAAAACCGAAGTGAACGTGCCCCCAGGGATGAAGATCCAGTTTGAACTTCACTACCATGAAATGATTCGAAGGAAGCTGAGCTCCTATGAGCACCTCATCTCTGTGAAGCCAGGTCGCTTGGCAAAGCACATGGAGGTAAAGTAGAGCTGGTGTGTGTAGGCAGCACCCCACAGGTGGATCCTCACCGAGAAAGCAGCCAAGGTTCCTACAAGTCCCACAGTCCTACAGCTCCTTCCTTTCATATGGGCTTGGCACAAATAGCCTCAAGGTCACTATGTAGACCAGCATGAAACACTTCAAACCAGGAGCTATGTAGCTCCATGAGGAGCAAATGTGTCCTGCCTCCTCTCGTACTAGCACAGTTGGGCATCTCCTGAATCATGACTGACTCACATCAGAACCCCTTGAGCAAACAAGCTTTGGCCTATATATACCCTTGTGCAAACTTGCCTGGTAGGAAAACAAACAATATTTGCTATTTATTTGGAGCAGTGCTTGTTACAGTAATCCCAACTTCATGAGATAGTGTCCTACGAGAGCAGATGTTCTCTGAATGACAGTCCCTCCACTGCTGTCTGCCAAAAGATTGCTTGTTGAGTTTTTACCCTCTTTTTTACACTCATCCAAAGGTGTCCTCAGTCATCCATCAACAGACACAAGATAAAGGGCTAAGTGAATGTTTCCATCTGGCCATTCTTATCTTCCTTTTCATAAATGTCTTCTTCAGCTTTCCATGGCTTCAGCACAATCTGTATATGAACGTTTGCTGCTCACATTTCCTTGGTGCAGGCTTTGATCTGCTTCAGTCCTACTGGAAAGAACGCCATGTCCTGCTTCCTAGGAGTCTTACTAACTATTCATAAACACAACCAGATAAAGGCCTTATCTTGGGCTGACAGGATAAATCCTTTATTTTCCAAAGCACCTTGGACATCCAAACAACAGCAAAAATACTCTGTCCTGTCAATAGCATGAGTAGAGAGAGACAGAACTCATCATGGAGTGTTCCTCCTGGCCTCCCAACCCAAAGCAGCACTGAGGCAGAGTCACTTCATGCTTCTTTCTGCTTTCAGCATAAACAATGATATCACCCTTGACTCCTATCTCACCACTTGCCCCAGGGGGTGAGAGAGAGGAATAATGAGCATTTCCACCAAATTCTTTCTATTCTTTGGACACATTTTTTTTTTTTTTTGGACTTTTTTTTTTTTTTTTTGACTTTCCGTCATGGTCTATTTTCTGCATTGCATGGATCCCCACCATGAATGAGACTAGCCCTACTGGAGCACTCACTTCCCAGCTATAGGTTGCCTGTGAAGTGTTCATAAGATCCTGGTACAACCCTGGCTCTGCTCCGTGTTCTTCTTCCTGCCTTTAGGTGGATGTCCGCATCATTGAGCCACAGGGAATTCGTTATGTGCATGTTCCTAATTCACTTGGAGACCATTTTGATGGAATCACCACCATCTCCAAGGGAGAGAAGAAGGTAACAGGCACAGACTGGAAATAGCATGAAAAATTCAGCGCTCATGCTGGTTCCTATGTGGTCATGGCACTTGACTGCAAGCAAAAATATGGCAAAAAAAAATAGTGTCTTCATTACTGACACCTAAATGGATGTAAAAAATGCTCAAATACTAGAGTGACAGCAGTATAGAAATAGTGCATGGTCTGTCCAGCTTTGTTGAAAGTTCTAATTTGTGATTCTGAAAGAGAAATGCATTGAGATTGCTGGATGTGAGATGGTTTTGTTCAACATATTCATCAATGACCTGGATGAAGGGACAGAGGGGACCCTCAGCAAATTTGCTGATGATACAAAACTGGGAGGGGTGGCTGATACACTAAAGGCTGTCCTGCCACCCAGTGAGACCTGGACAGGCTGGAGAGTTGGGAAGGGGAACCTCATGAAGTTCAACAAGTGTAGGGCCCTGCACCTGGGGAGGAATAACCCAATGCACCAGTAGAAGTTAGAGGTTGACCTGCTAGAAAGCAGCTCCATGAAGGACCTGGGAGTTCTGGTGGACAAGTTAACCATGAGCCAGCCATGTGCCATCATGGCCAAGAAGGCCAATGTTCTCCTGGGGTGCATTAAGAAGAGTGTGACCAGCAGGTTCAGAGAGGTTCTCCTCCCTCTCTACTCTGCCCTAGTGAGGCCAGGGAACTCAGAGAAATAATGCCATAAAGTCCATATAACCGATCATGTTCCTAATAAAAATGATCCTAGTACTCAATTTACAGACAAATGACAAGCTCATTCGTTTGGGGAAAAAAAAAAAATATTGAAAAGCTATTTAAAATGTTGAGAAGATTACAGATAGTTTCAACTAGGAAAATGTTAAATAAGGCAACATATGACTTACTAGAAATGGTTTGCACAGCTCTAATTGAAATGTTTGGTGCTGTAGATTGGTCATCTAATTTGTGTCACAGTTGCTACAACTGAACCAACATATCCAGGCAAACCTTAGTGCTGTTTTGCCTTTTGAAGTGACAAAGTCCATTTTCTGCTTAAACTAAGAGTACAAAAAAAAAAAGATGATGATGGTTTATGTCTAGATGAACTCTCTTTGTTTCAATGATCCACCTTTCACACAACATCTGATTGACTGATGATCACTTCTCATTTCAAGGCTCATATTTCTTTCAAGCCAACGATGACTCAGCAACGAAAGTGCCCCACGTGCTCCTCCACAGCAGTAGATGGAAATTTCGTGGTGCAATATGATGTGAACAGAGAAACTACAGGTGGAGAATTGGAAGTAAGTGTTGCTGTTTAGCTGGGATGGGAGATCTGTGAGTCCAAGAATTGCTGTCATCGAGCAAACTGTGCTAAATAAGCTTCATCGGTCAGGAGAATGAGCGTGAGAATAGAGCTCTGTATCCAATTGAAAGAACAGAGAGGTTTTAAGTGGGCAGAATGGATTTACTTAATTTATGACTAAGACATGGTCCTACATATAGTCAGGAGCAGATTCCTGTCTTGTCCAAAATCCAATGTCTTTTATACCTAGCAGCACTCTGGTAATTTAATCTTGAATCAGAGGACAGAGTGATTGGATATTGTACCAATACATCACAGGAGACAACCAGAACATCACTATTCTTCCATTAACATGAAGCAGAGTTATGGGGTTGAATTATTATGGACAGAACGGTCTCTTCTAAAACATTTTTCATTCCTTCCTATGTTAGTGCATGGCAGTTGTCTAAGAACCAGGCTCTGCTTTCACAGGATCACAGAATGGTAGGGGTTGGAAGGGACCTCTAGAGATCATCTAGTCCAATGCCCCTGTCAAAACAGGTTCATCTGTGTGAAAATCTCCACAGAAGGAGACATCACAACCTCTCTGGGCAACCTGGTCCAGTGCTCCATCACCCTCACAGCAAAGAAGTTTCTCCTCATGTTGAGGTGGAACTTCCCATGTTCCAGTCTGTGCCCGTTTCCCCTCATCCTGTCACTGGGCATCACTGAAAAGAGACTGATTGCTCCACCTTCCTGACACCCACCTTTTAGCTATTCTTGATCAGATCCCCTCTCAGCCTTCTCTTCTCAACAGCCCCAGGGATTTCAGTCTTTCTTCATACAAGAGATGTTTCAGTCCCTTAATCATCCTCGTAGCCTCCATTGGACTCTCTCCAGTAGTTCCCTGTCACCTTTTCCCTGATAAAAAGTAGAGACTATGGAGCATAAATGGTGTAAGGCTATGGAGCTGTGCAGAGCTGAGAGTTAGAACTGGCCCATTAAGAAGAATAACATTTTCTGCTCTGTTATTGTCTTGAGTTTTCTGACACCTTCACTATAGCTCACCTCCCTGTGAATGTTTTATTTTATTTTGCAGATTTTTAATGGCTACTTCATTCACTTCTTTGCTCCAGAAAATCTCGATCCGCTGCCCAAGAACATTTTATTTGTTATAGATGTCAGTGGCTCCATGTGGGGACTGAAAATGAAACAAGTAAGTGTTTTACCTCTATTGCAAAATGAACCTCCTGCCAACTTTTCCCACGTGTCTTATGATACAATTCTGCAGCAGAGTGGCACTCAAAACTACCAGCTCAGTTCTTTACTTCATCAAAAGTCTCACTGATTTTGGAAAATATTTGGTGAATCAAAGACTTCATGATTTTACTTTTTATTTGTAATGCTCCTTCCATGTTGTAAGGAAGAGATGATGCCATCAGAATATCTATTTTATCTCTAAATTAAAATTCTAATTGACAGATCACAAAACATTTTGCAAAAGCTCTGACCTTCTTTTTCTCTAATCTTCTCTGCTGAATCCTGGGCAAGTCTCAGTGGAGATACCACATCCATGCTTCAGAAAGTTGGGGACAAATTGTTGACAGCCTACTGAAGAGCAGTAAGAATCATTAAGACAACGTAACCCACAGGGGAGAAAAATGGAAAAAAAAAAAAAAGATATTCTAGTCTGCAAAAGAAAAGTCTTGGAGGGGCATAATCAACCTCCAAATACGTGAATAATTGTTCTAAAGGAGAACCTCATCAGCTGACATTCATGCTCACCCACGGGACAGTAAGATGGAATCAGACAGATTTACAGCAGAAGAGATTTATATTAGATATCAGGAGAAACTTTGTAGAGTGAGAGAGGAGCTCAGGAGGTTGTAGATCATGTGTCACTGAAGGTTTTTAAGAACTGCCAGACAAATGTTAGTTGGGGATGACCGGAGTATAGTTGAATTTGCTTCGGAGCAGTACTGAGGCTTGGCAGTTGGCTTCCTTGGGACAATCAGTGCTGCAAAACTGGGATACAGGCTAATTGTCTTCAAACAGCTAATATCTTCAAACAGATGTTACCTAGCCTCAAATGACAGAGCTAAGTCTCCTGAGCTAATGTGAGTGGTTCCTCTCTCCTGAACCACGTCTCTCAAATTGCTTCTCTCTTTCACCTCACTCTGTATTAGCAGGAGTTAAGCAAGGATGGGTTGAGTCACATGGGTTTGTTCTTGCTAATTGTATTTTTTCTGTGTTTCCTTGGTGAGAAATTCAGCTTCGTGCAAGATGTGCAAAAAAGGAGAGATCTGGATAGCAGAAGCTATTCTGGATTCCAGTGCTCATGTTCTTATTCATCTGAGGCATCTGTTTGCCTGTAGTCACATGTAAAGAAGATCCTTTCAGCAACAGAAGGCATGAACTCATCTTCTCTTAAATTTCTTCTTCCCAGACCATCGAGGCCATGAAGGCAATACTGAGTGAGCTCCGTGCTGCTGATCAGTTCTCCCTCATTGACTTCAACCACAACGTCCGATGCTGGAGAGATAATCTAGTCTCAGCCACCCCAGCGCAGGTTGAAGATGCTAAGAAGTACATCCAGACAATCCATCCCAATGGGGGTATGAGGCTTTGATTGCAAGGTGCTCATGGAAGTTAGATACCACAGGAATGGGTACCTCAGACAAGCTTCAGATTGGCAGGGTATTCCTCACAAAAAGTGTGATTTCCAAGATGGAAAAAACATGCCCTGGGGCCAAAGGAGAGCAAGAATTCCAGTTTATTGCACTGGGGGGTGGGATGGCAATTCCTTCTACTGAATGAGCTGCAACAGGTAGAGGATAGACCATAGAACAGCTCCCTTTAATCTATAGGTCCTACCTCCAGCCTCATGGATCCCAAATATGCTTGAATCATAGATTCATAGAATGGTTTGGGTTGGAAGGGACCTCCAAAGGTCATCTAGTCCAACCCTCCTACAATAAGCAGGGACATCTCTAGCTAGGTCAGGTTGCTCAGAACCCCTTCAAGCCTGACCTGGAATGTCTCTAGGGATGGGGCCTCCAGCACCTCTCTGGGCAACCTGTTCCAGTGATCAACCACCCTCATAATAAAGAACTTTTTTCTAAATGTCTAACCTAAATCTACCTTTTTCTAGCTTAAAACCATTACCCCTCATCCTGTCACTACAAACCCTTGTGAACAGAAAGACCAGGGCTGCCTCTTGCCTTTGTAAAGCAGACCATAAACAGCCCAACTCCAGGATCTCCACTGACTGCAAATTGTAGACTACACCAAGATCTACTAAATGCCACCCTAGGCAAAATTGTTCATCCTTTCAGTGCCTTCATTCCCTGTATGATGTACAAGGACAGTTGCCTTTTTCAGCCTTACAGCCTTTTTGAGCATTTGTTAGTGTTTGAGCTATGTAGATGTGGTGCTGAGGGACATGGTTTCACTGTCACCTGGCTGTGCTGGGTTAATGGCTGGACTCAGTAATTTTAAGGATGTCTTCCAACCTAAACAATTCTATGATTCTGTGCCACAAGCCAAACCTTTAGATAGGTTTAGTAAACATTCACCTTTTTCAGTCAAGATGTCCAAGGAATAGGCTGATTCCAGAAAAGGAAGTTTCTTCTTGCTCCTTCTCAATCATCTGCCTGCAAACCCACTACTTCTTCCCACAGCAGAGTTTCCAACACCATAAATGGTCTCACTGGAGTTAGTGAAGTTGGGGTGGTGGGGCCACATAAAGATGACAGCCTCAAATAAAGAAGGCAACCAGAGTCTTAGCAGATGTACCGTAAGCATCACAGAGGAGGGGGTTTGCTGCTTTGATCTCAGGTCTTGTCCCTGCTGATTAATTTCACTAGAATCTCAGAACTGATCTGGATTTGAGAAGAGACTCAACAAGAATCAAACTTGTTTTCTTCATTGTATCTTTGACAGGCACAAACATCAATGAAGCTCTTCTCCGAGCCACATTCATCCTGAACGAAGCCCAAAACTTGGGCATGTTGGACCCTAACTCAGTCTCCATGATCGTATTTGTTTCTGATGGAGACCCAACAGTAGGTAAGGATCCTGCTTTAAGTGAGAAGGGCCAGTGGGATTAGCCTGAGAAAAGCATGCAATACATAGACACTTTGACAGTAAGTTAGAAAAATTCTATTCCCCTTTCTTCCAATGCCTGTGCTGTTCTTCTGCCAAGTGCTCCTGGTGCCATGGGGCTTTGCACAAAAGCTTTCAAGAGATGAGCAGATTATGTAATGCAGGTTATGAGCTTCTTGCAATTAAAGAGATGGGCAAGTCCTGTAGAAGCAATCACAACAACCTTAGAAAAAACTGTCCTCTTCCAATGATCTTAGCCCACACAGATCTATGCAGTCCCAAGTCAAAATCAGGGAAGTAAAGGAGAAAACAAATTAATTGGGATTGGATTTGGTACAGGTCAAAAGTGATCACTTCTAACAAGCCCAGAAGAGGCTGTCATTAAAAATAAGTTTGAAAAAAAAGTCAGTCCCAAAGGTGGCAGAGAATATCTTAAGTAAAAGAAACAAAGCAAAACCTTTATGGAGATGTCTTAGTCCAAACAAAAGGAGACTCAGGTGAGACCTTGCTCTCTACAAGTCCCTGAAAGGAGGTTGTAGGGAGGCTGGTGTTAGTCTCTTCTCCCAAGTAACAAGCAATAAGACAAAAGGAAACAACCTCAAGTTGCACCAGGGGAGGTTTAGTCTGCAGAGAGCTTGAAGCAGTAATTCTGGCAGAGGTCTAGAAGTGTCACAATTACAGACTCCCCAGGAAGTTAATAAAAGCCCTGGATATACAAAGAATATGCATTAGCTACCAAAAAAAGAGTTCAAAGGAATCATCTTCAGTGGAAACAAATTATTAATCTCCATCCAGGTGAAGCTCAAATGTCACTGTAGGCTTTGAAGCTCAGTGGTTTGGCATCTGAGCTGGTTGTCTAGGTTTCCCTTACATTAAGAGCGAACCAGAGACACTGGAAGAGCATGAATGCACTTACCTTGATGGAGTCTTCCTCTGTTGCTCAGATGGTTGTCAACTTTTGTGTGCCTCCAAGGTGAGCTAAAGCTGACCACGATCCAGAAGAACGTGAAGCAGAGCATGAAGGATGAATTCTCTCTCTTCTGCCTTGGGATTGGGTTTGATGTAGATTACGATTTCCTGCAGAGAATCGCGACTGACAACCGTGGCATGGCCCAGAGGATTTTTGGAAATCAGGAGACTTCTGCTCAAATGAAGGTGTGTTTCTGGCCTGTTGCCTCTGGAACTGTCCAGCTCTGTTCAGAGCTGTGGAGCTGGGTAACTCCACTAGCAGGAGTAAAGTTACTGTATGTTCATAGGAGTCACAAAAAGCATCATTTCTTCTGGAGAGTCCTGCAGGATGGCAATCATAGAATCGTCAGGGTTGGAAGGGACCTTAAAGATCATCTAGTTCCAACACCCCTGCCATGGGCAGGGACACCTCCCACTAGAGCAGGTTACTCAGAGCCCCATCCAGCCTGGCCCTCAAAATTTCCAGGGATGGGGCTTCCACTACCTCTCTGGGCAACCATATATTAATCATATATTAGCTTAAGTGCTCCTTGTTACAATTTTTGTAGTATCTATAATGATCTTTACTGCTTTGTGTAGGATTAGTATTCTATAGAACAGTCATAACCATAAAAAAAAAAAATCTGAATTAAATTAAGAGCTGTATTTTACCTCAGGCCACTTCAGCACTAACAAAAGGCCAAGATAGAAATGCTAAAAGATAATCCAATCTTTGTCAGAGTAAGAAAAAGTTCAACTCTAGGAGGCTCTGGCTCCACATCTGAGCAGCAGTTGCTGATGAACAAACTCTAATATCTTCATCCTGTTTCTCTTCCCTGGTTTCATCACCTGTGCAGCCACCTCATACTACTACTTTCTTTTGGCATGAATTAGGTGGGAAGTAGCTGCGTGTCTCGCATAGTAGCCAAGAGCTGACCAACCTGATAATAGACTCAGGCCCATATATACCTGTCCTCAAGCCTTACAGGTCTAGGAAGAACACAGCACATGGGCTTCTGACCATCCTTTGACTTCCACAAGCCTTGGGCCAGATCTCCTTGCTATACCCTCTTACAAGTGTATTAAGTATAAATGAGTCTACATTCTCTGGAACATGAAAAGTCCCATGTGCCCATTAGGACTCCAGGTTTTGTCATCTGCTGTCCTTTCAATAGGAGTGGTGCATGTAGGAGGGTTGCTTCAGGTACAACAGACTCACTTTTCTGTCTCCTTCCCTCTCAGAATTTCTACAACCAGGTCTCCACCCCACTCTTGAAGAAGATTCAGTTCAACTACCCCCAGGAGTCAGTGTCAGATGTCACCCAGAGCAGCTTCCACAACTACTTTGGTGGCTCAGAGATAGTCGTGGCTGGGAAGGTCGACATGGACAACCTGCAGCACTTGGAAAGCATCGTCACAGCCACAGCAGTGAGTGAAGGTGTCCCTGGGATACCTGCTCCTGGGGTTTGGGCTGGTTCATTCACTCGTGAGTACAGGCTCCTTGCTGGAGGTTATTGCCAGCAGAACGTTTTATCTGCTTGGGTTCTGGGTGGGAAAACTCACGGGGGGGTTGTCCAACAATGTTTCACAGTCTCTTCAATTCCAGCCACCAATAGTCACTACCTGCAGCCTGCCAGAGGAACTTCCTTCTAATAAATGTACCATACCAAACTCAATTGCAAGCCAGACTAAGGCTATGGAGTCCTCCTCCATGCTTTGTGAAGGTGTAGGGGAGATCCCCTAAAGTCCCCTCTTTTCATGGCTGAATCTCCCACTGTTGGGGAGTTCAAGCTGATGGGTCTATAGTGTGTCAAATCCTGGCACTGTCCTTTTACACTCTGCCTTGTGACAAGTGTGATGAGCCTTTCCCTCTGTTTTCAGGGCTGCTCTTCCAGGTGGAGTGGGATAGGGTGGGAATACTACATCCAGATCCTTCTTTCTGAGGAGGAACCAAAATATCCAGGCTCTTACAGGGCTTAGAAGTTATCATTTGTTAGTTGCTGTAAAAAATCAAACATGTTCAAAATTCTCTCCTGCCAAAACACAGTGCAGTCCAAGGATCTGTGGGAGAAAGTAGAGTTTGGCTCCTGTTCCTCAGTAGGAAATGGATGTGAAAAGCCCTGAGAGGAGGGTAGCAGAACTCTGTTAAGAGCCTTTTCTTTCCTCATGTGGTAGCACCCTCTTTAGCTACTGCTGGCAGCTCCTTTACCTATTTTAATCCACTGTCTCAAAAGTGTCTTTAACGAAAGCTCCACTTGCTACATCTACCCTCCCCAGGGCAGTCAGACCAGTGATGCTGAGACTTTCTAATCTACAGGAGACCACAAGCAGAGCCAGAGTGGGTCCTTAGTGCCAACCATGCTAAGAAGGGAACTCAAAGCCACCCCATTCTCCTGGCTCACCCTCCATTATCTTTATCTCTCCTTGATTGCATAGGCAAATGCAGAGCTTGTCATGGAAACCCTGCGAGATGTTGAAGAACTGGATGGCTTCATGAAGAAAGACAGATATGCAGATCCTGAATTCACTAAGAAGCTGTGGGCCTACCTGACTGTCAACCAGATGCTGGCAGAGAGGTGAGGAGAAATGTGCTCTGTGATGGGAGGGAAGAGAACCTTGAGAGCAATCTGGTTCTCTGTGAGACCACAGCCAAGCGGCTGCCGTCAGGGTTTCAAATGGGCAAGGTAAACAAATCAAAATAAAGGTAGGTGATATCTTCAACCAAGTTCCTCCTATTTTTAGCACTCGCAGATATCAGGAAATAGAGCTTGGGAGTGTTGTGTCAGTTCAGCCATCACCATTTCATGTTGCCATCAGTTGTCTGATCACACAGTCCAATGCTGAACTCAGCAATATCTTCTCAGAAGTCTTCTCTCAAACAATCCTGCCATAGGTTCCTCTGGGCCCAGCTCCTCCTCTGCTCACTGTGATGCCAACGTTGCCTGCTGGACACAACAGACAGAGATGGCTCCTCAGTGGCCCTTCACATGGAAGGACACCACTGAGAGAGCGCTCAGCAAGATACAACCAGCTCCAGCAGAAGCCACATCCAATAGAAAGCTCTTCCAACTAATCAGCTCCTAATTAATATAGCCCTGGCCTCACCCACCACCCCCACCACAACCACCTGGGTGAGGGCAGAGACACAGGTGGGCCAGGTTCTGCCTCTGGAACCTGAAGCCAATAGGGAAAACAAAACATTCTGCTAGGTTGTGACTCATCCACAGGTCAACTCCAACTCGAGGCTCACAACTCAGACCCCAGCACTTCAGGGAGCAGTTAACTAGACAAATAACGGTCAAACCAACCTGGTTGTGAGGCTGAGTGAATGAAATGAATGGGACATTTGTCTTACAGAGCCTGAGTAAAACCTATAGAGCAGTTCAGGATGAATCTCTGAAGCAGAAAGAGGTCTCCTGATTAGACCAGAAGATGGACTGGGTTCTTTGAGACCAAGCCAAAGCCCACAGAAGCCAGATATAGTCTTATAGAGAGTGTGTTCCCACAAGCCATCAGCCTTTCCTTCTTGCAACGCCTACCAGTTTGGTTCTATGACCACTCTATGGAGGAATTGTCATGGCAGCTGCCCTGCAGAGCTGCTAACCATGCCTTCTGTTCCATTTTCCACCTAGAAACACAGCCCCCACTGCAGCTTTGAAGAGGAACATCACCAAATCCATCCTACAGATGTCTCTTGACCATCATATTGTTACCCCCTTCACAGCCATGCTGATAGAGAACGCTGAGAAGGACGAAATAATGCTGGCAGACCAGCCCAAGGACCCCAGAAGGGGCTGCTGCTCAGGTCAGTGTCTCAGTCTGTCCATTACCTCTCATTTTAGAATCATAGAATTGTCAGGGTTGGAAGGGACCTTCAAGATCATCTAGTTCCAACCCCCCTGCCATGGCCAGGGACACCTCCCACTAGAGCAGGTTTCTCACAGCCCCATCCAGCCTGGCCTTCAATGTTTCCAGGCATGGGGCTTCCCCCCCTTCTCTGGGCAACCTCTGCCAGTGTCTCCCCACCCTCATGGGCCCGCACTTCTTCCTAACATCTAATCTAAATCTACCCACCTCTAGTTTTGAGCCATTCCCCCAGTCCTACCACTACCTGACAGCCTAAAAAGTCCCTCCCCAGCTTTCTTGTAGCCCCCTTAAGATACTGGTTTAAGATTTTGGCTTTGTTCTTCTTGTGTTGGAAGAACAACTGTGTTCATTGTTCACTCCAGGTGTTTGTGCTTATAGGATAGCCTGTATTTTCAGTGAAAGCTGATCAGATATTCAGCCAGTTTGAGGGAATCCTGTTACAAAGTGCTCTTTGCAGCTGTAGGCTTCAGTGAGAACTGAATGTGGCAACATTGCAATGACAAGGTTTCCAATAAGCCTATAATGTCATAGATTGAACATCTTACCAGGACAGATATGTCTAGTTCCCTGCACTGAAGCTGTAGAATTGACTAAACCATATTTTATCTCCACTTTTAATCCTTGGAAGCTTCCTAAGTTTGTTTTCAATCAGCCATGAACCCACGTGGAATCTGAGTTGTCGTAACAACACAGTCCCTCATTAACTAAACTTGTGGATTTAAATCCATTACTTCAATACATGGTCCAAGGTCCTTGTTACAGCAACCTTATGTCCAGCCAGATGAGGTGGGGTTGACTTGTTCTGGCATTATATGGTAGAGTCAGTCTCAAAGTAATAGCTGTTGACACGTGTGGGTGTCTGGCATACCCAAAGTCATCCCTGTATAGACTTATTGCAGCCTTTCAGTACTTAAAGGGGGTGGCTGTAAGAAAGATGGGGCCAGTCTTTTTAGCAGGGCCTGTTGTGACAGGACAAGGGGTGATGGTTTTAAACTAAAAGACAGGGATTTAAACTGGATATAAGGAATAAATTTTTGACACTGAGGGTGGTGAGACCCTGGCCCAGGTTGCCCAGATGGTCAATGCCCCAGCCCTCAAAATGTTCCATGTGAGGTTGGCCAGGGCTCTGAGCAACCTGCTCTAGTTGCAGATGTCCCTGCTCAGTGCAGGGGGTTGGACTAGATGACCTTTGGAGATCATGGTAGTGTTGGGTTGATAATTGGACTTGATGATCTTAAAGGTCTTTTCCAACCTCAATGCTTCTATGATTCCATCAGAGCTGCACGGTCTGTCTTCATGGACAGAGCCTGTGTCTCTTCTGCTGAAATCACTCACTTTCCAAAGGGTTGTCTAATTGTTCTTTTATCATGACACACTTACTGCAAAACTGGACTGTGCATGGGAGAGCTCCTTCAGCCATAATAGTCTGTGAAATTAATATGACCTGGAAACTCAGAAGTCCTTGTCCAATAAAGTTTTGAGTTCCTTTATTATCTGCACTGACTTCACATATAATCGTGCTAATAGAAACAGCACTGCCTGAGTAAAAGCAGACTGTGGTCTGAATTAGAAGTTCAGGAAAGGAGATGCTGAAGATTTAGAAGATCAAGCTGTTCAATCTTCTGTCCTGCTGTTGTCTCCCAGCTCCTTTTTCCCCTTACTCCTCTTCACAGTAAGGACAACAGATGAGAATCCTGCTTCAGCTCTTGTCCTTTTCAGCCCAACATATTAAAAAAATCAAGTTTCATGGATTGTTTAAGATCATTTTACTTTATGAACTAAGTGAGAGGACCAATGTTACTTCCTCCTGCCTCTGTCATGGCAAAGGCAGAAAAACCTGTAGCAGAAGGGGGCAGGTGAGGGCATCATATTTTAAATGCTTGCACTTAATTTGCAGCCTTTATTCATGCAGGTTATCCTAGGACATGCAGAAGGAGTCCTACCTTTTCTCAGGCACCTCAAACTCAGGACCCAAGTCAGCAAAGCTTTTACCACATGCTATATTTTTAATATTTAGCTTTTTTACTTGGCAAAACACTCAAGCCCTTGCATTGGGGGACTTGCTACAGTGGGGCCTGTTCACATGAATAAGAGTTAAAAAGCCATGGTCCATTTTTCACCAATAGCTTATGGTCAGCTCAGTTGCCCTGGTAGGTCATACTCCTGGTGGAGACAGTGGAGTAAATCCATCCTAACTTCATTACACAAACCTATTGTAAATAGTGTTGCACCTGCTCTACATTGGTATAATGACATCAGGCTCTGATCTACTGCAGTACTTTAAAAATTATGCTATTAAATGTGTCATCACTTATAAAAACCTAATTATGACTGTCATTTAACAGGTACTCTGGGATTAACTCCAAATGCACCCAATAACAAGGGTATCCCAGCCTGGGCCAATGTCACAGCTGTACCAGTCAGCTACACACCAGAGCAACGGAGTCCTCCTGTGTCCTCCCTGAGCATCAACAGAGGTAAAAGTTACAATTTCTCTGCAAAGAAACCCCAGACAGCAACACTCAGTGTCCAATAAGCAAATAAAGGTGATATAAGGAAAGTTATTGGGCACTTTGGGAATTTCAGCTTCTGGAGACAAGATGTTGAGCCCAATAACGATGGAGGAGTCTCCTCATTGTCCTCATCTTTCTTGTTGAGTTTTCTGAATTGTTGTAAAAGCTGCATCTTCATTCAGGAGCTAGTCCCTAAATCAACTGCTGTGACCAGCTGATGAAGCTACTTCACTGCTGTTGCAGAAGACATCAGTGTGAAAGGTCCTCGATATGGCTGCTGCTGAAGGTCTGAGCAGGGCACAGTCCTGTGCAGCCCAAATCACAGCCACCTCAGTCAGATTTTTGTAAATCCATCTAGCACCCAAGGATTTAGCTTTTCTTTACAGAAACCTGAGTCATTTTGACTTTGAATAGGTGAATGACCTGGGACCAGACTTTTCCCAGTGGCGTCCAGTGACAGGACAAGGGGCAATGGGCATAAACTGGTAAACAGGAGGTTCAACCTAAATGTAAGGGAACAATTACTATGAGGGTGACAGAGCCCTGGAACAGGCTCCCCTGAGAGGTTGTGGAATCTACATCTCTGGACACATTTAAAACCCATCTGGATGTGTTCCTGTGTGATCAACTAGATGATCTTCAGAGGTCCCTTCCAACCCCTATCACTCTGTGATTCTGTGAAATACACTCTAAGTTACAAACACGGGACTAGTTTAGATCCTATGGAACAGGTTGCCCAGAGAGGTGGTCAATGTTCCATCCTTGGAAGTGTTCAAGGCCAGGTTGGATGGGGATCTGAGCAACCTGCTCTAGTTGCAGATGTCCCTGCTCACTGCAGTGGGGTTGGACTAGAGGAGCTTTAAAGGTCCCTTCTAATCCAAACCATTGTATGATTCTATGATTCTGCTGGGATCCCAGTGACCCCATCTTCTGCTGGGTGCTTCCCCAAGGCTGAGGCTGCTCACTGGGTCTACATTCACCTTCTCTGCAGTATCAAAGCTAATGTGAAGTTACTGCCAAATGCTCTGTGGTAGATAAAAATCTCTGAATGCTTTGATGACTGATGGATCCTGTTAATGCTTGGGCCTTTGCCACAGTTTAGCACCTACTTAAACAAACCCTCCTGAGAACCATCACCTTCCAGTATCTGAAGGGGGCCTACTAAAGGCAGGGGAAGGTCTATTCAAAAAGGTTTTGAATGATAGGACCAGGAGTAATGGTTTTAAGCTAGGAAAGGATAGATTTAGACTGAACATTAGAAAAAAGTTCTTTAATATGAGGGTGGTTGATCAATGGAATGGGCTGCCCAGAGAGGTGGTGGAGGCCCCATCCCTGGAGTCCTTCAAGGTCAGGCTTGATGGGACTCTGAGCAGCCTGCCCTAGATAGAGATGTCCCTACTTGTGTAGGGAGGTTGGACCAGATGACCTCTAGAGGTCCCTTCCAGCCTAAAACATTCTATGATTCTATAAAAGCAGTGTAACTACAGTAACTCTGTGAGTGTGTCTGCCTGAGGATGTGTGTATTTACCCAGCTATCAAACAAAGAGCCATCAAACTCCTTCTCAGCGTAGCTCAAGGGTTAATCTAAGACTTCAGATAGTCAAGAAATGGCTTGGAAAAGGTGAGCAAGGTGAAGTTACTTGTGCAATTTATATATGTATTTTGCACTGGAAATCCTTTTTGTTTTCCCTGGAAATGTGGACAGAACAGGGCTTGGTATAAAACTGAGGAAGATCAAGGAGTTGGTGAGAATAAGAAAAGAATATTGAGGGCTATATTTGAATATATTTGGAAGATTCAAAACATTCAAAAGCTCCTTCACACCTTGGGGGGTACCTACCTCACAGTTTCCTCTGAAGACTTTCCTGGTTAAAGGTCTAGGATTTGTCTAGTGCACAGGAAGAATTAAACACATCCAAAAGATGAGGAACATCAGTGAATGAATGGAAGTTGGCCTGGATATCCCCATAGACAACACTGAGTGTGGGCACCTCTCAGACTGCTGATAGGGAGATGCCAACCACCACCCAACCCGTTTTGCACTTCAAGACTGGAGGCAGCTGCCTTAAGTAACTAGTGTGGGTGTTTGTCTCATTTGAGATAACTTTAAAAAAAACATAGGACTTTCAGAGGGGCCCAATGCCACCAGAGTGTTAAACAAGCCCTGGACTGTGTTCCTCAGGGGAGTTGATAGACAGCATGTATCTTTTTCCAACATCAGTATGATAGTATGGACTTGTAACATGTCTGAGAGCTTCTTAGTTTGAGAAAGTGATGTCCCAGGAGGGTGTCACTTCTAGAAATAGCAACAGCTGGTCCTGGGGTGGTTGAATGCTAGTTTTGAACAGAGGTGTCGCCCAAGTCCTGCTTTCCAGGCATTAGGTTCTTTCCTAGGCGTCAAAGATGTGTCCCTGTCTGGTGTTCAGATGGGCCCTTGGTCTCACCTGGAGGCTGGTTTCCATCTTGAAGAAATAAAGCTGAGCTTTTAGAACTCCAAGTTGAGCCTATGGCACCCTAGTGTGCAGCTGACCAGTAAAAATAGTAGTTCACTGCACTTGGTGGTGCTCCTCAAGCCCAAAATATCATTTACTTTCCTTAAACAGGGGAAGTGTATAAGGAGAAAGTTTCTGAGGGGCTTTTGCAAAGAGCATCTAAGAACTTCTTAGCTACTGCAGGAGTGGAAAGAGCCCTTGATTTATTCTGAGGAGTCCTAAAAAGAGCTTCAAAATCCTCTGAGGAAAGTGTCTCAGTCTTTGTGTCCCTTACCTCTGTGACAGATACTGGCCGGCTTCTCATGCTTGTTTCATTTCTACGTTCCAGTTGACAACGACCCACATTTCATCATATACCTGCCCAAGAGCCAAAAGAACATCTGCTTCAACATCAATTCAGACCCTGGAAAGATCCTAAACTTGGTTTCTGATCCTGGGACTGGTAAGGGAATAGAACATGGTTTGGTTGGTTTGGTTTGCAGCACACTTTTCTTCTCTCAGGTCTGAAAAGTGTTCAGAGGGAGCAGGGTAAATGCCCACAGGGAGGACCATGTGCTAACAGGATTGTGGCCAGCACATTGAGGGAAGTGATTATTTCTCTCCACATCTGGAGTATTGTGTCCAGTTCGAGGCTTGCCAGTACAAGAAAGACGTTGACAAACTGGATCAAATCCAGTGGTGGCCACCAAGATAATGAGGCTGGAGCACAGGGTATAGAGGGAGAGGCTGAGACAGCTGGGTTTGGTCAATCTTAAGAAGATACACAGTGAATCTGGCCTCAAGTTGCACCAGGGGAGGTTAAGGTTGGAAAAATTAGGAAAATTAGGAATTTTTTTGTCACTGAAAGGGTTATCAAGCACTGGAACAGGCTGCCCAGTGAAGTGGTTGAATCACCATCCCTGGATGTGTTTAAAAGCTGTGTAGATGTGGTGCCGAGGGACGTGGTTTAGCAGCAGATTTGTTAGAGTAAGGTTATGGTTGGACTCAATGATCTTAAAGCTTTTTTCCAACCTGAATGATTCTATGAACCTTGTTGCTGTCTACAACCACCTAATCAGAAGGTAAAGATGGAGCCAGACACACCTTCAAGATGCATAGCTGAGGGACAAGAGGCAACAGAAACAAGTTGCAACAGGTGACATTCAGAGCAGGAGTGAGCTCTTTTTCACCCTGAGGATGGCCAAACACTG
>VYZX01033497.1:63752-93137 GCA_013401335.1 Brachypteracias leptosomus
CAGAGGGAGCAGGGTAAATGCCCACAGGGAGGACCATGTGCTAACAGGATTGTGGCCAGCACGTTGAGGGAAGTGATTATTTCTCTCCACATCTGGAGTATTGTGTCCAGTTCGAGGCTTGCCAGTACAAGAAAGACGTTGACAAACTGGATCAAATCCAGTGGTGGCCACCAAGATAATGAGGCTGGAGCACAGGGTATAGAGGGAGAGGCTGAGACAGCTGGGTTTGGTCAATCTTAAGAAGATACACAGTGAATCTGGCCTCAAGTTGCACCAGGGGAGGTTAAGGTTGGAAAAATTAGGAAAATTAGAAATTTTTTTGTCACTGAAAGGGTTATCAAGCACTGGAACAGGCTGCCCAGTGAAGTGGTTGAATCACCATCCCTGGATGTGTTTAAAAGCTGTGTAGATGTGGTGCCGAGGGACGTGGTTTAGCAGCAGATTTGTTAGAGTAAGGTTATGGTTGGACTCAATGATCTTAAAGCTTTTTTCCAACCTGAATGATTCTATGAACCTTGTTANGTCAATCTTAAGAAGATACACAGTGAATCTGGCCTCAAGTTGCACCAGGGGAGGTTAAGGTTGGAAAAATTAGGAAAATTAGAAATTTTTTTGTCACTGAAAGGGTTATCAAGCACTGGAACAGGCTGCCCAGTGAAGTGGTTGAATCACCATCCCTGGATGTGTTTAAAAGCTGTGTAGATGTGGTGCCGAGGGACGTGGTTTAGCAGCAGATTTGTTAGAGTAAGGTTATGGTTGGACTCAATGATCTTAAAGCTTTTTTCCAACCTGAATGATTCTATGAACCTTGTTGCTGTCTACAACCACCTAATCAGAAGGTAAAGATGGAGCCAGACACACCTTCAAGATGCATAGCTGAGGGACAAGAGGCAACAGAAACAAGTTGCAACAGGTGACATTCAGAGCAGGAGTGAGCTCTTTTTCACCCTGAGGATGGCCAAACACTGGGAAAGGAGCCAAGATACATGAGGAAATCTCCATGATTCCAGGATTCCCCTCTCTAACTCATACTTTAAAAGAAGAAAGAGGAAGACAAAGAGAAATAAAACTGGAGGCATCCCTGGAATCAAAGGGAATCAGTCTCTTCTTCTCAGAGGGCTTTACCTATGAGCATTTCTTTAACTTCTGGGATATGTGTGAAATGCGATGAGCGTTTGGAGGCAGGTGAAGCTGGGCTGGAAATATGGCACCATTCCTTCACTGCCTGTCCACCCCATGCCCTTCACAGAGAGCAAGGGGACAAATGGCTTATGAATCAGCAAGATCTAACATGGATTCCCACCAGATTAATATGCTGAGGGGGAACAGTAGCATGAGGAGGGGATTTAATAAATTATTCTCCTCTCTTGGCTGGCAAGATGAGAAAAACAGGGGGGCAGAGGACTTCCTATTTCTGCTGATCCCACGGTATTCCTTGCTGAGATCAGAATTCCAAAGTCTCTAGGTGGTGCTCCAAGATTTAGGCAACATCTGCTTCTCTGCTCTTCACAGGAGTTGTGGTCAACGGGCAGCTCGTTGGGGGCAAGAAAGCTGAGAACAAGAAACTCAACACGTACTTTGGCAAAATCGGCTTTTATTTCAAAAGCAAAGGCCTGAAAGTGGAGGTCTCCACAAAGACAATAACACTGAAAGATGGATCTTACAGCATCAGGCTGAGCTGGGCTGACACGGGGCACATCATTCGGAAACAGTAAGTTGCTGAGAATTTGTTGTCTGCTCTATGGACACCCTTTGCAACACAGCATTGGGCTGACCCAGCTATGGGTGGGATCCAGGTCACAGGGTGCCTGCTATGGACATGTGTGTCTTATCTCAATGCCTGAGCTCTTGTTATAATTAAGGAAATTAGGCAGCTGGGGCAATGTAGGAGTAGGGAGGTGATTGTGTCCCTGTACTGAGCACTCGTGGGACCACACCTTGAGNTTTCCAACCTAAATGATCTATTCTATGTAGTTGACCAGACACAAGTAGAAAGATCTGAAATTCCTCTCCCTGCTCCTGACTGCATCAGCTAAGACCAGGATTCAGTTGCCTAAACACAAGCATCTCATGTTATTTGAGATATTTTCAGAGTTCCTGATGTGATGGGAGACGTGACTCACAACATCCAGGAGACCTTAACCTGCAGATTAACAGCTAGCAGCCATATTGGACACCCTATGGCACTAGACACTCATTTAGGCAATGGGGTCACTTCCAAAATTTCCATTCATTGCAGCAAGAGCTTAAATTTGTAGGGCAAGATTTAGTTGCCTCAACATGGGCATGAAGTATCTGTCCTATTAGGTTTTGTCCTGACAGACCTCTGGGTTCTACTCCCAAGGCTGTAGGTTTCTGATGGATGCTGTCATATCTGCCAGCCCTGTGTGGTTGTTCTGGGTGCCTGAGAGCATCTCAAGGGGCCTGAGAGGTCATGTGTTGGCTGCTGAACTGAGCCCTTCCTTTGGTTAATCTCCACTAGGCTTCTCATATCTGTGAAGAAAGACAGCAATGTTACCATCAGCGTGGGTGAGGAGATGTCCTTCATGGTTCTGCTGCACCGTGTGTGGAAGAATCATCCAGTTAATGTTGACTTCCTGGGGATCTACATTCCCCCTGAAAACCAGTTGTCCCCTGCAGCCCACGGGCTGATAGGTAAGGGATGTGGATCTGGAGGTGGGAATGGTGGGGCACTAGGAAGGGGTTTTGCTACATCTTAGAGTGAATTCATTGATGTCTGTGTCCTGATGGGGAAGGTGTAAAAACAGAAAATGGGGGAGATTCCTGTAATATTCTGGAAGCCCCCCAGACATTGTAGAACATCAAGGACCAGGAGATGATTCCTCATCCCAGTTGGGGAGGATGTTTTCAAAAGAGACACGATTAGACTTGGTGACACTATGACAGGGCTTTCCTGACCTGGTTCATCTGCTGCGAGAGGAAAATAAAAAGACTGAAACAAACCCCTCAAACCTTCTTTCTGAGAAGATCTCTGTGCAAATGTTTACAGTTCAGCTGCCCCTGGGTGACAGCCCTTCCCTGGCAATGGGGTGAAACAAAAGCAAGGGCTCAGTTCATGGGGAAAATCAGTCTGGACCCACCCAAGGCTCCTTTCAAGAGGAAAGGGAATTTCAAGGGAGTCCAGAGCAGCAGAGGTTGTTCTCCCAAATACTCTTTGCAGCTCCAGCCTGCTTGCTTAGAAACTTAGAAGAAGTTTGCTGGCACAAAAGCAGAGTGTGGATGATCTGTTGGCACTGGACACACAGTGCCCCGTGCTCCATGCAGGAGGGGTCTCCCTGTTGCAGCTGGTTTGGTTTTCCAAGAGCCCAGCAGCAGCTTACATGAGAGCCTCAAAAGTCAGGACGTGCAAAGAGCTTTAAACCTCTCTTTGATCAGGTCAGTTTGTGTCTGAACCAGAAGTGTCCATCCACCACCACAGACCTGGGCAAGCTCCAGAGAAACCACAAGCCACCATGGAAGTGAAAGGCAACAAATTCACTGTTACCAAGTAAGAATAATGTGTTTTATCACTCTCTCAATTTGACTTCTTTTTAACGATCTCTAGAAGGTTGGACCTGATGATCCTAGAGGTCTTTTCCAACCTAAATGATTCTATGTCACTGACTGTAAGCTTCCTAACTCTCAAGGATCTCAGGTGGAAAAAAACTCCGTTTGCCTTCTGCTAATAAATTGGGTTTAGCTGTTGGCAAAACACTTGGAACAACTTGGGTTCTTTTGTATTTGTGCAAGGACAGTTCTGACCATACAGCTGCTCAGCATCTGACCTTGGACAGGCTGTGTAGAAGTGCCTGGGATCTCCCCAAAAAGGGCCCACGAGGTCACAGAACTGTGAAATTCATTTAATTTTGTGTTTGTTTCCACATTCTGCTGGTGGAAGACACACATCTCACCATTTTGGCAGAGCAGCACCATGAACATGTAGGGTCATATCCTGGGCTGCATCAAAAGAAACATGACCAGCAGGTCGAGGGAGGGGATCCTGCCCCTCTGCTCTGCTCTGGGGAGACCCCCCTGCAGTGCTGGGCCAGTTCTGGAGTCCTCAGCACAGCAGAGCCATGGAGCTGGTGGAGCGGGGCCAGAGGAGGCCCCAGCAATAGTGGGAGGGCTGGAAGCCTCTGCTGGGAGGCCAGGCTGGGAGAGTTGGGCTTGTTCAGCCTGGAGATGAGAAGGCTCCAGGGAAACCTTATAGCAGCCTTTCAGTATCCAATGGAGGCCTACAAGAAAGCTGGAGAGGGACTTTTTACAAGGGCTTGTAGTGATAGGACAACGGGTAATGGGCTCAAACTGGAAGAGGGTAGATTTAGTTTAGATTTAAGGAAGAAATTCTTCACTCTGAGGGTGGTGAGGCACTGGCACAGGTTGCCCAGAGAGGTTGTGGATGCCCCATCCCTTCAAGTGTTTCAAGGCCAGGCTGGATGGGGATCTGAGCAACCTGATCTAGTGGGAGGTGTCCCTGCTCACTACAGAAGGAGTTGGAACTAGATGATCTTTAGGGTCCCTTCCAACCCAAACCATTCTATGATTCTACAATTCTATGGTTATCGATGTCTTCTTGACTGTCAGGCCATGACCTTCATTTTGTGTGGTTTCTTCCTCACAGGGGATTGCAGAAGGACTACAGGACAGACCGTGTGCACGGGACCGACGTGCAGTGCTGGTTTGTGCACAACAGTGGGAAAGGTTTCATAGATGGTCACTACAGAGATTACCTCGTGCCCAGCCTGTACAGCTTCATGAAGAAACCCTGAAAGCTCCAACACAAAACCAGTTCATACCCAAACAACTCTTCCACAGGGTGGCTCTCAGCCTGTCAAGCCAGACCAACTGAAGGTGACTTCACCACCATTTGCCTTATCAATGATCAATGTTTCAAAGCAATGTAACTCCTTTCTCTGTTAAAAAATGAAATTGGTAATAAAGTGACATGCTGGGTTGTAGTAGGTACCTTGCCTCTCCTGTGTCTGATTTTGTGGATATTAAACCTCATTAAAAACATCAACTATTTTGTAATATACATTTCATAGTAGACTGGCAACAGGATTGTGGCTCCTGCAGTGTGGGCAACACACAAGATTAGACAACACAGTTTGATGTAGGAGGCTCAACAAGGCCTAGGGCCAGGTCCTACACTTGGGTCACAACAACCCCCTGCAACACTTGGGAAAGAGTGACTGGAAAGTGGCCCAGAAGAAAAGCACTTGGGAGTTCTTGTGGACAGCTGGATGAGTACGAGCCAGCAGGGTGTGCAAGTGGCCAAGAAAGGCAACAGCATCCTGGCTTGTATCTGGTGAGTGGCACTGATGAGGCAGTACCTTGAATACTGGGTTTAATTTTGAGCTCCTCACTCCAAGAAGGACATTGAAGGGCTGGAGTGTGTCCAGAGAAGGGCAACGAAGCTGGGGAAGGGTCTAGAGCACAAGTCTTGTGAGGAGCAGCTGAGGAACCTGGGGTTGTTCATCCTGGAGAAAAGGAGGTTGAGGGGAGACCTTCTCTTTACAACTACCTCAAAGAAGGTTGGAGCTAGGTGGGGATTGGTCTCTTCTCCCGTGTAACAACTGATAGGACAAGAAAAAACGGCCTCAAGTTGCACCAGGGGAGGTTTAGGTTGGGTATTAGGAAATTTTTTTTCACAGAAAGGGTTGTAAAGGACTGGAACAGGCTTCCCAAGGCAGTGGTGGAGTTACCCTCCCTGGAGGTATTTAAAAGATGTGTAGATGTGGTGATTAAGTGTATAGTTTAGTAGTGACCTGGCAGTGCTGGGTTAACAGTTGGACTTGATGATCTTGAAGATCTCTTCCAAGCAGAACAATTCTCTGATTCTGTGATTCTACGACTCTATAACACTTACACCTTTGCTTTTTCAGTATGCTGGGAAATGTTAAGTTCATCCATGGGGCAAAAAGAGGATGTGTATTAGATGTAAAGGAAATTTAACAGCAAAGAAACATGGGCTTTGCAATGGGTATCACGAGGGGTCTCCAGTCTTTAAGGGAGGGTTAACCAGTGGTGAGGAATATCCCTGAAATAACTGATGCTGCCATATTGCAGGAGAATGAATTGCATGAGTGTGAAAATTTCAACCTCACAGTGGAATTCATGCACAGGCACAAATCAGGGAAAGCAGGAAACATTCAGACTATATAGAAACCACCATCAGCACAAAAAGCTTCCCTTTCAGTGGGATTAGCTCCCAAGAGGTGCCTTACTCTTCATGAGTAGTCAACAATGAATGAGATGTGAAACAAACACACATGTGTACATACACAGCCTGCCAAGGAAAGGCTGAGAGCCCTGGGGCTGTTGACCTGGAGAACAGAAGCCTGAGAGGGGATCTGATCAATGCTGATCAAGAGCTAAAGGGCAGGGGACAAGAGATGGGGACAGACTCTCCTCAGTGGTGCCCAGAGATAGGACAAGGGGCAATGGGCACAAACTGGAACCCAGGAGGTTCCACCTGAACAAGAGGAAAAACTTCTTTGCTGTGAGGTTGCCAGAGGCTAGGACAGACTGCCCAGAGAGGTTGTGGAGTCTCCTTCTCTGGAAAGATTCCAAGCCTGCCTGGCTGTGATCCTGGGCCCCCTGCTCTGNTCTGCTGGAGCAAAAGGGTTAGATGAGATGATCTCCAGAGATCCTTCCAAATCCCATCATTCTGTGATTTTAAACTTTGCTTTCCAGTAACCTTAGAAAAAAAATATTGGCCAGATTCTTATTAGCAGTCCTAATCTAGGAAAGGGACTCATGCAATCTACTTGCCCTTCCAAACTTTAGTTTCCTTCATTCATGAACTAAAGGCTGGCAGATGATCTTTCTTGCAGCCATAGTGTCAGGAATGAGGGGATCAATGTGTTTTAAGTATCTGTTCAAAGTAACTCAGCAGTGTAAGCAACTACCCTACAAACCATTCACTGCTTCTTTAGGCTCATTTATTAGCTTTGGCCTTCACAACAGAATCCCAGCATAGGGGGGTTGGAAGGGACCTCTGGAGATCATCTCATCCAACCCTCCTGCTAAAGCAGGGTCACCCAGAGCAGGTTGCTCAGGTGACCTTGCAGCAGTGAGCTCCCCAGTTTAACTGGCCTTTGTTTGGGAGAAAGGAAAAACCCATGGAGTGTTTTTACATCCCCAAATGAGTAATCCCACCCTTTCCTTGCTTATATGTGAAAACAAGCAATGAATAAACATTCTCTGGTCTTCTCCATGCAAATTTAACTTTAGAAGACTACTATAATCACTCTAATTTTTCAGGCTCCAGAGTGTTAAGTGTAATTATTCATAGTGATACCGAAGCTGTTTCATTCTTTCACTCACCCTCACCACTTTCCTATGTGCCTCCTCACTCAGTCCCTGCCCCTGAGAAAGGACAGAGCTGTTCACACAACCCAGGTTGCACAGAGTCTGAATTTAGAACCATGTGTGTCTTCTGTCTCCAGTTCCCTGCCTCGCAGGTCTCCCTTCTTTAGGTACTGCTTGACTCTGCCTTGCAAGCTGTTTGATGCCCCATGTGAGGTTACTTTAGGCTGTCTCACTAAACCTCTGCAGTCTTGTAGTTTTCCTGCAGGGGCCCCTTGGAAACCACAAATGACCACCACAGTGACCCTCTGAGGCAAGGAAAAGGACAAGAAACAGCAAGTTTTACCTCTAGAGACCTTGAACTTGGAAACAGCAAATGATGTGCACATCACGATGACGTCCTCCCTCTTCAACCCTTGCCTGAGATCTCCTCTGAAGGGTATGGGGGCTACTGGTTTTCTTTCCGTGGGGTTCCAGAGACACACCACCAAGCCATGGGCATATGGGACCATCAGGTGATGGTTTGGACTCTGCCTGGGACCATTTGCCTCTTTCTGAAAAGGCTGGTAAGAAATACACTGGCCTAAGAAAGGTTTATGTTTATTCCTGAACTGCCCCAGAAATTAAACATTGTACAAAATTTATAAAAAAAAAATTTAAAGGCATTTATGAAAAAAATTTAAAAAGTGACATGACATCATTTAGCATGAGCAATGTTACTCGTGTGGCAGAGCAACAATGGAAGCACCATCAAAGGAAAAGGCCCTGGAAAACCAGAGTAGCCAGTTCTAGGCTGGCATCCTAGAACCCCACAATTAACACCAGTTCTGGAGCCCATGAGAAGATAAATTGCCCATCAGCATTATTGGGAACCCTGACAAATGAGGCAATGGAGCTAACACCAAAGTGCTAACTAAAACCAAGCTGGTGACAGCACTTAATAAACCAGACCCCTCTTAGAACACCCAGCAGCAATTCCCTGCAGCACTGTTACCTTCCTGCTGTTCTCCTAATCCTTTCCCTCCCTCCTGTAGCCAGGGCTGGGTTTTGGCTGCAGATTGAGGAGTGTGTTGTTGAGGCTCTGCTGGCTCCATTTGTAGGTGATTCTCTCTCTTTCTTGCTAACGAACTTTAGTGAATAAAATACTCCAGCTTGCAGCTCTCTGCTGTATTTTACAAAAGGAAATGGAAGCAAATATAACTTTGACATAGAATCAGATGAAATACGTCCACTGATAACATTTCCACAAATATTTTATGTAACAAATCTATAGTGATCTTTAAATAAACCCCGTTTGCTTGTGGTTAATTTCTATATACATTATAAATACACGCACACAATTAAAACCCTGACATGGTAGAGTCTTGTGTCTGCTGTGAGATGCCAGGAAGATGTTTTTGGGAACCAAAGTCTTCTCTGATCCACAATTAGCACCTCAGGCAAGCTTGGAAATGTCTTCATATGGGATATCTTCAACTCGGCGTCCTTTTAAAGGTCCCTGGAGAACAACAGAGGAGAAGAAGTAAGATCAAAATATAAACTTGTTTGTTTGTTGAATTCTCCACAGGGAGTTTAAAGTAAGACACCAAAAGGGGCTGGGTGAAATCTCACCACATTTAGAGAGTTTTCAAGAAGCACAACCAAAGTGAATCACTCAGGAATTCCCAGGCATTCATATTCTCACTCAGTGCAGAATACACCCAAAAAACCTGCAGGTTTTTGCAGGATTTGCTCATGATAAATGTTTTCTGCCTCATTATTTTCACCCTGACCACAGAATGTGACAGGGCCTCAACACTGCCCCAGAAATCTTTTCATGTTTTGTGTTAATTGAAGTTCTTGCAATTTTGGAGCAAACATAAGAAGCTCTTTTGAATTAGTTCACTGTGAACTTGTAAGTAGCAAAAGATTTTATTTTGAATATAAACTAATACATAAAAATCCTGGTCACCATACTATCAATAAGAAAATTCTCACAGACTTCACTGGTTTCCAGGAGTAGTTTCACTAATTTTTCCTTTATAGACTAAGAGTTCATGCAGAAAGGAGAAATCTTAACACGTAACAAGCATCAGAACCACAGAAAAACTACACTTGCTTTCCAAGACCAACATTATCCTGATCCTTAGCTCCAACCAAAGCCCCTCCTGTGGTTAGGACATCAGCACAGCCCCTTCTCAAACAAATTCTCCAGCATCCAACATGGGCTGAGTTTCTGCAGCCATTCTTTGAATGGGATCCCAAGAGGGTCTCTCTCCTACAAGCTCTGCTTGAGAAACTTGACTTTGAGCCAATGTCTTCTCTGCTCTATCAAGGAGTTTAAAGATTGGCTTTGCAGAGAACAAAGTAGACACATAGATATGATGATGTGGCCTAATTTTAGTCCAGAGAATCACAGAATGGTGGGGGTTGGAAGGGACCTCTGGAGATTATCTGGTCTAACACCCTTGCTCCAGCAGGGTCAACTAGAGTAGGTTGCCCAGGATCATGTCCAGGTGGGTTTGGAATCTCTCCAGAGAAGGAGACTCCACAACCTCTCTGGGCAGCCTGGACCAGACTCTGCCACCCTCACAGCAAAGAAGTTCCTCCTTATATTTAGGTGGAACTGCCCGTGTTCCAGTTTGTGCCTATTGCCCCTTGTCCTGTTGCTGGGCACCATTGAAAAGAGACTGGCCCTATTCTCTTCCCCCCACCCTTTAGCTATTGATCAGCATTGATCAGATCCCCTCTCAGTCTTCTCCAGCTCAGCAGCCCCAGGTCTTTTGGCCTCTCCTCAGCACAGAGATGCTCCAGGCCCCTCAGCATCTTTACAGTCTTTGCTTGATACTCTCCAGTACTTCCCTGTCACTCTTGGACTGGGGAGCCCAGAACTGGACCCAATACTCCAGATGTGGCCTCACTGTGGCAGAGTAGAGGGGGAAGAGAAACCCCCTCGACTTGCTGGTCACACTCTTCTCAATGCCCTCAAAGAAAGGTAATACATAAAAACAAACAAAAAAACCCCAATGCTCAAAACAAAAAACCAACCATAATTGTTAACCATGAACAAGACAACAAAGAAGCACACCAAGCCCCACATTCGGTCTGGAAAAAGCAGGAGAAAAATCACCTCCTTGCATATTTCACATTTTTTACCTTCCCACAAAACAGTACAAGAAAAGCCACCTTCCAAATAAACACAGAAACATTTTTCAAGCCTCTTTCAAGTTCCATTGCTGAATTCAGCAGCCTGGCATCTTTGTAAAGGCAAACAGCAAAACCTGAGCCTGCAATGGGGAATATGTGGCTGCTTTCCTCGTGGCTGGGAATAGGTGGGAGGGGAATCCCACCTGTAAGAGAGGATTAATGGCAGCATCTTTCTTTCTGAAAGCTCTCCAAAGCACAGATGAAAAGTGTTCTACACAAACCAGACCTTGCAGTGTTTGGTACTTACAGAGTCGATGATTATTGTTGCTGAAAATCTCTTTTCATTGATGGATTCCAAGATGCCTTCATTTCCCCTGTAACCACCGTTTAACACCATCACTTTCTTGCCTGAAATGAGAAATAGGAAAACAGCTACACAACAGGGCTCCCAGCTTCTTCTGATGGAGTTGAGAGGTTTCTCCCAGCAGCTCCAGCAAGCAGCACCCAGCTCTGCCTCACAACCTGCTCATTTCCAAAGCACATCCAAGTACTCTGCTCCAGGCTACACCAACACGATGGGCAGAAACCACTGAAACTGCATGAGGGAGAGAATCACAGAATGTTTTGGGTTGGAAGGGACCTTTAAAGGTTATCTAGTTCAAGCCCTCTGCAGTGAGCAGAGACATCTGCAACTAGAGCAGGTTGCTCAGAGCCCTGGCCAACCTCACCTGCAATGGTTCCAGGGATGGGGCATCAACCACCTCTCTGGGCAACCTGAGCCAGAGTCTCACCACCATCAGTGTCAAAAATGACTTCCTTAGATCAGGCCTAAATCTCCCCTCTTTTAGTATAAAATCATCACTCCTTGTCTTGTCACAACAGGCCCTGCTAAAAAGTCTGTCCCCATCTTTCTGACAGGCCCCTTGAAGTCCTACAAGGCCACAATAAGGTCTCCTTGGAGCCTTCTCTTCTCCAGGCTAAACAAGCCCAACTCTCTCAGCCTGGCCTCCCAGCAGAGGGGCTCCAGTCCTTGCACAGTTGCTGGGGCCTCCTCTGGACTTGCTCCAACAGGTCACAGAATCACAAAGCTCACCTACAAGTACCATTGTGCTGTTGGGCACTCATGGACACCACCAACCAGCTGCAGAAATGCAGAATACAGCAGTTCTGCTGAAGAACACGTGAATCCCTAAATCCTACACCCAGTTTCCCCCTACACTGACAGTGTTCTGCTCACTGCTCCTCTGGCTGTTCCCTCAAAGACTGGCCAGATTCTGCACACACACACACATTAAGTGTGCACCAACCAAAGAAACACCAGTGAGCCAAACAGGAGATGAGGTAAGCTTTGCCAAGTACCCATTCACAGCTTTTTGAAGCATGAATTTTGGGGAAAAATACAGGATAAATAAGACCAAGGGTTCTGTAGGGCTCCCAGAGATTCTTCCTGGCAGCTGAAGAGATGCTTTCACCTCATCAGATGAACTGATTCCTAAAGCACTTCTGTCTTCTCAGAAAAAATAATCTAATTCTTGTGAGAAAGGACTGTGAAGACTGGAAGTAGAAGCAATGTCACAATTCCCTAGAAAGTAACCAGTAAATGATCAGAGCAGCTTACAAAAGGCTGTCCCAAGAGCAAGATGTCTCCTGATGGTACTTTCAAGTGGAAAGTTACAGTTTCAAAGAACAGAAACCCACATTTTGCAGTGAGGACTCAGCTGAAAAAGGAACACAGCAGCCATACCTGGTGCAGGTATCACAGTCTCCAGATGTGTCTGATCAAGCTTCAGTTTGTCTCCAGAATCAATCATCTTCACAACTGCTGTGTATTTGTCAATCACTTCCTGTTGTGAAAGGCAGAGGCCAATCAGAAAAAAAATAAAATCTCTAAATTTACATTTCAAAATGAACAAACTCAAGACTTTGAGCCTGTGCTTCTACATTTTCAAGGGCTGCCAGGACTTCTGAGCTGTCCTAAAGGCATCCAGCTCCCACAAACTGCTGCCTGGCCCCACCCTGAAATTAAGGCTAAATTAAAAGAGCTCCTCTGGAACATCAATGACTGGTCTAATTGACCACTAATTTTCCCAGAATCCTAGAATGCTTTGGGTTGGAAGGGATCTTTCAAGGTCATCTAGTCCAATGCCTGAGCAAGGACATCTGCAACTAGAGCAGGTTACTGAGAGCCTCGTCCAACCGCACCTGCAATGGTTCTAGGGATGGAGAATTGACCACCTCTCTGGGCAACCTGAGGTCTCACCACCCTCAGTGTAAAAAATCTCCTCCTTAGATCTAGTCTAAATCCACTCTCTTTTAGTATAAAACTGTCACCTCTTGTCCCCAACTTTCTTACAGGCCCCCTTTAAGTACTGAATGGCTGCAATAAGGTCTCCTCGGAGCATTCTCTTCTCCAGGCTGAATAACTCCAACCCTCTCAGCCTTGTCTGAAGGTTCTGTCAACCTTTGGGTCAGCTATCTTAGCTATTCTCTCACAGATGGAGAGTATATTAGAGACTTCTTTCTCTCATGGGAAGCAAAGTTGGTGAAAGCCACACAGGGACAACTGGGATGCCACCTCTCAATGAGGTGAAATGTCACTGATCATCTTGGTACCAAGCACAAACCATGTTCCACTTCTCATGTTCAGAGCTCAATGGAAGACAACCACTGGGATCCATAAACCCTCCCAGATGTCTATCAAAAAAAAGGTGTGATTTTGAGCTCTATACACTCTTGTCAATCATTCAAAGCACATCTGGGTGTCATCTTTGGCACTCTTGCCAGAGATTGTTGAGCCCTGGACTACCTAGTACAACATCATCTTGCTGGCAGTGGATAACAGCACAAGTGGATAACAGAACAAGGCCTGAAGATTTTGTGTGCAAATGGGATCTTGTTCAAAGGCAGCCTGCAGCTTAAATAACAGTGCAAAACTGACTAGTCTGAGATTAGAACCCAATTGCACCACTCATGGTCATATCACATCAACAAAGTGAGCGTTCTCCAAGATGGGTGCATTAATAGGGACAAACTATGCAGGATAAAAGTGCTTAAGAAGGATCACTGAGTAATGACATTAAACCGATGCAGAGTCTCACCCTTTGCCCAAATCATCTCCCAGTACAGTTAAGGTGACGTTTCAGCCCCTGTCAGTGTTGACTTAAGGCTGAACAACTCACTCAATAAAACTTCAGAAGTCTGTTTAGCCTGGAGATTGGACCTGATCAATGCTCATCAATAGCTAAAGGGCAGGGGGCAAGAGGATGGGGACAGACTCTTTTCAGTGGTGCCCAGTGACAGGACAAGGGGCAATGGGCACAAACTGGAACACGGGCAGTTCCACCTGAATATAAGGAGATACTTCTTTGCTGTGAGGGTGGCAGAGTCTAGGACAGGCTGCCCAGAGAGGTTGTGGAGTCTCCTTCTCTGGAGAGATTCCAAACCCACCTGGATGAGATCCTGGGCCCCCTGCTCTGGGTGACTCTGCTGGAGCAGGGGGGTTGGGACAAGATGATGTCCAGAGGTCCCTTCCAACCCCATCATTCTGTGAAGTTACCTGATAGCAGAAAAGCCCAACCAATGCCACATGCTTCCACTTGCACATCTTACCTTAACAACAGCTTTCTTCTTGTGATACTTCTCCCCAAGCTTTTTTGTTACAATTTTTACAATGATTTCCTGGAAAATGTGCAAAGAGAAAAAAAAAGCAAAATAAAATGCCAAAATACACAAACAGCTCCACAATCTAAACTAACTGAACATTCAGGTTGCTTTGACTCCAACCACAGGCTGTTCAGCACAGAGCAAGGAGCAACAATAGTAAAGACAGCTCCAAGAATTTGTCTTTATCCTCAAATTATTGCTGCGAAGTCGTATTGCTCGAGATTTTTTTTTGCTTTACAAATACAGTTACACTTGAATTCAGGATGTGATGTGACAACGGGTCAAGGGCAGGACTTCTTGATCTAGAATTCCAGTCAAACAGTAGAAGCTGAGATGAGGGGTCTCAACTCAAAAGCTGAAATTGACTTCTACATCTCTGAGTGAGTCAACCACTATGCAGGAAGAAGAGGGCTGTAAGTAACATTATGCTTTAAACATGATCTGTAGAGACTCACAGAACAACTTCCTTAACTAGAGAATTCCACCCACTCTGAGATCAGACACCAGACTGCAGATCATGCTCAACCAGAAGAGGAATTCCTCCCAGATACTCTAATATTTCACATTTGGTAGCTTGGAAAATAAAAGTGAATTTAGTTTGGAATCTGCTTTTGGATCTCTACACAAATCAACAGCAACTTCAGAGATGCAGAATTGGTTGTATTTGGTATAATAATAATAATAATTTTTAAGACACTTACAGGCTGCAACCAGTAGTCTCTTCGAGATGTTCTTTTCTTCTCCTCTTCAAGCTACAGAACAACAAAAAATAATCACCATTTACTTCCCCCTCTCACTGCAGCTTTCCCATGCCTTTGAAAAGCTGAACCAATTCTCCAGGCCCCCACCAACGGGGGAATAAAATAAATAAGAACAACCCCATAAATAAGGGTAAGACAGTGTGTGCTTGTTGTATTAAACCACAAAATCAATCTGATGAGATCCAGGAGTCCACAATAAAAAGATGGAGATTTGCATTTGGTTTTGTCAAGTGTTTCTAGAGATTTTCTTCTCTTCCCAAATCTGTTTTCCTGCACTTCCAACTTCTCAGTTGTCTGGGGATTAGGCAGATAAGCAGCAAAACCCAGTTTTAATGGGGAAGTGAAATCATTTTGCCTGGTAAGATATAAAAGTCTGAATTCCACATGAACTGAAGATCTGAGGTCACTTCAAAGGGATGCCCTGGCAAAGTGGGCACAGCCATAGGTATGGGGTTACCCAGACACTGATCCTGCACGATTATTACCTCCATAATCTCATCCAGTGCAGATTTCTTCTTTTTCTCTTTGGACTGACCAGAGCTATGAGCTGGTTCTTTCCTTTTAACTGCCCCTTCCACCATCTTCAGTGCATTCGGTCCAAGGACACTGCTGGAAAAGTAAGATGGTATTTTCACAGCAGACCTTAAATTGTCTCCTCTACCAAGATGCATTTGAAGAGCTGTCTGTGCCAAGAGGCTGCTGATCTATTCAGTTTCAGTTGGGCAAGTCACCTTCCAGACCCCACATCCCTCCTTCTCTAGGACTGCATTAGGTGGCTAGAACTGATCTCCTTGAGGTGCAAACTCCACGTCTGCTGATGTTTGCTGGTAGGAGTCCAGCAGAATGAAAACAACCTCACAATCAGCTCCCCAGTGCAAAAGCAATGAGCTGATCGAGGATTTGGGTTCAATGAAGACAAAAGCAGGCCTGCAAATAGAGTTTTCAAATCCAAAAGGACAAACTTCTGGCTTTAAAGAAGCCACCTGGACAGAGCAACTCTCAAACATGGTAGATGTCTAGAACTCCTTCCAGACAGAGACTCTTAACTATACATTAGAGGGACAAAACACACGGGAATCTGCAGAAAAGGGCTCCCCGCCCAGCAAATAAAGACCACCCTCACAATCATATTGAAAATAGGCAAACAGTCTATAAGTTATGAAAGAAAAGAGCAATTAACACAAAAAACTACACCTCAGGGAACATCTAAGTAAAGTGAGAACTGCCTAAGACAGCTTAAGTCATTTTTATAAAAGATATTTGAATAGCAGCAAAAAAATTTAGGTGTTATTCAGAAGGATGAAGAAGGTGGATGTGAGGTGGACAGTAAGGTAACATTAACATGGCTTTACAACCAACTGTATGTTGTGCCTGTGGTGAGGATGTTGGGTGTACTAGCAAAGGGAAGATACATAATGGGGATGAAGATACAGCAATGGCAGTAGAACCAAAACTGAGAGAGAAAAAAAAATGTATTTCAGAGGAAATCTGGATAATCTTCATAGCAAAGTTCTAGAAGAAAAAGCACATTAAGTCACAAATCCAACAGCAAGTACTTAAAATAAAACCCCATCAAGGCTAACACACAACTAAAACTTTAACAACTGCAGTGCCTACATGTAAGAAGGAACACACATCTAGCTGTGAGGTTACTATGGGATTCCTGGATGTTAATACTACACCAGATCTTATTTAACACATTCATTAAGGACCCTGGGACAAAGACCGAGGGATCACCAATGCTGTTCAGGTGTGCATTCAATGTGGAGGACACACACAAGAACTGGACACCAGAACAGGAGTAGTTTATCTGAAAAAACATGTTTTAAAAGAGACAAAATTCAACAGCACATTAGCACAAGCTCACAGACTTTGGAAAAGTTTACTCTGATTACCTTCTATCTACTGGGAGTTGAAAGCTCCTCCTCCTACTTATCTACTACTAAAGCAGAAAGAGGTCTGGCTACCAGTGTGGACCAGTCATGAAAGAGTCAAGTGCAATCCTAGGAAGCATCAAGACAGACAAGCATTAGTGTCTTCTATAAGCCATGGTCACGTTTTGTTTGGAGCACGCCCAGATTTGATCAGCTCCCTTGTTCAAGATTAGCTGAAGCTGGAACAAGGACAAAGAAGGGATGTTCAGTGGATCAGGGGAATGGGGAGATGAGGGCAGCACCGTGCAGGCTTGGACAGCACAGTGAGGGCTGAGAGGCTGGAAGTGTTCTCCACAAATATGCTCTATGGGAAAGCAAACAGCAGAGAGAAAAAAAACCAACTATTTGTGTTCTTATGAGCTCTTGTGGTCAAGAAGGCAAATGATCTCTGGGATATTTGGAGAAGAGTGTGGGCAGCAGATCAAGGGAGGGTCTCCTCCCCCTCTACTCTGCCACTTCTGGAGTATTGTGTCCAGTTCTGGGCTCCCCAGATCAAGAAAGACAAGGAACTACCAGAGAGAGTTTAGTGGAGGCTACAAAGATGCTGAGGGGCCTGGAGTATCTCTGTGCTGAGGAAAGGCTAAGAGCCCTGGGGCTGTTGAGCTGGAGAAAACTGAGAGGGATTTGATCAATAGCTAAAGGGCAAGGGGCAAGAGGGTGGGGACAGACTCTTTTCAGTGATGTCCAGTGATAGGACACGTGCATTGGGCACAAACTGGAATGCAGGAGGTTCCACCTCAACATCAGGAAAATCTTTCCTGGGAGGGTGGCAGAGCCTGGCCCAGACTGCCCAGAGAGGTTGTGGAGTCTCCTTCTCTGGAGAGATTCAAAACCTGCCTGGACGTGATCCTGGGGACCCTGCTCTGGGTGACCCTGCTTTAGCAGGGAGGGTTAGACAAGATGATCCCCAGAGGTCCCTTCCAACCTCCACCATTCCGTGATTCTGTGATGTTAAATGCCCATATCTACATGAGAGCAACTGGTATAAACATTTACCTGGGAAATTCCAGACAAGATCCTAACCATCAGAGCAAACAGGTTCTGAAGGATCTTCCCTTGGGGGAGACCCTAACTGTGTACAGTGGAGGCTGACCAGTGTGCAGACAGGACTGTACACTGGTACACTTGCAGTAATGCAGACAGGAGCCAATGACCTTGATGGTAGCTTCTGCCCATTCCTTAATTAGAAGTAATTCCAATCTTACTTGTCTACTGAGTGAATTAAGCAGGGATTTGAGGATGAGTTCCTGAGGGAAAAAAGTAAGCCCATGGCTCCCAGTCTGCTCAAGGGCAGGCAGCCTCAGAAGCAGTGCCCACAGCAGCAGTGGTGACTCCTACCTTCATGTCAGCCACACAGACATTCAAGGCAAGGCACATCTCCCCTCTCACACCTCCCTACTCAGCAAGGCTCCAACTCCATCTCTGCACCCACCCACCAGTGTCCTCATGCCCTCAAAACTCTGCCATCCACTACCTAGGATCTCCTGGTCCTATTTCTGCACCCTGCTGAGGAAATACAAGTGCCAGGTTTCTGTAGCTTGTGCTGTGAGCACAGAAGGTGGGAAGCCAAGTCCTACTGCACGTTGCACTGGGGTACTGGAGATCAGGTTGAACTCAGCTGATCCAAATGCTACAGAACACACCTTTATGCTGACACAGGGAAGCAGTTTCCACATACGACTCTGAAGTGGTTCCTGTATCACCAGAGACATACAAACCACCACCCCACCATGAAGTGGGTATCCTAATTTTGCTGCTACGTTACCATTACAAAGTTTATAGACAAGTGTCTCTCAAATGCTATGAAAAAATTAGACTACTTGATATCTGATTGCACATTCAGCCAAATTTTAGCCAGCACCTTAAGTATTCCTCACTGAAACTATTCAAGCAAGTGTCTGAATTAAGTTTCAGACTCATTTTAAGCACAAGTCAATGCTGAGGGATAATTTACGACGTTTCCTCAAAGCCTGAAATCTCTATCTATTATTGCCAAGAACTACTTTATTGTCTCATTTTCTGCCTGGCATATCTCCCATCAGATACCTTATCTAAGAGCTGAGCTTGTGATGAGAGGAAAGCTTTCCTTTTACCTGCAATGCATTTCATTACAATATTGCCTCATATGAAAAGATGTATTGCTCATCAAACAGCCTCACAGGCTGCTGTAAGTCAGTATTGTTTGGACTATTGATCCCTTTTGTCCTGTGCTGCTCGTGGTAATATGATGACAATTAAACCTGTGAGCTTTAGAAAGATTTACATCAGGTAGACTGAGCTTCTTAAATGATGATCAGAGAAAGTATTGCCTCCAATTAGACAGTGCAATCAAACCTTTTAGGAATGAAAATTAAGAAGTCATGAATATCTATTCATAGAAGGCAGCTTGGGACTAGATGGCATTCACTTCAAGTGCTCTGACTGGGTCCCTTCTTCACCCTTTCACACCAACAGTGTCTCCTTAGAGGAACCTGTAACTGCTTGTTATTTTATGGGCACCTGCCACCAACCAGAGTTCAAAAAGGCTCCTCACAGAACTTATTTAAGATACACCCATTCATCCAGTTTAAATACAAAAGGAACCACGAAGTCACCCAGTATCCCCTCCTGAATAACACGACAGGATGGAGATAATAAACTCCAAATATTTCAGGACAAGACACATCTTCCTGCCCACACCAATACCATTGTCATTTAAGTGCTTTGCAAGAGTAAGGGTTGCCCTTAAATTCTTTTCTCACCTTGTTTTGGAAGATGCTGCTATTGAAGTACTTGCTCCTTTGTTTAAATTAAATGCAACTAAAAAATAAAAAGACATTACTCTATTTCTATCTTTAAATATAACTGCATGGAAGGATGTTACAATTTTTTAAATCTGAAAATGGAAAAAGATCATAAATTGGAAAATATTCACTGATCTCTGTTTCAGTTCAGCTTGTAACATAAATTATTTCAAACATCATAAGAAAGAATATCCTGTATTTCTTTACGATTGATCTCAAAGCACCTTGTGAATTACTGAGCAGCCCTTGGTGCTCTTCTCATTTTAATCACAAAATCAGCTTCAGTAGGTTCTAGAAAATGGTATATAGCAAAATCTGGTTACCTTTTTCCTCCTCATTTTCTCTGTTCAGTTCAGTATAGACTGGCTGTTCCTGCCAAAAGAATACAAAACACACTTCAAGAGTCAACCAGAACACTGAGCCAAGGTATCTTTTTTTGTGAGCATTGATTAGCTCAGTTTGTTACAGGCTGCTGAGAGATTACTGTAAGTAACTGCAATATTCAACCTGGCTTGATGCATAAGAAGATTATAAATTGAAAACATTATCTCATTACAGGCTCCTGCACAAAATTCTCTAATTAACACTCTCTAGAGGTGATGTCTAAACTTGCTTGACTCCAGCATGAAAGGAAAGTGGCCTCACCATGACAGTTTTCTCTGTTTGAACCAGCATGATTAGACTGGTTTCTGGACAGACTGATAACCAAGGAAGGAAATTTTGGAATCTTTCCAAAATTTTAGCACCAAAGGCTCAGACCATTTAAATTTCAATTAGTTTTAAATTAAGAAAAAGATAATTGTTTACTACAGCATTTAAATGTACCTATCAATACCCAAGATCAAATGGGAGGCTCTAGTCCCAGGCAACAACATGTATGGAAGTCATGGAGTGAGGCCAAACAACCAGACCTCACGCCAGCATTACCAAAACAAACTTTCCCCTCTGTGGATTTGATTCTGTCAGCCCATCCCTGGTTATACCTCAGCCTCCCAGCTTGTTATTTGCAGCCCTAGAAGTTGTGAAATACCATAAATGAAGTCAGGTCATGCTCGTTACTGTATTGTTTAACCTTCCTTCCTAAATTCAAGAGTGATTTTTAAACCACTAATCACATGAAAAGCAGTAATTATTACTCCTTCAGTACTAAAGCAAGTCAAGTACAAAGTAACTCCAAGTTTTCCTCCAGAGCAAGTTATACTTTAAGGTAACTGTATAGCAGAAAATTCAGAATGTAAGTGAACTGATGTGGTGATTCAAGTACAGAAGAGAGTCTAAATCAAAGTCTGAAATGGCCAAGATCAGACACTAGGGCCACAGGGCACAATTCTACTTGATTTCAAAATCACAGGAACTAAAATGAGCTGAAACCTCCACTTTCTTTTATTTATTTTGGTTTTGAAGCTGTGACTCCATAGAGGAACTTGATGTTCATCAGCTGTAAAAACCAGCAGCAAGTTGCTTAGTCGAGGAAATGTAACAAGCTGCAGTTTCAACAGAAACAAGATAGTTAAGAAGTACCTGGGAGGAGACTATTCATTGTGGCTTAGAAAAGAAAGGCAAATCAGCCAGATATGCCCAGTGTTCCCCAGTTTGGACTGGTGATGAGCTTGTAACCTGAAGCATGAAGCTTACTCATCACTTTTTGACTGAAATACCAGTGGGAGGGTCCCAGCAGCATCAAAACTGCCTTTAAGTTAACCATGAGGAGTTCTGAACAGAAGGCTGACACAGAGTGTCATTTTCCTCACCAGTTCTTTCCCCTCCAAACCTCTTCTAACTTGTTGTTCAATGAATTTAGCAGTTTTTTCTTCATCATCGAGGTCCTGTTTCTTCTTCCTCTCTTGTTCTTGTTGCCTGCGAATAGTCTCTGGGTCCCGGTCGATGTATTGAATATACCAGCCCTTGGGAGTCTCATCAACCTTGCAAAGACCTAAAAAATAATGCAAGATAAAGCAATAAGTAATAAATAATAAAGTAAAATAAGCAATAAATAATGAAGTAAGATAAGCAACAAATAATAAAGTAAGATAAGTAATAAAGCAAGATAAGTAATATCCACAAAAGCAAGAGACAAAGAAAATATCAACATCATTTTCACAGTCCACACAGATACTTTACCAAAGACAATGTAACTGGCCTGGAAAAATTTACTTTAGTCAATATTAGAATCATAGAATGGTTTGGGTTGGAAGGGACCTCAAAGATCATCTAGTTCTAACCCCCCTGTCGTGGCAGGGACACGTCCCACTAGACCAGGTTGCTCAAAGCCCCATCCAACCTGGCCTTGAACACCTATTATCCTTAGTATCTGTTTCTGCCCTTCAGCTTCTAGTTGGAAAGCGGCCAGAGTAACAAAGTGGAAAGAGTGTTTTATAATATTTTCCTTATTGAAGAAAATGTTTCCTCCCATTGTTTTAACAAGGCAGAAAACAGAAATCTAACATATATAAACAACACACACTAACAGCGTCCTGCTGAAGGAAACTTTACACTACATTATTGTTACCAACCCTCATTAAAGTGACTTTTCAAACACCACACAACTCACAAACGTATCCTGCAGGACCAGGCAATCAGAGCCAAAGAAAACTTTGTCACAGCACAGCACCTCAACCTCCCTTCCTCCCACTGAACATCACGCTGCAGATCTCGAGCTTTAACCCCTTCACTAAGCCAGGACTGGAAACGGAATCACGGAATGTTAGGGGGTGGAAGGGACCTCAAAAGATCATCCAGTCCAATCCCCCTGCTGGAGCAGGATCACCTAGACCAGGTCACACAGGAACACGTCCAGGCTGGCTTTAAACGTCTCCAGAGAAGGAGACTCCACAACCTTCCTGGGCAGCCTGTTCCAGTGTCTGTCACCCTCACCTTGAAGAAGTTTCTTCTCATATTTAGGTGGAACCTCCTATGTTCCAGCTTACACCCATTGCCCCTTGTCCTATCATTGGACACCACCGCCTATCATTAGACACCACCAAACAACTCCTCGCTTCTCATCACTTTACAATCCAGAAGGATTCTGCAGTTCTAAGAGAAGTTCTATCATTGTTTTTAATTTTTAAATGGCAACTGTTGGAAGTTGATTTAGAATTTAGCAACACCTCCAGGAAATAATCCAAACACCTCCAGTGTTCTGGTGGAACACTGGAATAGGTTGCCCAGAGAGGTGCTGGAGGCCCCATCCCTGGAGACATTCAAGGTCAGGCTTGATGGGGCTCTGAGCAACCTGACTTAGTTAGAGATGTCCCTGCTGACTGCAGGAGGGTTGGACTAGATGACCTTGGAAGGTCCCTTCCAACTCAAACCATTCTAGGATTCTACTACTTTAAATATAGACCCACAGCTGAAACAAGGAAAGGTTCATGCTTAACACATTTATCCCAGACTTCTGCCATTTTCCTAAGCACATCCCTAAGGGTTAGCAGAGAAATATGTTTGGACATCTGTTAATATATATACAGGAGGGGAGAAGAAAGAGAAAGGAAACGGGAGAACTAACATAAATGTTTACTTATCAGCAATGATCACTTATCAGCAATGCAATTGCCCAATAATTTTAAAACTTCCCAACTTTGAGCAACTACATTTACCTTCTCTCCCCAGCCACTTTGTGAAGTCAGTCAGTGTCTCCCACTGTGTGGCGTTCATGTGGATGTGCTCTCGATGGCTGATGTATTCATTGTACACAATGTTATTGTGGACTCTCTTGGTTCCTGAAACACAGAATTGTGATTATTAAATGGAAGTATGGGACCCAGGAGAAAGCAAGCACTTGAATATCTGAAAAGATATTAAAAACAAGCATGAAAATATTTACCAAATCGCCTCCTAAGCAGCTCTAAGAAGTCGTTTCGGAATTCCCTGAGGGGATAAAAAGAAAGGATTTTAGGAAAACTTTAATAATTACAAAAGAATTTTCTGTTGTTAGTGACAATTAAATACCTGCAGTATAAATAGGAGGGCAGGACAAAGGGCAGTGGGGAAAGTGGGGTGGGTTGGGGAAGGTGGGGTGGGTTGATTGCTCCTCTCACTGCTAATTCAAGGGCTTGAGTACAAAGCTTTGCTTCAGACTCTTGCTGAAGATGGCTCCAGTCAACCCAGTTGTCATACAGGGCAGCTGGACAAAGGACTAGGGGACACTGGAGGGTGTCAGTCACACCCCTGGACTTGTTATCTCTCTGTAATGGTTCTCTTCCAGTACCTGAAGGGACCTACCTAAAAGCAGGGGAAGGTCTATTCTAAAGGGTTTGCAATGATAGACCAGGAGTAATGATTTTAAGCTGGGAAAGGAGAGATTTAGACTGGATATTAGAAAAAAGTTCTTTAACATGAGGGTGATAGATCAGTGGAATGGGCTGCCCAGAGAGGTGGTGGAGGCCCCATCCCTGGAGTCCTTCAAGGTCAGGCTTGATGGGGCTCTGAGCAGCCTTCTCTAGGTAGAGATGTCCCTACTTGTGTAGGGAGGTTGGACAAGATGACCTCTAGAGGTGCCTTCCAGCCTAAAACATCCTATGATTCTTTGCTCTCTAACTTGGTGTGTGGCAGCCACTTAGCTGGGGCAGGAGGTGACGTACTCTGTAATACCCAGCAATGTAAAATGGGACTCAGACACAGAATAAAAAAGTCAAATTTGGTGAAACATCACAACTCTTCAAAACCTCTTACATGTATTCAAAAGTGACGCTGCCTAAATTATCATATTGCCATTAAAAACCAGACCTGACACTAAAACGTATCAGAATAAAGTGTCTTCAATGGGATGTGACCAGGCCTTAGGAGCTGTGGCTGTGCTGACACGGGGGTGAAGATCTGGATAGGAATACAGAGCAAACTTACTCAGAAAAGTAATCCATGAACTGCTGAGGATTTTCAGAAGCCAGCAGCAATTGCCTCTGGTGGGACTCAGACATGCAATGACACTTGAAGCCATTCTATAAAACAAAAATTAAATACTTTGTCCTTGTCCCAAATTCCAACAGTCATACAGTTGAAGAGTATTAAAAATAATGTTTTATAAGTGAAATCTCTTGGAGGCTCCACAGAAGACACCTTAACTCAGCCATAGCCTACAAGGGGTGGTTGCTCCTCCTGACTGGGCAAGGCAGAAACAAAACTCTTCCCAAGGCCAAGAGCCTCCAGACAAACTGAGAAAGTGGTTATGGGACAGGACATTCCAGAAGTTCTCTGCATCCCTTGAGGAACAGAAGAGATGAGACCCCACCCAGGTCCACCCAGGACCCATCCAAGCACTTGTGCAAGAGCTCTGGAAATATTTGCTGGCTCCCAACCTGACCAACACTGACACCAAACGTGTGTCAGGAGGGGATGGTGTCCTGGGAGGGCTCTCGCTATGGACTGTGACAGTTTGGCCACCTCTGGCACAGGGTTGAAGTCATCAGAGCTCCCCAAAAAGTACACAGACATGGTGGAGAATGGAAAACTAAAAGCACAGTTGCCCCAAATGGAGGGACTTTTGGAGCACAACTCTGGTGAAAACCAGAAAGAGGAGGACACTCACATCTGTGTCCAAGAGGACAGACAAGTGAAAAGGAGAGTGGGAAGCTTCACAGAAAAAGCATCTCTTCATAATAGAAGAAAAAGGGAAGAGACTAAATCAAAATCAGGAGGAAGGAATCCTCAGCAAAGGAGAGACATGGATCTGGTGGAATAGGTCCAGAAGAAGCCATAAAACTGATCAGGTGGCTGGAAGCCTCTGCTGGGAGGCCAGGCTGGGAGAGCTGGGCTTGTTCAGCCTGGAGAAGAGAAGGCTCCAGGGAGACCTTCTTGTGGTCTTTCAGTACTTAAAGGAGGCCTGTCAGAAAGCTGGGGACAGACTTCTTAGCAGGGCCTGTTGTAACAGAACAAGGGGTGATGGTTTTAAACTAAAAGAGGGAGATTTAGTCTAGATCTAAGGAAGGCATTTTTGACACTGAGGATGGTGAAACACTGGCCCAGGTTGCCCAGAGAGGTGGTAGAAGATCCATCCTGGAAACATTCCAGGTGAGGTTGGACAGGGCTCTGAGTAACCTGCTCACTGCAAGGGGGTTACACTACATAACCTTCAAAGGTCTTTTCCAACCCAAATTATTCTATCATTCTACAAAAAGAGACCTCACAGTGCTCCAAATATGTGTTCCCTTAGGCATGTCGCTGCACCCACCCTGTCCCCAAGGGAAATCATGTCTAACCTCAACCCCCCTCCAAGATGAATGGGAGGCACCCAGGTCATAACCCCGTTGCCCTCTCAAGGTGTGTATGAGAGAATCACCCCTCTGGGGGCTTTGGGGCCACACTGTGCTCTCTCTCACCCTGGGTTGATCAATCATTCTGTAGGGGATTGAACATCCCTAAAGATGGATCAAGGCAAACATGCTTTCTGCTAAGTGGATGAGAACTTCTCCCATGAGGAACTGTGGATGCCAACAGGACTGTCCCACAATTGGGAACCCTCCAGGACCCACCAATCTACCTTCAAGTGGACCATGGTCCATTCAAGAGGGAATGAGGACCCTCAAAGGAAAATAAGGGTTCTCTTCAGTGCTCCCCTAAGGAGTCAGGGCTCCCTGTGCTCCTGACAAGTGAGATCAGGGTGCTCCCTAGAGAGACTGCACCCCAAACATGGTATCAAAACCCCCACACAGCATTTGGGAACACCTACAAGGTGAATCTAAGCCAGTCCTGTACCCCCCACAAGGAAACTGGGGCACACCACAAGGATATGAAGCCACATATCCCGTAAGGCGATCGCAGCTCCCCCCAAGAGGACTATGAACCCCAAGAATGGCGACCAAAACCAGTCCACGTCCCCCTCGATAGCACTAGCAAAGTTCACAAGGGGGATCGGAGCCCCCCTAAGGTGACTGAGGACGCCAACGTAAGAGACCTGACCCCGCTGTGCATCTCCAGGAGAACCGCCCCCGTCCAGGGGGGTCGGAGCTCCCCATGCCCCTGAAGGACCGGGGCCTTCCGCAGACACGGCGGGGGGGCTGTTACCTCATCGCGACACTGCTTCTGGCACATCTGGCAGTACCAGCGCAGCTTCTGCAGACCCTTGGACTTGATGCGGTTGGCGATGGCCTTGGGGCTGAGGAAATCCGACTTCCCCATGGCTGTGACGGCGGTGGCAGCAGCGCAGACCCTCCACCACCCACCCCTCCCTCCCTTCCTTCCACTTCCGCTCCCCGCCGGAAGTGGCAGCCCCGCGCCCCGGAGGCGCTTCCCGCTCCCGCCCAGCCCGGCTGCGCTGACCTTCAGCGGGGCTGTGGTGGAGCCGCCGCCATGTTCGCCCGGGCGGCCGTCGTCGCTCTTTACCAGCCGCAATGGTAACGGGCCGGGAAGGGTGTTGTGGGGGTGGAGGGGGGTGCATCCTGTGGTGGGGCGGCCCCAAGGGGTGGCTGGGCCGGTCCCCGGGGGCTGAGGGGGGAGCGCTTCCCTCATAGTGAAGCCCCTCGGGGGTGGTGGGGCCGCCGCCCGGGCCGGCCCCTCAGGGGTTGTGGGCTGCGGTGTGGCTGGAGGAGCGGTGGCTGTGAGGCTGAGGGCAGGCGGCCTCCTGGGGACATGGCGGTGACCTGCTGGGGACGGAGACTCCGTCCTCTCAGCCGCGGTTCGGTGGGTGGGGAGAGAAAGGCGGGGCTGGTAGGGAAAGGACCCTCAAGCTGGGGAGGGGGTGAATGGCAGGGAGAGAAGGGTAGTAAGGGCAGCTTCGAGGTGACAGGCGATGCAAGGAGACTGCTCGTCAGGAAATTTTTGTAACCTTGTTTGCTTCGTTCTAATCGTTTTTAAGAAACAGTTACATTTTTTGAAAGTGCTTCCCTTCCGATGCCCTTCTCTCTGGCCTTCGTTTATATTGTGTTATTATCTAAGGCGGTGGGTAATGTATTGAGTGGCATATGGTGTCACAGGAGATAAGGAGAAGGGATGAAGATCTGGATATGAGACATGGCCTAGAGTGGCTTGTCCCTGCCATAGGTGATTTTTAAGAAACAGCAATTCTTAAATTTTCATTGCTGTGAAAGGGGTTTGCCCTTGACAGGTGTTGATTTACTGGAGAACTAGTGAACTATCCTAATTTCTCCTGCATTCATTTTCAGGGGCCAAGTCAGGAATATGGCAACTCTGAAAGACAGTAAGTACTGGCTTAGTTTGCTTCTGAGAGAAAAGTCTTGTAGGAAAACCATATGTTAAAATATAGTTTTGATTAGCTTTTACTGGATAAACTGCTTGTGTTACACTGCTGTATGAGCCTCCAGCACTTCTTAAACAAGTCTCTTTCACTGAAGACATTGTTTAAAATGTTTTTCACACTAACATTAGATGTCATTTCAGCGAAACCAATGTAGCTTTACTCAAACATACTTTCAAAATAACTTTATCATCTGTGTTAAACCAGATTTTTTTTGTCCACCTTTGAGGATTAATTTATTTCCCATTATGTTTATTTCCTTGTATGTTTATCCAACACTGGTGGGGGGGGGAAGGTTGACTGAATGGTTTCACTTGGATAATGCTTTTTGTAGGTTCTTATGCAGGGATATTGTCTTGGAATTGTGCTTGTCTGTAGGACAAGCTTGTCTGTTTGGTTTTCTTTTTACAGCAGTATTTTTATGAATCTCATTTTGCCACAATAAACAGGAGGAAGTTTATGTTGTCTCATAATATTTACTCTTCACCCCCTTGTTGTCTGGGAATAGATGACAACATACCTCAAATGATATATTTGTGAAATAGGTGGAAGTAGAAGGAAAGAGAATAGTAAATAGATCATGTGTTGGGCTAAATATTAAATAAGTGTGTGTCTGGGGGGGAAAAGTGTACCTAGTCTAAAGACTTGGATCCACCATATCACTGGTTACTGCTTTCTCACCATAAACACTTAAGGACATTTATGAGGTTTATTTGTGTGTTGTTTATTTATTTTTTTCTTCTTTGAGGAACTCAGCAAGATCTTTTGGGATGACTGTTTCTGGCATTTTATTGCTTGTTTTTGATGTCCTTATGCACAGTACAGCCTGTGACCTTCAACTGTTAACCTTGTAGTTACCAGGCGCTTGAAGTCCATCAAGAACATTCAGAAGATCACCAAGTCCATGAAGATGGTTTCTGCAGCAAAATATGCAAGAGCTGAGAGGGAGCTGAAGCCTGCAAGGGTCTATGGAATAGGAGCACTGGGTGAGAGAAGCATCTTGTGATGTGGGAACAGAGGAAGGTGGTGATAAACGCCTAGAGAGATTTTGATAGGTTTTTCCAAAAGAATTTGCATTTCTAGGCCACCCTGAGTATTCCTTATAGAATTATTTTAAGAGTGATTTTTTTTTTTTTAAGAGTTCTGGTGTGAAATTCATTATGATTTCTTATTACTTCTTTAACTTTGGTTATTTTTCTTAGTCATAAAAGCACCACAGCTCAGAATTTCTGGCCTGCTTCTATCTGTTAAGGGAACTGGGTCCTCCTTCTGTAGCATCTACAGCTATTGCCAGACCTTGCAAACTCTGGGGCAGGGGACTTGCACAGAGAACTTGACTAAATGATGACACTGATTGTGGGATATCCAATCAGAGATGTGGCTTTGAATTGTTTCTTTGTCTCCTCTGGTCAGATCACGTGCAAACTTAGATGATAGTGAGGGACACAAAATTCGCCTGGCTGTGATTTGGAACCCCTCTAGAAATATGATTGGACTTATTCAAAGGTATTTGAATAATTGGTGGCCAGCAGGTCGGGGGAGGTGATTATCCCCCTCTACTCTCCTTTCATCAAACCCTACCTGGAGCACTGCATTTGGAGCCCCCGGTACAAGAGGGA
>VYZX01033499.1:3462-14819 GCA_013401335.1 Brachypteracias leptosomus
ATCTTCTTTTTCTTTATATGATGAAGTCATTGTGGTTTTGTGTTTTATAAAAGCAGGTTTATTAGATTATAAAAGTGAAGCTTTTGTGGAGATTAAACCTTTTAACGTATTTGTCATTATAAAAATATTAAATCTTATATTTGTTGCAATATTATAGGTAATGTTTTCACAGGAGGCTGAAAGTTAAGTCAATTAAAAGCTTCAACCCGAAATGACAAATGGCTCCAATGAAATGCCATTTAAAATGCAACACAAGAAAATAATACATACCTTTATGATTTTTTTTAATAATATATGTATAATTTGCAATAATTTATCTAAACAGTGCATAGAATAAAATTAGGACATTAAAAAGTCATAGACACTTATCCTCAGTTTTGAAACAAAACACCCATAGCAGTTTCTATTGATTGGCTTGAAAGGTAAGTACCAAGAATGAAATATTTCTAATAAAGAAGAACTTAATGAATTAACATACCTAGAACACTAGTAAAAAATTACACACTACACCTAAAATGTATTAAATAAAAAATTGATGAAACAAGATCCAGTGAGGCTACATCAGACAAACATGGCAGTAAAGAGCAGATCAGAATGTTTCCAGCCAGCAGGATACCAAGTGTCACAGAGGCAGGGGAGCATTTCTCTTGAGATATTTCAGTGACATCCCATTTTATCTTAGCCTACAAAGACACCGAAGGCCTGGATTCAGTTAACCATGTTTGGGGTGAGGAGGGGAAAGACCAAAGAAATAGGAAAAAAAAAGGATTGATCTGGAACACCCTAAGAAAAAATGAAGTGAAAGACTCATTCAGATTTTCCTGTTATGTAGTCCTAGCTCATGAGGATAGTACAAAATGTAAATGTCAGTGACCTGCAAACACCCCGTACCATAGAGCTCTGCAGTGTATGAGAAGGATACAGAGCATGAGTTTCTAAACCACAACATATGCACCACTACTGACATACAAGCCTTTTTTAAATGGTTCACCGCCTGGTACCACTCCTGCCGTTGCCTGTGGTCATATATGGGAGGGGAGGGGAAGGGCTGCAGGTGGAGTTGCAAGGGTCTTCCCCTATTTTTGTTACTGCTGAGGAATGACTTATAACATGTAAAAATCCTAGTATTTATGACCAAAATTTAGACGCACAGAACATGCCGATATATTGGAAAATGAGAAAACTTAAATATAAGGACCATCAAACAGAAGGAAGACAATATAGCAGATGGCCATAAAAGAAGCCAAGAATGCAAAAACAATGTGTCCAAAGAAGAGACTATGAATTGTTACCCAACAAAGGCTGAAAACTGTAATAATGTCAGAATTATTCCAAGAATGTGAACAAATATTGTTAAATTGTTCATATACTCTTTAGTCACAGCATCTTCAAGACTCATTTCTGCTCCACTGTGACAGTTTGCTGGAGTAGCAAGCCACAGGAAATAAAAGAAAAAAAGAATGAAAAGGACAAATACTACTGAATAAAGAATGAAATTTATTTTATCATGTCTTTAGGTCACCAAGAAGGAAACACAAGTGAAAGGAAACTCCAGATTAAATGTTAATAGTAGAGAAAAACAATTTTTTCTCTATGTTCTAAGACTTAAGTATTTTTAAAGTTCAACCTTTTACTTAAAGCTGTAACAATGCATATACACCATGATAAAAGATAAATCACTTAATTCACAATATGAGATTTATTTCTATATATGAAATTATGCCTGTCCTTGGAGGTTGCAAAGTTTAACTAGTTTATATTTTATTTAGTACTTATGATCCTGATAGCAGGCTGCCTTAGGCCTCATTTCCACTTAATTCAGAAAAACAACATTCCTTATTCACGTACTTTCTGATCAAAGACTTATATTTATCACAACACACATTGAAAAAAAGCACATTTTGAGTAGATATCTTACAGCTAAATGAGAAACTGAGCCCAACTCATGGAAAATGTATTATTCAGGTCATACTGTTTTTGCAATTTGTGCACAAAGTTGCCTCGCCAAATTAGCATTCAAAATAGAAAAGAAAAAAAGGTATGGTATGATATAGGTACATAATGGCATAAACGCATAGCAATCACTGAATAGAAAAACATATGAGGTGAGGCTTTTTATTCTTGAGTGGTTCATGTTTGCATTGTTTACATTATTTGCATGCTGATTAAAAGAACTTTGGGCATAGAGGATTCCAGGCATTCACATAATTGTGTTAGTGTTGATGGATCTTTGGGCCCAGCAGTCACAACAATATGCAGACAAAGTGAAATGCCAATTACTTTGCCTTAAGTATTATGGGGGGGTTGCTTGTATTTAGACAAGTCTTCGTGTACCATCAGTCACCACTTGTCAAGGTACGTAACAAAGTTCTACTTTAACCCCCCAAGCAGAATAAGGTCAAGTCAATCACACTCTATTTCTAGGATGTTTTAAATATCTGATATACCTCATACAGCTGCTGACAAAACAAGTTATCTGTACAGTTATACATACTAATATATCTTAGATTATAATATTTTCTTGAAATTCGGTGTGACAGTCTACCTGGCCCTTTATAACTCTCGAGTTTTACAGTCAAGGTGTCCCAGCTCCCAGTGGTTGTTCATGGTGTAGGTAAGGCAGAAAACAACTTAAATATTTCACCAAAACAAATTTTGGCTGGGCTTTTATTCAGTTTTGTCCTGGTTTGAGTTAGAATAGAACTAATTCTGTTCAGTGATTTTNCATGTATTTCCTTTTATTATTCTTATTTTGATTAGAGCTGTTTTGGTTTTCTTTTCCCACCCATAAGTTGCTCTCCCTTATTCCCTTTCTCTTCCCCTTTAGGGAGGGAGAGGGGTTAACAGAGAGTGTCTGTCATTCATCTAGTGGCCAGACCAGCACTAACCCTTGACAGTTTTGCTGTGCTGAAACTAATAAGTAGATGCAGTTTGATCTAGTCACAGACACAACCGTATGGAAGTGAATAGGTTGTTTTAAGGACCTGTGAACTGACGATGTTTCTGGACTAGAATTAATGACATGAAGCTCAAGATAAGCATCGTCCCAGCTTATGGTGTCCTGGTGCCAGTTCTGTTTTATTTGCATTTCAAGTTTGTTATTCTTGATAAACTGAGTGTGACCAGAAACACTTCATTTGCTTTATTTCAGAGGAGACAGGCAAAATAGCACTCAGTGTGGTACTGAATGAGTTTTGTTTGCTTAATTTCTTACTTCTGTTAAATATCTATTTGGCTAAAAAGACAGGAGAATGGCAAAATTTGTAAAGTTTCAGTTTCACACATGAGTAACATGAATATAATTTAAACAACAATTCTTGCAAGCATCTAGAACTTTGATTTCATTGATGGTAAAACTAATATTTTTCTCCATTTCAGAATGTTTCCAAATTTCTGCCTAATAAATATCTCTGCTGTCCACTCAAGAAGAAACAATTTCCTCAGATATATGTGTAAAATCTCACTTAAAGCTATAATTTTCAACTGNCCACCCATAAGTTGCTCTCCCTTATTCCCTTTCTCTTCCCCTTTAGGGAGGGAGAGGGGTTAACAGAGAGTGTCTGTCATTCATCTAGTGGCCAGACCAGCACTAACCCTTGACAGTTTTGCTGTGCTGAAACTAATAAGTAGATGCAGTTTGATCTAGTCACAGACACAACCGTATGGAAGTGAATAGGTTGTTTTAAGGACCTGTGAACTGACGATGTTTCTGGACTAGAATTAATGACATGAAGCTCAAGATAAGCATCGTCCCAGCTTATGGTGTCCTGGTGCCAGTTCTGTTTTATTTGCATTTCAAGTTTGTTATTCTTGATAAACTGAGTGTGACCAGAAACACTTCATTTGCTTTATTTCAGAGGAGACAGGCAAAATAGCACTCAGTGTGGTACTGAATGAGTTTTGTTTGCTTAATTTCTTACTTCTGTTAAATATCTATTTGGCTAAAAAGACAGGAGAATGGCAAAATTTGTAAAGTTTCAGTTTCACACATGAGTAACATGAATATAATTTAAACAACAATTCTTGCAAGCATCTAGAACTTTGATTTCATTGATGGTAAAACTAATATTTTTCTCCATTTCAGAATGTTTCCAAATTTCTGCCTAATAAATATCTCTGCTGTCCACTCAAGAAGAAACAATTTCCTCAGATATATGTGTAAAATCTCACTTAAAGCTATAATTTTCAACTGAAGGCTTTTACTCTGGGAATTTCTCTTATTTAATCATTGCCAAAAAGATCCTAGCACAAATTAAGCAGCTTAATTTCCAGTATCTTTCAAGTGAGAAATCTGAAGGAGAAACTGCTTGCTGAAAAATTACCATTTGGCTCTTAGGGTTGGCATTACAGGCCTTTCAAAATAGATTTGTCTCCAGATCCCTTATAGTAGGAGCTGGAACAATGTGTCCTCTTCTTTACTCTGAAGAATGAATACCTAAATCCAGATCCATTTTGCCCTTGAAGTAGTTTTCATGCTCATTGATTCTTTGACAGCTTTTCACTGATCTGAGATTCCCTCTTTTTCCAATATTCAGTGTGTGTAACAGTATCAATTCTATTAGTTCAGAAAGTCCATTTTGCTTTTTTGCACATTATTAACTATCCCTTTCTTTCACTTTGTCCTAAGAACTATAGAAGATGACAAAAATCCTAATAACAAAGCTGAATTTTTTTCCTCTGTGAAACTGAAGATTCATTAAACCCCAGGAGAAGGTCGTCTTATGGAGAAAAAGAAGAGGCTTTCTGAGCAACTGCAATGGAGTTGATCTCCAGTTTTTGACATACCACTTATCTACAGAAGTAGTCTCCAAATCAGCATTTCTGGTATTGCTTCTGGACAAGCTAATTTATTTTTTTTTTTCAGGCTTTGGTCCTTACTTGTAATAATCATAGCCCTGGATTGTGGACCACTGCTTCAGCTTCCCTTGCTCACCACACACGTGGCTCAGCAATCATGCAGAGCCAAGGAGCCTGGCCAGGCTGGGCTGCAATCACTGCCTGAGTGCCCAGCATGAAGTACTGCGACCCCAGCACTACAAGCACCAAGTGAATCATGCAAGATCCTCTTACTTTTTATTTTTCCCTATTATATGCCACACATCTTATTAGATACATGCTTTCTCTAGTTGCGTGAACCCAAGGCTGTGTTCTCTCAGGTATTTTCTCTAGTCTTGAATCAAGTTTTTAGATTTATTTCTCCTTCCTACATTTTATTATTCTGTTGTTTTCACATGCTAATTGAAAATAGAATTAGCTTTCTGGTTTGCTTTCTCCGTGAGGCAAATGGAATTCATCACCTCCACCACAAATTAATACAATACAGCCAGAAAAAACATTTTTATATATACTTGGAAAACTTGTACTGCACTTCATGTCACTAGTCCATATATGAATAATTCAGATTCAATTATTCAGTGACAGTCACCATACAAACTGAAAAAAATTAATAGGTTATTTCTTAGTGCAAGGAAAGATAGCCCCCTACATTCTGCATCCAAAATAATCTAGTAGGTAAAATTAGGAATAGGAGGTTTTATGGACAACAGTAATACAGGCAAAATCCACTAAGTGCTTTATAAATGGGCTCAAAGTCTTACCATTTGTATGAAATGATTTTCACTTGCATAGTGAAAACATGCAAGCTTAAAACTTTTAAACACTAGATATTAAGGAGACAAGAAGAAAGGTCAGAAACTCTTTGAAGTGCAAAAAGTAACTTGACTTATTGTCTAGTTTCATTTTTAAGAAAGAGATAAGTCTTAGCACCAGTACAGGAAAAAGATAAGACAGTGACAAATTTGCATCTAAGTAATGATAAGCCTATCATTCCACTATCAAGCTGCAGATATGGTAATTATTTGTTACCACACAATGCTGAGTATTTTAGCAAGTAAACTTACATTTACCCAAAGGCAATCAATTTATCTGTTCAGAAGGACTTGCATTTCCATATTATTTTTATACATATTTGGTTTTTTAACCAAACAAATATATATAGCCTTTGCTTCATTCTGATAAAGGTTTGATTCTAACCACCTTACCATAGGAAAGGAAAAGGTCATTCTAGCCCCAACAGAAAAATTTTAACTAACTATTCTGCCCCTCAGAGTAGAAACAGTTTTTGCATGGTTGGGCTGAAGTCCCTGTTATTTCTTCTGATACTGTTTGCCAACAGAAATGTACATAACATTTCGGTTGATGATTAAACGCCACAATACAGTATTTCAAGGCACTTTTTTTTTTTTTTTTAAATTGCAGACAATAATTCAGCATGTTTTACTTTTCCAGCAGTGAGTTCTTCAGTGGAAAAGTATTTGCATATTAGGAAATTCCCTTCCACATTCAAATTCAGTTCCTTCTAAACTTTATCAACTTAGAGACTAGAGCAAAAGCTTTGAATCAAATGTTCAGTAATTGGATCTGAAAAAGCATTTGTTAAATAGTGAAATCTCTACTAAAATAAAATTTCATTTTTAGGAAAGGAATATATGACACAAGTGTTCTGTATGAATATCCTAAAATATGGATTAGAATTATTTATAGTTAATTTTTTAAAGCTAGAAGTATGCAGTCATGGGTGGCATGGAACCTTAAGGGGGTTTTGCTTTTAACATATTGTTAGCGAACTGCTTCTGAATATCCTAAAAGCAACTGTCTCTAAGAAAATAGGGTGTAGTGTGAATTGGTCATTGATTCTATAAACTGCTGGAATAAACAGAAAACGTTTGCAAATTAAAAAAAAAATCATGAATAAGTACTTTAAAAAATGGAGAAGTTAGATGTCGCAAAACAACCCAAATGCAAATAAAAGCAATGTCTGCACCACTGCCAAGATTATTCAAAATTATTCAGACTTTGTTTTCTAAGAGGTGATTTTGGTAGTGGTGATAAATTCAACTGAAATGTGATGTATGCAAACTAGAATTAAATGAACTGGATTACCTGCAAATTGGAATACATCTTATTTGTCATTTCCTTGCATGCAAAAGCAAAGATAACATTTTAAAAGGCATGGACAACATTACAATTTATTACAGCAGCACAATCATGACCTGCTGTATAAAGAAATTATGTAGCTGCAAAAATATGTCTGTGTAATTATCCTTTCTAGTTTAGGTTCCTTCATAACTGTACTCCAGAATCTCAGCTTCACCAACGTCAAATCCTGTAGTCCATATGCTGGAGACAATAGCCTTCAAAGGGTTTGGTTAGGTTTACAATGATACCTGGGGAGGGCTGCAGACAGGTTGACATAGCTATCAGAGGTGTGAACTGATCCCGTTCGTCAAAACAGGTGCTAATGAAAAAGAAAAATTATAACAATTTAAAAGACAGTGTTAATGGTTTCACTGTTGAACACTACAGGAGAAAAAAAGGCACTAGTGAATCTACTGTTATTAAATACAGCCACAAGGAGTGACATGGTAGATAGAGAGGGCAATATAATACTTCTTTTAAAGGCTGCTGGAGATGGGAATGACCTATGAATAATTTCTCATCTAGGATTTAGAATAATATCTGTCTTATTCCAGGACAGATGCGAGAGGAACAGACATAAATTAATGGAACTGCCTCTTATCTGTAGCATGACAGGACCAAAGGAATCAATGAAACAGAGTCCTGGAGGAAAAAATGATCTCTTAATTCTTATTTACCATACGCTTCTTATAAAATTATGCCTGTATTGGCCCTTGAGGCTTAGAGCCCAGCCATTATCCAAACAGGGTGCAAATGAAGCAACAACCTCTTGCATTTCATTATTTCAGGACTAGAAGTACTTAACCCATCTTGTTCCCCTTTTGTTTTCCTCCTGCTGTTTGCTCACCTCTTGGAGCAGCCAATTCTGACATAGCACAGCTCTCTGCTCCTGAACCTGGAGGAAAGGCGAGCCAGGCCTGGTTCCTCTTGGCCCCCATGGGGCAGCATCCAGAAGGTGGTAAACACAAACTACAGACTGAAGACTACCAAAGAAAATTTCCAGTTCTTCCCCATAAATCAGTGCCTGAGCAGCCTGTGGATAATGTAAGTTTAATTTGTAGAATTTAGATTCTTTCTAAAATGTAGCCTCTTTGGTTTTTGTCAGTATGTTAATTTTTATTTTGAAATACTGCTATTATACTTCAAGTTCTTAACTACTCCACAGCAAAATTCAGCACCAGGTGTTATTAACATTCAAATATCCCACTCATTTTAAATAAAGCACTGTTTTCTTCTTTATAATACACCGAGCACAACACTACATAATTTCACAAAATTTGTTTTAGATGTTTCAAACTGATTACATTTTTTTGTTTGAGAAAGCAATTTGTGCAGGAGTTTCATCCTATAAGCAATATTCTTAGCTGAATTCTTAGCATAGACCCTTTCAAACAATGTGTGGTAAATTGCTTATTATAGTCAATTAAACCATACAATATGAAGCGGTTTTATGATACACAGTTCTTTCAACCATAAGAAATTACTAGTAAATGCTATGAAACAACGAAACTTACAAAGATTTTTTTAAAAGCAACAACATACCTTGCACACAATGGATAAGTCATAGAGATTCCCTAAAAACAAAACCATTCTGGCACCTGTGTAACTGCAGTACAAGTCTTTACATTACATTACAACAACAACTAAAGCAATATTATCAGTTTAAGCTAAAACAGTTTAAAAATATTTTTTGTTCCCTTTTTGAAAGTTAATTTTATCTCATGTTAAAGAAATAAAAGGAAATGGGAAGTACAAGGCCAGCATCTCTAGAGGGGAGTGTGGATTACCTAGCTTATTCCTAGAAAAGACACCATCAGTTTTCTTTTGCCATGCAAAAAGGCAGGGACATTGTAGTTGTAGGTTGGATTTTTTTTCAGTTTTATATATATGGAAATCTTCCTTTTATCTGGCACATTAGTTGTGATGCCATTCTGGTTTTACCATCACTAATGTTTGGCTTACTACATCACTGCTGGGAGTTTCCTGAAGAGCATCTGAGCAGTGTATCTTATTAGTTTCAGCTTTACATGTCAAAGTGAAAGCTTTAAAGAAAGTCTTCAGAAGATTTTACCACTGTAAATGGAAATGGAGAAGAATGGGCTAATCAATCACGTTCAGTAAATAACTGATAGAACAAGAAAGAGCAACAATAATGAATCAAACAGATGTCTATGGTAATTGATTCTGCCAAGTGCCTTTTCATTAATAACAGGTCATACTTCTACAGTTTGTCAATAAGTATATGCAGTACACAGCCTTCAAAAAAGAACAACCACGGCTTCTAACAAGCAGATCCCTCTAGTGATTGCTTGTTTGCTTAAACATTCTGATAAAACATTCCACCACTGAATAAGGAATAATGCCACTTCATTTCATTTCACTGACTCTCTCTTATCTGCTTTAGCTAATATTAAGCTGCAGAGATGTCAGAGCAGGAACAGTCTGTGGTGCTCTCTGGAGTGTGCTCCATGGTCATCATCTATGAGGCTGTCCAATTCTCATGAAAACCACAGCATATAAAAGTGGGAGAAGAGGAGGACTGACATCTGCGTAGGTCTCATCCCAACTTGGAGTCAGGGCACATGCTTAAATCTAGTCAAGCAAGTCTTTCTGGGTGCTAGAGTGGAGCCTTGCTCTAGCTGCCTGGGTTTGAGTGGTGTGAATTTACTTACTGCTTTTCTCACTGAGCTTTTGAAAGGATTAGGTAGTAAATATTTTAAAACCTTCAAAAGATTAAAAAAATTGCAAAAAACTTGCAAAGTGACTTTGCAAGTTTTAGTTATTTACAAACCTCATTTAATGAACTCGTTTTATTTATATTTACAGGTGTGATAAAGATATACTCCAGTTTTCGGAAATTAAGATGCATATTACATTTGTCCCCTCAAACACTGTAAATCTATAATGTTATTACACACATAAAGAATACTTAAACAGAACTTCATTTTCTGATTAAAATCTAATTTAATGCCCAGCTTTTTTATTTGCTTATGCTGGTACTACAGTGGAAAAAATATGTCCATAGACGAAATAGCCCCAAAGTTAGAAGTTAAATAAGAAAAAAAAGCACAGATTTGCATTTATTTAATAACAAATAAAACCCAGTGTATTTTACTACAGTCTGGAACTGTGCAATGTTATCTTAATCATCAACAGAAGGCAAAAATCTATTTAACCAATGCTTCAAAAAAGCACTCAAAATGTAGATTTCAATGTGCTGACTAAAGCTGAAGCAAACCGCTAAGCAAATAAAACAACTGAACCTTTGTTATTGATAGAGAGCACTCAGACAGACCTAGGCTTCAGTAGCATACTAAACAGATTACTCAAACTGCAACCAACAAAAATCACAACCGGTGTCAACTTAATTCTCAGAAATTTATAGAAGATGGGGACTTCTATTAGTTTTCAAAGAGGTGTATTTCATAAATGACTTATCACAAAGGCTTCTTCCTCAGCATTTTCTTCTCTAGGTTCTGTTAGCTATTTCACAGAAATGTATGTGTAACAAAAATGCCTTACAATTACATTCCCACACCCAAAAAAGTCTCGGTGTATGCTATGTGTACAGAACCCAGCAGAGGTGATGGACAGACTTTCACCTCCTTCTCATTTATGCAACATAGCTACAATAGCAGATGCTCTCTTTTGAGGCTACATTTCATACATAATATTGCTACATAAACTGGAGTTGAGTGAAGTTGAGATCAAATAATGGTTACTGTTCAGTCAGATCAATTTTCCAATATAATTCACCTTTAGTTTCACAATTAATGCAGTAAATGTTGCCTGGGCTGTCACTGCTGCTTCAAACATGCTCACTGAATGCAGAGCTTCAAAATCAATGCAAATGTTTTTCCGACAATGTGAGCTGCTTGGCAGAATAAGTAGCATGGGCCAACTGGAAGCAGATCTGGTGAAGAAGATCTGCTGCCCATGTTTCACACATTTCCACAACATATTTTGCCTCTCTTCAGATGATAAATCTGGAAAAACACATGGAGCACTACTAGAGAAACGATGCTTTAGTTTACAGATTCTTGTTGCCGCAACTCTGGTTAAACTTTGGCTTGTTAAAAGGGTTCTTTTGAACAGACAGTAAAAAAAAAGAGTAGTTTCTAAAATATTTATGTGATAGGTTCCTAACATAAATTGGTTCCTTTACTCTAGTGAATAAAAAAGGTTACAAATAAGGAGGATCCAGAATCCTCAAAATAAGTGATACCTTTGTGGAGTTCTGTGAGAGGAAACAGCCAGTCTGTAAAGCACCCTTTAACAAAACTAAAAGAGTGAGGACTGCCACTTCCATCAAGCAAATCATGTTCTCAACATGTGGGTGTAAGCAATTATGACAAAACACATCCAGAGGACAAAAGATT
>VYZX01033499.1:26057-38154 GCA_013401335.1 Brachypteracias leptosomus
GCACAATTTATTCTGATATAAAATATGTGAAACTATGAATTGAGATGCATAAAGAAAAAGAGTGGAAATCAGGTGTCAATTATATGCTGGCATATGAATATCAACAAACATATACCACTTCGCTGTTATGAGCTATTATTCTGAGAATTTCATCATGTGACAATATATTGAGGATAACATTCNTTATGAGGATGTACCTGTAGTTCATATGCAGGGTTTTTATTTCACTGATGGCAGATTTCAACTGAGAAAACAGGTTCCCATGTTCTCTCAACCAGTTAAAATGGTTTAAATGTTATTTTTGCATGCATCTCAGATTTTCCTTTGTCTTATTTTCTTCTGCTTCTCACTAGACAACTGATAGAGAAGTAGGTTAAAGCCTGACTGAATTTGTTTTGGATGAAGGCTATTAATATCATACAACATGAACTTCTTTTGAGAAACCAGTATTTACTCAAATAAAATTTTGATGCACATAATACTAAACATATAGCTTGAACAGATCTTATGTATCTTTTCCCACATTCATTGAAATTAAATACACTGCCAAAGTGACAATAATTTGGGGGATAAACTTTCAAAATACATTTTAAAAAAAAAGTACTCTGTGTTTTTGGTCTCTTAAAATACAGTAAATTCACTAACTATGAAAAGTAAATTCACAATACAGGCTGAAAAGACATTTATTTGTAGTCCCAATGAGTCTGAAAGCAGAAACACTGCCTAAACAACTGTATTCACAGGTATTTTTCCTTCATAAAGAACAGCTTTAGTCAGACATGGCAGATGAAAGAATCAGAGTATAGGAATGTAGAAGTCACAGATGTTGATATGAACTTGATTAACAGCTTTTGTAACCTCTGCTATTTAGAAATGGCGAGTCTAACTCAGAAATAATGTTGAAATCTTAATGTGTAGATACACGAAAAACATTGCAAGGCTCAAAGTGATTTATCAAAACCCAACATAGTAAGGAGGAAAGACAGTGGTATAGCCACTCTTCACACTGAAACAGAAGGGGAGAAATCTATGAAAGGCAAAAGTGAAGATGAGGCAGATGGATAAAAAGAACTTTTTGGGAGTGTCAACCTTTCAGGGAAGAATTCAGGACTGAGTAGCATGGAGAGTTAGCTGTTGCTTAAGGGATATAGTCATTGTATATTAAACACAACTGCAGAGTCAAGGACAAAACTAAGGACTGCTTAAGAGAGGGAGAAATGATGAAAAATAAACACAATATAATCTTCTAAAGAAAACTGTTAAGTGAGGTGGTTCCAGTGTAACACTGGTTCACACTTCTGATCTCAATTTTAGTAATATTGCCAGTAAGTTTGATGGCAAGAGGCTACTGTCCCTTAAGAATTGCAGAGTAAACATGTTTATTTCCAAAAATCTCACATCGACTTGGCATTGATAAAGGTAGGTCCATGTGCTCATCTGGATGGTTTGACAAGGACTTCGTCCCCCTGCCAGTTGATGTGAGACTTCCCAGCCTTCCTGATGTGGACATCCTCTACAAGCAGCTTCAATCAAATTGGACAACTTTCTACTCTTTCCCTTCCTCTCTGGCAGAAGATTAAGCACGTTTACCAGCTCTTCTCAGAAGTGCTTATTCTTTGCCAAAGGTTTAGCAATACTGAGGGCAAAAGCAATATTGCTTTCTGTTAGCTGCTGTGAAAAGCCTTCTTCACCTTAAAGATTTTCTAGCATGAGGGCAATGAGAATGGCTGCATTCTCACTGAACTCTCCAAACAAAAAGTGCAAAATGCTCTGAAATGAAAACCGCTATGTAAGCACAAAATATTACAGGATGAAATTCACTTCAGTGGATCACTCCATATGAAGACAGATGTTTTATTGGGTCATCTTTCAGAAGACTTATTTAGCTCCCTCAGTGTTTGCAGTAACTAGTGTCAAGCACTTCCTTGAATAACAAAAATACATACAATCAGTCAATATGTATGGTAACTAAACAGAACAATCTGTAAAGATTTATTTTCTAGTGATGTTGGTATGCCGGGAGAACAAGAGTAGGAAATGTCTTACAAAGGAATCATGATATTCAGGACAATCAAATCAAATTAAAATGACAAACTTAAAATAATCAAGATTCAACTAATATGGTTAAGGTTTTCTAAAGACATAAATCTATACCGACTGTAAATAAAAATGATGGGAAAAGTAACATCTAAGAGTAAGTAAAGGTTTGGTAGAAAACTGAAAGCAAGCAAATAATATGGATAAGAGAAAGCCAGAAGTTTACCTGTAAAACAGGAAAAGAGAAGCTCAACATCATTAAGTGGTCTAATACTGAACAGATTAGAAATGCTAGCATTAAAAGTATGGCCTGACTAGTACAGCAATACAGAGACAGCATTGGGATCAGCTTTACAGGTAGCAGCTCTGGTGGGAAAATTGAATTCCTAGAATCTCCCATGTCCCTCCCTTTAAAGGTGAGGGGATGCGTCATTGGCTATAGGGGCAGTTGGCCAAAATCCACTCTCCTGTTCATTAGATACAGACCTGTCAGAAATCCACATCACTGTATCAGAGCAAGTGGTAAAGAGAGTGAGACACTCCACTGTTAAGTTAAAAAATCATCCCTATATTAGTCCTGAGGCAACACAGCGGACCATCCCTATCCTTGACTTCAAACCTGAGCTCTTGTACCAAATTAATAAAGACTACAATTAAACTATGCCAAAGTAAAGATAAACATATATTCAAGAAATTGGATAAAATTAACCATTTTGGTGCAACTATGCTAATAGTTATTTACAGGAGCATGAACAGACAAAACAACTGAACTGAACCTGACAAGAGAATAAAAATAAACAAATTTCAAGTGATATCAAGAGGGTTTACTATAATTAGCTACCTGAAAATCATCTATTATGATTAAAATTTGAGAAATAAGAGGCAATTCAATTTGATTCATACAGATCTGTAACTATGCAAGAATGATATATGAGGGAAAACAGCATTTAAAAAGGATAAGAAAAAAGTCAATTTATCCTTCAAACACTAAACTCCTGTTAGCGAAATTACTTCTAAACTCTAGTCACATTCATTGCAAACTCAAGTTATCTTCTGACATCTGATTATCATTATTCATTTCTTTAACCTTTGTGACTACCAGCACATGACAGTGACCCTTTCACATTCCCAGACTGATGTAAATTAGTCTTTGAATTGGTATTCACTCTCTATATGCTTACATAAAAACCCAAACCAAGAAAAACCCAAACCTTCCCATGATCATACAACTTTGATTTCTCTATGTCTACTCTTCACAGTGTCAAATATTCAGATAAAATGAAATCTTGTTTATGGCAGTGACCAACTAACAATGGCTTAAAAGTAAGCCATGCAAACGTCATAGTGAGGCTGGCAGCACAGAAGATCATGGTTATCCGAAAACAATATCCATTAACAAACAGTTCTTGTTGTGGGAAATAAAAATAATGTTTGGCATATTCTCTCAGGCATGAAGACAGTCTGGTATTCAAACAGCCTACATTTGTCCTTAATCACATACGTACAAGGTCTTTTCACCTTTCTGTGCTTCAGTTTTAAATATTTGTAAAGTTGTGTAATCCCCTTCCAGCACAGAATTTGAGTTGTTAAAACAAGTAAGTGTCTGTAAAAGCTCTGGAAATTGTGTAATACAATGCCATGGTATTTTAGTGAGGAGTATATAAAAAAAAAAACATTACTAGAAATCCAATGATCTAGTTGTGCTCCAGAACCAAGTACTCAGAAACGGTATTACTAATCAGGGTTCCCAATATTTCACTAATCAAAAATTTCATACTTTTAAAATTAATAGTTTAAAACTACAGTAAACAAGCTAGAAAAACAGGAGGAATGAAGGCTGATATAATGAGAATGGATGCTAACACAAACAGAAAAATGAATGGCCTCATATCCTGGTAACCATAACTGCTGTAATCCAGAGGTGGTGTGTGACCACTCATTCACCATTGTTAATTGGCTGTGCATGATGAATGTTACTATTGTCAGAAATCATTCCATAGCAGAGAAGAGGTCTGAACTCTGAGAGCACTTCTTGGCACTTAAAACCAGTATTTTTGCCAAATCTCTCATAACAGAAATTCAAGTTGCATACTGGTGAGACTTTCTTTAAAGATAGTTCTAATAGTGCTTACAGAAAGAGCCAACTCCTTAAATAGTCTTTATAAACAAAACTAAATAATGTAAACCACAGAAAGAGCAAAGAGGTGTGAGATTTATGCTTTAGCTTCAGAGTCTGATAATTTTCTTGGTATCTTGGCTCGATCTGATTATTCCTATTTCTTTTTTGCACAATTGAGAAAAGCTTTCCAAAGTGTCATACATGACAAAAAATCTGCAACTATACAGCCGTTCCCAAGGAGACCTGCTAGCTACAGTTTTTAGACAAGCACAACAACCAAGATAGTATTTGGTGCATCATGTTAAGGAAGTTCAATTCACCTCTTGTGTGTCTTAGTCCCCCCACACACACCCCCCACCCCAAGATACCAACTAAATCAGAAAGGCCTCCGCAGAATGGGACAAGATGTCACCCTATTCACAACATCTAATGCTGAATGTACAAAGAAACATGAGAGAGCTTGCGCATTTTCTTCTGTGACAGATAGAGTTGTATTATCTTTGTTAGTCAAGAATATCATAGATCTTTCTGCAGATTATGTACTCATGAAAAGCCATTTTAAGATCTTTAAAGGTAAAAACAAATGCTCTAAAATATACATTCAGAACCGAATTCAAAAGTCGGTTTATGGAAATTAATAACTGCTAGACATATAAAATCAATGTAGGAGCATTAAGCATATAAATAAGGAACCTAACAAATATTACATGTAAATACTTGACTTCAAAAATCTGAAGCAGCTACTGCACAAAGTATGGAGTAAAAGTGCTATCTATCAATGTAATTTTATTGCAGTAACTTCTTGATGCTAGTGTCATTTTACATTAAACAGGAGCCCACTAAAGACATATTCATTGCAGTATCAGTATTAGTTCCATAGAAGGATATTCTTTTCAGTCAAATCTAATTCGGGAGTGTAAGTATATGGAATGCAGATGAATCGACTCTTCAACAGAAAATGAAATGAAATGGAGCACCTCTCCTCTGCTGTTCTGTGACATACTTTTTCACAGAAGGTTTGTCCTAGTTATAACTTTTTATCTCTATATCCTAAGGACACAACTAAAATCAATCATTGGCTCTCTGTTGCCATAAACAGACAGATGAATCTGCCACATTTGAATTGCTGTTACAATATACTTAGAGTAAATTATCTTTTATCAAATTATTTTGACCTCTTAAGCATCATCAGATTATTACTGGAATCACTGACACCCTAGATTTCAGTATTCGAGATTTAGAAAGTTTAAGCATATGTTCTGCATCTAGAACACCTTAGTATACAGCTTCAAGTCTTAACAAATCTAAGTTGTTTCAGAAAGTATAGATTATACAATCAACTGCATGAACTTGGTATGGGATACTTCACTTCTAAGCATTAGCATTTTTATCATCCATAGTGTACCACTAAACTGTTACCACTGCCAGGATGTGTTTTGCTTCTGGGTAGCATTTCTTTCTCAAAATATGGCTTTTCAAATTCTGAACATCCTTTTTATGTTACTATTAAACCATTCTGTGATAGCAATATTTCTGAACAAAATACTCTTATCATAGGGTAACCGACATTGGGGAGGGTTAGATAACCTTGGTGGTACTGCAACATTTGTAATTCTCCAGCACAATCAATTACCTCATGATAATGTCTTTTGTCAGAGAATATTGTAATGCAATGAGGACTTGATTTTTTTCTGTGAAAGAAAAGATCTACTTTGACTGGTATACAGAAACATTCATACATGGGTCACTGACTGACAAGGGAATTGCAAATTACTCAGTAATAAAATATAATAGTAGACATTTATATAGCACTGTACCTCACACATAATGACCTCTAGGCTCATTATAATAAGTATTATTTGTCAAAATGAAATTCCAGTGTCCATCATATCTTCCAACAGCTTTTATTTTAAAATAGTACACGAAGAAAATCGTAAATTTAAAATCTTATATATCAGTTAAGAGGTAGGCTAGCATATTATAGCAGCTATATTAACCACTTTCTGAAAATAAAAGTAAAGTTAATGAAAAAAAAAAGAAAAGTTAAGCATCTCTCCTGGTTGGGCCAGGATAGGGTTAATTTTCACCAGGAGTTGCTATTTGATACCATGCTGACGCCATGTCTGGTACTCAAGGCGAGGGCAGAGCAGTCCCGGCTTTGTCTCACCCGGGCTGCCTCGCTCTGTGTCTGTAGCTGTATCCACGCAGTCTGTAACTTTATACCTCTTGTTTTGTACATTGTTATCCCTGTTGCTGTTACTGTTGTCGTGATTGTTGCTTTTGCATCACTGTATTAAATTCTCCTTATTTCAACCCGCAGGGTTTGTATTTTGCTACCTCTCCTGTTCCCGTCCGGGGGGTGGGGGGGCAGCGGCCATGTGGTGCCGGGTCCCGGCAGGGTTTAAACCACCACAGCATCATAAAATAAATTTAAAATTTCAATGAAGAAACTTTTGTTTCAAGGTTCACAAATTATTAGCAGAGAGGAAAGAGTTGCATGTATACACATGCACAAACATATGTATTACCTTGTGTTTTCAAGCTTATCCTCAGTCACATATGTATAGTCACAGCAATGAGACAACAAACAACAAGCAATGAAACAAAAATCACTGCAGTGAAACAAGTTCCCCCCAAATTTGCGGTGTCCTGACAAATACATCAGAGAACGGAAGTTGAAAAGCTAGACATCTAATGAAGGCTGCAGCTACTAGAGTGCAAACATTTTATGAATCAAACTGTGTTACTCTATAGAATTTGGAAAAAATCTAGAAGTGAAAGTAATCAAGCTCTTACACGGATGAGATGAACCATTCCTGCAAGTGTTAACTATTTGCCTTGCTGTTACTAGCAGGAGTACCTACAAGCTTAAATTTTGGCAACCATCTGACCACAGAGAAGTTTAGAATCATAGACTAATCAGAAGTCACCTGGTCCAAACCCTACAGTCACAGCAGAGGTGACCATAGTCATATTGGGCTACTTTGAATTAAACTAAAGTGCAATGTTCAGTCCTATGAACAGCCATCTCCAACCATTACCGTATCAAGCACTGAAATTAAAAATGGAAATTAAAAGAAGAAATATTTCAACATATGCTAACATTTGGCAACGTTCAATCTAAAAATCTTCAGAGCAATAAAATATATTGTCTCGCAAGCAGGGTACAAAACCAATCAAGACTAAGTCATCACAGTAAACATGTCACAATGAAATTTACTGAAAGAGGGAATATATGAAAAATTATTGATGACTATACTGTGTAGACTAGAATTTGAGGCAAAAATGGCTTCATTTTCTTAACCTCAAATTTCTTTGCCATAGTATTTAAAATCTAATAGTACACTGCTTTTTAAGAATCTATTTACGATTTGTCTATATTTTCACAGAAGTTATCAAAACACACTACATATCTGAAAAATAATCAATATACATATGAAGTGCATTGGTTCACATTTTAGTTCTTAATTAAAACACACTAAAATTGAGCACAAAAATTTATTAATGTCGGGATAAAGACTTAAGACATTCTAACAACTTCTGATCCTACTTGAAGAAGTAAATGCTAAATTTCTTTAGGAATAATGTGGCCCCAGGTAAGTAAAGTCAACCACTCAATTTCATGTGTGTAAGTTTTAAATCAGATATTTGTACATATGGTTTGAAGTTTAGTATCTCACTAATATTAACATCTGAAATAATAGATTTTGTGTTTCTAAAATCAAAAGCAACAACGAAAACAACGAAAAAAACACCCAAAAAAGGAAAGATATATGCACATACCCAATACCCACTCTAAAATCTCATCATCCAGAAATCCAGAAAACACTGCATGACTAATAATTAAATATTGATTTCAATAATATGAATTATTACCTTCAATTCAACAAGAAAGAGAAAACATTTTTCAGACTATTAAGTGTTGCTATAGTTAAAAGATGGTAACATCTGAGAATAATAATGACTAAAGACCAATGTATCCACAGGATATTTCACGTTTAACTGGTGCTTTTGGAGTTAGCTCCTAACATGTATCACTGAAGATGACCTATGGCCTTACACATAAGATGCTGTAGTCAAAAGCATAAACGCACAAAATACATAAGGAACAGTTGTAGGATCATTTTCATATGTTCTGAAGACACATTTTATTTGAGGTTAAAAAAATACTTTCTTGTATAGCCTGACAGCTATTTAGGCAGTAGGACACAGCATATATATATGTATGTATATGCACTGAGACACATCTATGCAAACGCAGAAAATAACTTTATGAAGTGCACAAAGAGCAAATGATTCAAAATAATTTTGAGACTGTTTTTTTCTTTCCTTCTTTCTTCAAACATTGTGTGAAGAAACCTAATAAAACCCTGTAGCCTAGATCTATTTTCTTGCTGTAAATCAAATTGAAATTTTTCACACTGTAATAAAAAAGATGAGGGATTGTCATAAAATTCTCATGTGAGGTTTCATTCTAAGTAAAAGTCAAACATAGAAGTTTATCAAATTAAAAAGAAAACTCTGGACAAGAAGTAAATGGATTCCAGAAGTTTGGCATCCTAAGGATACTGAGTAACAGCACAGACACACTACATCTCCCCAAGTCCAATATAACTGCAGAAAGTTGGTAAGAAAGGGCAGGCATTCTCTCTCATCTCTCCAACCTTATACCATTTAGACCTTTGTAATCAAACTACTTGCATAAAACAGAAAAAAGTAAACAAGAAGCAGACGATTCCTAAAACATAGCATGGGTAAAATAGCAAGCAACTAAAACTCAAAGATATGCCAAAATACTACTGGGTTGTTCAGCAGTTCTAGTTCTTTTCTTCCACCCTAGTGACAACTGAACAAGGGATACCTCCCTCCTCACTCCCTCCAGAGATCATGAAACAGTGGATGACTGGAAGTGGAGGCTAGATGACTTCAATCGACCTGGCAAAATCTGTTTATTTACAGCCATAACTTTGATCACTTGATTTCTACCATAATATAAGAGACATTTAACAAGAAATGCTTCTAGTTATTTGATTGAATAGTCTGCCAGAAAATAGAACCATCCAAGTTAAAAATTTGTTAGTCTTAATCTTAGATCCTACTTATTCCACAATAGTTACTTTTTAATATATAAATAAAAGGAGTGGGGGAGGGGGAGGTGGACGGGGAAATGTCCTTCATTGTCACAGTGGATACAGAGACTCGATGATGTTCAAAACTTGCTTGACTAAGTCAATTTGACTAAGTCAACCTTCCCTCATTAAAAAATGAAAACCAAGAAGAATTTAACTAAATGATGAACTCTGTCATATATTCAGAGAAGATGTAATCCACTGTGTAAAGATTTGTAAATTCAGGGAAGCAACAACAAGGTTTTTCCTAACTCTTAAAATATACTGGATTTCAACTTCATCTGAAGGTAGTTTCTTGACTATATATATCGCAAAAGTCTCTTTCTCAGTCTGTCACAAGCATTTGTGTTGCTAAGCAAGCATGTGTCATTGTGTAGTTAACAGCCTCCTGTTTCTCTTTCTTCCCCACTCTCTGTTCTGATTAAGGTCTGGATTTTTTATTTTTCATTCCTTGGTGCTATGTCTTATTTTTAAACACTTGGTTTCCAGTTTCCTAAAACCTAATAAACTATTTCTTTCGCTATAATTTATAACAAAGTTAATGCTCCGGGTAGAAAGGATGCCACTCACATCCCCCAAATATGGAATTAAGTAGAACATCAAAAACTTGCACTAGACATTATCAGTGTATTCTTATTCTATGTTAGGAGCTTTCACATATATGCAAGCAACCTACTGCTAGAGCAACTCACTCACCCCTGTGAGTGACAAGAATGAATCATTTTGAATGATTTTACTCTCCTATCACAAGGGGGAAACTAATACACAAAACCCAAGCAAGTTTTAAAAATAAAACTCAAGAGAGTTTGATGCTTTTGTAAAATACGGCCCTGCTTATGACCACAAATGAGTTGTGAGCCAGGAGAAAGACTTCACTTGGTTTCCTCTGAATTATCTACTAATACATTGATAATTGAACAATTACTTCCAGCTTCTGAAACTCATATTTTTCTCATGCATATTTGTAGATTTATCATATACTAAAGTCTTAGAGAAGATGAATGCAATGTAGTATCTTGTATTCCTGTCACCTTTCACTCAAGCGTCTCAAAGAGCATTACAATGAATAAGATACACCATCTTATCCTAAAACAGCAGTATGAGAAACTGCAGATGTAAATACCGCATGTAATATCTAAATTACGCAGTTAGGATTTTACCTATATGACTCATAGCACTTAATGGCAGTCATGTACTTAAAAACAGAGTATGCTATGCTGGTAATGGTAATCAATGGTAAGTAAGTTTATGTAAGAGATCAATAAGCAACCAGCTTACATTTAAACACTATGGACTTTTTGGCTCCTTCTGCAAGTGAACAAAATTGATATGAAAAAGATTTCTCAAATCATCTATAAATGATATAGTAAAAAGCAGCATCAAATTCACATAGAGAAAAACATACAAGCCATCCAAGGAACATAACAAGAATGCATCTGTCACATAAGCAGCAAAATGGGTTTCACTTGGATGTCCTTCAACCCAAGAAAAATATGTAGAAATACAAACTATGTAGACAATCAGCTGGTCAGAAAAAAGATTGGGAAAACCTGATAAACATTCTAATATTAACTCCTAATTTAGAAATACTCACAAACTTAGAAAAAATAAAAATAGTATCTTAAATATCAGAGTAAAGAGCTTACACAATAATAAAACAAATACTTTTTAATTTCAGAGACAAAAATAAAATAGCGGAAAAACACTTAGGCAAAGACAAATGCCTCCTTAATACACTTCAAGGTAATGATTCATTCAGCACATATTTAGAAAAATTATATTGCTTATTACTTTTTACTGATCCATAGTGTGATTATAATATGACACTTATAAGAGTGTTTCTTCTCTAGTGACAGAAATTTCTGCAAATGCAATTCAGTTAGAAATGAGCTGCAATAAAATCGGATTTACCTTTAAACTTACTTTTTATTATCATCAATGTACAGTTAATGCACTACACCACAAAGTCAGTCATGCATCAGCCTTGCTCTGAACCTATGTGAAAAGCTGTTCCTTTCTAATGCAGATATGAATGAGAGCTTGGTCATTTGAACTGTAGAAATCAAAGGATGATCATAGCACTTTCTTCATTGATAGTCCCTACAGAACATTAACATGCTTTAAGCTCTCTTGTTGTGTGAGCTATTCTGGCAGGAACAGACTTCTGAATACATTAAGTAAAACAATTTATCCAAATCTTACTTATTCGCCCTCTCAAAATGGTATTATCTAAAGAATCTAGTATTTCACCATCTAAATCATATGCAATCCACTTCTGAATCTCTCCTCTTCTTCATCCCTGAAATGCAGTTTTTCATTGTAATCTATGTTCTGCACATGGACTGTACCAGACTTTCTTCTTGAACAACTTTCTTTCCATGTTTTTCTTATGCATTTCCCAAATGTTTGATTTCCTTTACCTACTTTGCCTTAAGAGCAACTGTTCTGTTTCTAAAAATATCTCTGTCTCCATTAATCAACTTATTTCTCTTTTCCCATTTGCACCCTAGAGTCAATCTCAGGTCTCTCAGAGGAATGTTTCCTCTTGTCATTATTGCCTCTGTCATGCATTTCTTTTGTTTTGCTTATAAGCTGTTTGTGACCTGATGGAGCAAATTCTGCTACTACTTCAAGTATCTTTCAAAACCACAGCATTAATATACTCTTAAAGGGCATTTAATGCTTCTATGTAAATGTGCATTAATGAAAATAAGATGATGCTCTGCACTAAAGTCCAGAATGAAATATAACACTGATATGAAACACTTAGGTTAGATGCATCAATAATTTAATAACATTGACAACCTATAAC
>VYZX01033500.1:0-22299 GCA_013401335.1 Brachypteracias leptosomus
GACAGACCCACTACACACCCACAGCCATCCCCTTCTACAGAGCACTCACAGGACCCAAGTTTTGCAGTGCTAGCTGCAGGGGCAGTGGTGACTCTCAGGCCTTTCCCATCCCATGGAGTGAAGGTCCTACAGACGTGCCGAATCTTGTTGGTCACGACTGCAGTACTGGCAATGCATAGAAGTCAGGAAAGACATCACAGTAGAGCACTGTCTGGGTGATTGGTGCTAGTGGGACAGCTTTTCATTTTTATTTTTAAAGCAATGAGGAAGAGCCACATCCATCTTTATCTAGACTGGGGAAGGGAGTTTATCCTTTCTCTTATATGATGAAGTCATAGAACCCAAAGATGATATATTGGGTTTTATTGCTTTTAGGCCAACTCTAGTTATGAGTAAAGTCCTTCCCAGCATTGTAGCAGCTGTGTAGTTCAATCTTCAGGTAGACTTGTTTTTCCTACTGTCATTGAAAAATTGAGGTGAACAAAAAACCCTACTGAGTGCATTTGTTATACAAAATGGCATGTTCATTTAAAAGCGAATGCTCTGGGGACTATTTAGTTTTCAGCCAGTCAGCTTAATGCCTTTCATATTCTGTGTTCAAGTACCAGAGAAGATCTTGTATCATCTGTGATTATGAGTGAGACCGGCTTCTATACAGTCTAAATAAACTGCGTGGTGATCTGGTTACACTGGAAGACAGACTCAAACCCCCAGCATTGCAAGCTGTCTAAATCATGACTCATCTTCATCTCAGAAAGCCCCTGCCTGGAAGTCAGGTTTCCCTGTGTTGACTAATATTTAGTATGACTTACATCAGTAAATGTGTTTGTCTGTATAGGGTTTAAAAACCCTAAATGCAGAAGTACTGCTTTAGTAGATACTTAAACATACAAGTTATACTGAAGGAGAACTCTTTGAATGTAGACATGAATTACTTAAATCTTTTTTAACTGGGCACCCAGAATAAACAGCTTAGGACAGTGGGCAAGTGGGATGCTCTTCTACCCAGAAAGTGTTTATATAACCATAGAATATCTCTGTGGGCTTGATTACTGTCTGATCTTAAAGATGAAATCTTATTTTCATTTTAGTCCTATCTGTACAGCAGAGCCTGTACAGCAGAGGATGAACAAAACAGTGTTACAGGTAGCAACAGCCAAGCCTTATTCCTCTATCCTTGATATTTCTGAAGTGCCCATGAGGACAGCTGGTGGATACCACACAAGGTAACCGATACATCTACACAGAGTTAGTGGGACATGAGCAAGGAGAGTGAAAGCAAGTCCCAAGTCTGCAGTCTACCTCCATTGGCATGGCACCTCTTTAATACATGTTCATCTCTGTCTGATAACTCCTTGAGGTTTCCTGGCTTGAAGGACAGTTGTTCTTATGGAGGATGGATGGCTATCTGCTCTGGGTTGGTTTGGAAGAAGCTCAGCACCATACTTAATGTGTTTATCAAGTTTCCTTCAGGAGGGTCCCTGGGACTCTGTCCAGAAAAGTGGAAATTCAGGCCCAGTTTTAAAACCGGGAGCTCACTGGATGAAGTCGTACTTAAAGTTAAGTGTCTCCCTGGGTCAGCACCTGTGCTACCAGCAGGAACATATTTCAACTCTTCCAGGGTGCACATCTGGATCCAAATGCTGCACTCCCAGTCACACTGCCAAATTCAGTAGTTCCCCAAAGTTCCTATTTCTGTACTGACAATAAACGTTGGACCTTAATCCACCTGCTGCTTGGGCTATGTTGTGCTTATAAAGATAAGCTAACATCTCAGGACTTTTTTCTGTGATTTTATTTTCCCCTGTTTGTCAGTTCCCTTTGGCACAGAAATGCTCCAGGGACCTTTCCCAGGAACAGGTCTGGACTGATCACCATGCATGCTCCAGTTGCAGGCTATGCTTGAGGCATGAAAGACCGTCCGCTGCAACAAGGTGGTGAAATTTAGCAATTGAGGTGGGAAGGCAGCACTAGAGATCCGTACATCATGTGTGTGCTTCTTGAAGACACAGTCCAGTTAACTCAGGGAGGATTGTTGGCTGAGGCTGCCTGAGACAACCAGTGCTGCCTCTGTCATCTATGAATGATGCTCTACTTTAAATGCTATTATTTCTGAAATACTGGCTTACTCTTTCTCCAAACCAAGCAAAAGGAATTGTAAGATCTAGTTCCTATTCCCAGCCCTGTTCAAATATTTCATCCCATGGTGGTCTATTGCAAAGCAGCTTCTTCCAAAGTATCCTGCAAGAAATCAGGTGTACCCTCACTGCTAGCCATGCTGAGGCTTGAGCCCTGTTGGTCTGGCTCTGTTGCCTTGTATGCTTAGTGATAGTGCTTCTGCAGTTGGGCCAGCATGATTTTTTACGTGGACAGAACTATATTGGTCTGAGTGCCCAGGTTGCAGCTGGGAGGATGAAGGACATGTTAGCAGCACTGCATAAGGTCATGTATTGTCTACTTCAGGACTTCAGCATATGGAGGTCTTCAGAATAGTCAGGGCCAGGGGATATGATTTTATTCATCATTATTTCTGCAGTTGTTTAACATGTATGGGAAATGCAACTAGTGTTACCATCTGTATAACTAGTAGCATAGAAAGTAGTATAACTAATAAAACAGGCATACAGTCAGGTATACTCAGACACAGTTGCTTCTTGTTTGGATAAACAGCTGAGTTGTCCCAGTTAGAAACTTTGCATTTCTAGGGACACAGTGTTTGTACATAGGGAAAGGCAAAATGGTTCTCTCAGATGGGCAGCTTATTAGACTTTAATTAAAAGGAAGATCTGGACATGTGTCTGATCTTCCTATAACACACATGTCCAGATCTCTAATTAGCATTGCAGGGTGTTGTTTTTTGCTTTACTTCCACCAATTTATGTTGTGTGCTATAGTCTCCATACAGATGAGAAAATACACCGGTTCAGGCATGAGGAATGTCTGAAATGTGAAGTTTGGCTCAGAGAATTTTCATTAATTGTTTTCTCCTTATTCTGAAACCATTGCATTACAGATGAAAAGACTTGGTTTTGATCAAAAATTTTCTTTTCTGTTTCGAAAAAGTATTTGATAATCAAAGAAAAAAATGTCCTTCAAATTGTGGGTTGCTGTGTACAGGCTTTCTCTGTTCTTGGGATACCATCAAAAGGCAAAATTGGTCAGTGATACCATACACCACACCAAAAAAAAAAACCCCAAAAAAAGAAGGTCAGGAGAAATACACACTCGCACTCACAAGTCCTTGAACTTCCACAAAGAGATATCATGTTACATTTTGCAGTGTTTCCTAGGAAACCATTTTAGTGTAAAAGGAACTCTTTGTCTCCTGCTCTTTGCAAAATTGTTTGAACCACCATATCTCATAAACGTTTGCTTCACAGGCAATTTATGCAGCATTAAAGAAAGCTCAATCTGTAGTTTGCTGCACCATCAGAGGCAATATCTTTATCAGCAGAGTGAATACTTTAGATTGTGTTTGTTGAGAATTGATAAGATTATGTCATAATTTCCAAAGCCAGTGAAATAAAATCTTGTTTTATCTTTTTTTTTTTTTTTCCCCTTTCCCACATGGAGTGCCTTTCTCTACGCAGCAAGGCAGTATTGAAGGAAAGAAAAAAAAAGGTAGAAATTGTTTTGCGAAGATCTTACCATCACCTTTTTACAGGCCTATTGGCTGAGGCAAAGAACATACATTTGTTTGGTTTTTTTTCCTTTGACCACAGAAGAGGTTGTAACAGGATTTCTGCAAGCATGGCTCTTACTCCCTAGTGTTAGCTACTGCGTGGCTGTGCCCACATGCTGATGTGTGCCACCTGCTAGTCCAAATCCCGCAGGTTAGAACAAAGGACTCATCTACCCCGAATTACCTGTGCCCTTCACTCCTGCAGGCTGAGTCCCTGGCTGTGCAAGGTGCTTCCCCAAAATGAGGTAGTTTCTCAGCTGGTGTCAGTTCTGCTGCTTGGGGGACAGCTTGGCCTGACAGCCTGACTGCCCTGGATGGTGTAGCTGTCCTGGCCCAGGGCTGTAGATAGGGAGAAATCTTCTGTGGGGCTGAATACTAGGGCAGATCTTGCAAGCCAGTGAAAGAGCTGGGTTTCCACTAAGCTCTTTGCCAGTTACCTTTCGTTATTTATCATCTTCCTTTAAATCCAGCACTAGTTGTCTGCTATTTCATCTCAAGGAGGATGAATGTGAGGGCACAGGGTGCCTCCACCGCTGCCAGCAAGCTGGCCTGCGCTTCCCCTGCACTTTGCTTAAAGAGCTGACCTAATGAGTTTTGTTCCCTCCTGTAGTCCCTGTCATTTATAGTTGTTATAATTTTCTGTCATAGCCACTTTCCCCCCCTCCACCCTTGTGATATTGCAGAGTTCAGCTATATGGCTGATGTGTTCTGACTGCAGCCTGCTAGATTTGTCTTCGTCTTAATATATTATTTATGATGCTATTATTCCTTGCAGTGGACTGCCAGCCACACTGCATACAGTTGCTGGTCTTCCAAATGCATCATGGCTAGCAAAGGAAAACACTGATCTAATTGAATTAACAGTGGTGCTGTTAGCCTTAATAGAGTTTGTCATGAAACACTAAGCAGATGTGACAATGATCTTGGTTAGTCATATTTTTGTCCCTACTCCCAGAGACGGTAGCTGTTAGCCAGATCAGTGGGGAGAATAATTTTCCTTTGCTGATCAGTAATTGTGCTTACCTAGATGTGTGGCAACTGCTTTGGACTGATGGTTGAAATAAGCCAAAGACTTGAATAACAGAAAGTTTTATATTCTGATAATAAACTTGGCTAATTAAAACAAGATGCAGATGGTACTGCCACCTAGCAATTTTCACCTCACTTACTCTGACTCCAATTATAGCCTTTCCCTACTGACTTACACTGTTTAAATTACAAAGTTAAGGGGTAGATGACTATTTACCTGTTTCTATTCATACTAAGTCTAACACATCATCGCTGTCCTGAACAAGGCATGTGACGGTGGTCTTGATACTTATTCTGAAAAGAAAAGTAACTCCATTCTTTGAAAAAAAGAAAAAAAAAAATAAAGTACTACCTAGAGACTCATTAGCAGACACATGCATCAGCAGGAAGCATATGAATATTACACACACAATGTGTTTCTCTAACACTTGTTGGTTGGAGCAGGTGTCATACTTATGGGAAATTAACTTTAATTGGATAATAGAGGATTGGCCTTAACTAAGCCAGTCCAACCCACTTTCTTAGCTTATTATTTTCTTCACATACTCTGAAACTCTTGACATTGATCCCTTGGGCAACTTTCACTTCTTCCCAGAGTAAGACACATCTATGAGGTGAGATTAGATAATCAGCCATCAAAAATGGGTTCGGTTTGCTTGATCCTGCTTCAGTGGAGTGGGGTAGACAAGACTACTACTTCAGGCCCTCCAGATTGCTTTAAACAAGTTTTATAAGCAAGCCTTAGAAGCAAGAATCCATGTCCAGCCTTGGGAGAATGCACAGAAGCATGTTCTTGAATTGTATCCCAAAAATGACTTTGGTCATCAGCTGGACCACTGTGTTGTTCCTAGTGTTGGTGCATTACTGTTCTGGCACTTTATTCTGGCATCCCCTTCCATGCAAAATCAGCCATGTGTATTGCCATCCTGCTGGCAGTACAGTGTACTGAACTGTTCATGCTTTTCCCGATTGCCTACATTTTTTCGTGTGAGGAGCTTTCAGGTACAAAATATTCCCTGCTGTAGAAGATGCAAGGGAGCAGGATTTGCAGCCAGCTTTGAAACTACACTTCTGCATAGTTTTTTTTTTTAAAAGTATGCCTATTGGAGAAAGAGGAGAGGAACAAAAAGCTGAATCAGGATTTATTTATGGAGGCCCATTGTTTTGAGTCATTCAGCTGGGTTCCATTTTGTGCAAAAATATGTATGCAAATTAATGCTGATTGGAAATGAACTTCCATGCATCCTCGATGACATGCTAAATGAGGTCAACATGAGTACCATTAATATGATGAATAAGGTGACATTAACTTGACTGAAGCGCTCAAAGCACCCTTGCTTTCTCCTGGGTATCTTCTTTGCCTTGTTCAACCCCAGTGAGTTTCATCAGTATGGCACCAGTGGTCGCTGCAGGGAATGTATCTCTTGATTCAAATAGACAGTGGGTAGCTCAGAGGTCTCTTCCCCCATCAAGAGACATACTGAAGGCTGAGGGCACTTCCTTTTCTCAGGGTGCTGCTGTGGGTGCCTCTACTGCACTTGGCCAGCCAAGACTCCACCAGAGTAGTAGTGGGGTCTGATACATCCTGTTTTCTTCACTTCCTCTCCTGGTCACTTCTGCATATCCATATGGTAAGACAGGTCTCTGCCAGAGACTATGAGTGTGCCAGTGTAGAGGTGCATATTCATCAGGGGTTGTGAGGGAAAATTGCTTTAAGGGACTAGATTGATACCTTCTCTTGGCCAGCAGTTTGTGGCCACACAAGCAGAGCAGTTACAGTCCCCATATGGCTTGTACATCAGGACATCCCACTTCCTGCTCTCCCTCCTTCAAGCCCATGCTTTAAATGGACCTTCCTTTCACTGGCAGTAAGTGGAGGAGCTCTGCAAAGAAGGCAGCTAGTGCACTTCTAGAGGCATTCTTGGGCCCTGTCCTCTAGGCAGCAGCCTGCAATTGTTTATCAAAGAATATTAATATTAATGTTAAATAGAGCCATGTTAATCTTTGAATAGCTTCCCTAAGTGCCGCTTACATGAAGTGTTTCAAGCTGGACAAAGTAACTTCACAAAGGACCAACTGCAGGACTGAAAGTGATACACATCTCTAGCACCTGGAGAGCTTTCTCTTTCCTGTTTGCTTCAACTCTGGAAGCATGAAGGTCAAATACAGCAGAGTGTGGAGCACCACACATTGCCCCCAGTCCTCACACTCGGGGTCCCTCAGCATCACTCAGGGCAGCTGGCCAGGTACCAGCCATGACAAGCATCTTCTCTGCATCCACACTACAAATCTGCATGCCAGTGCACCTAGCTCAAAAGAAGCCTGCACCCCGAGAAAAAAACAGAGATGCGTCCGTGAACGAGGCACTGAAAAATGATGTTTACAGTGCTTTGCTCTTGCATGTCACTGCTACGCCAAGGCCATTACCTCTGCAGCCCTGGTGTCCTTCAGGGCAGAGACAGAGGTGTAGAGGTAGAGGGGCGTGCAAAGCTTTGTAACTGCTCTTTTTTAAATCCATCATGTCCAACTCCTTGAAGAAAGCCTGTACTTCACCATTTTCTGCAGAGCCAGTGTCAGAGCTATCTGTGATGCAACTGGCACATATCAGTAAGGTCCAAAACAGGATGTCCTAATAGGACAGGAAAATCTGAGTATGACCGGAGCAAAGGTGAATTACTGGATAAAATTTCTTTTTTTTACAGGCTCACATGAAACTCCTGTCACAAAAGAAATTCACCAAGCCCAGTAACTAACACAAACAAGTATCTAGCTGTCCTGCACTGGCTGTGCATAAGTGATTCCCATTTACACAAAATCAATGTGGAGAATGCAGGTATGTTTTAATGACTCCCAGGACCAAGAGATTCTATACTCTTGTTATTTATCTGTTTACTATCATTTTCTTGCAGAATTAGTCTCAGGCAACATCCTCTAAATCAGGCCTGTGAAGCACAATAGATTTATGCCTGCTAAAAGAAAGCACAGGCTCCTCTATTATTAATATGTAAAGCCTGGAGATGAAGTCACATCTGTATCATGATCTATTTTGGTGGACCATGCATGCTTAAATCCAGCCTTGATCTTTAAAACTATCAAGTCTGCCATAAATATTTGATGATGAACAAGCTCATAAAAAGAAAATGCAGAATATGAATAGAGGGAGAGCAAATATGTGATTCAATTTTTAATTACCATCACATTACTCTAAATTCAAGTTCATCTTCTGTAAGAGACAAAGTAACAAATTTCTTTCTCACCATAACCTGATCTAAATGATCAACATAGCATTTTTGTTTTGGTTTGTTTGGTTTTTTTTAAAGGAAAAGGATAAATCATCATATAAAGAAAAGAACCAGGACACAAGACATAAGGTAGAACAGTCTGGTTTTATTACCATATGTAATCAAGAGTGTTTATTTCCCCTTTTCTCCTCCTTCTTTCTTTTTCTTTCTTGCCTTTTTTTTTCTTTCTTTCTTTTTTTTTTTTTTACAACATACATTAAGTTGTGAATCAGATGTTAGGGGGATGTGGAAATGAAGGGAAACTGGTGACATCACGATACTTTACAACTTTACAACAAATGAGAGTCTGAATTTGTTGCATCTACCAGTGTATAGCAAGGGTGGAAAGCAAAGGCACACATAGGTTCATGAACCCCTCGAAACAGAGGGTGGAAGGGAAGCAGGGGTAGGAAAGGACAAAAACAGAAGACCCACCGAGTACAAAATGCATGTTTCAAGGTCAGCCTGGTAACTGGTGTGGTGTACATCACGAAGGCAGATTGCTGCACAAGCTGTTGCCATGATTATTTGTCTCTACATTTTGGGAGAACACTTTGCGGGGTATTATCAAGGGGACCTGCACATTTGGTGCTCCAGGGGTTTGGTGTTCGATAAAAATGTTGCCAGTTGGTTCTTCTTAAAAAATGATCTTGCTACCTACTGTTTTCAAAGGGTTTTCTGTTTGTTTTTATTAAAACTACAACATTGCTTTGGATACAGATCTATCTACTCCAGTCTGCATAGTTCACTAAGGGTGAACAAAACTGTCATAAAAGAAGCCATGATGAAATGAAAGAACATGCAAGCACCCTTGTTACACACTTTGGTCTAGACCATCCAGACTTTATATATACCATCTATAAGCTAATGGACTTAAAATCTGTCTTTTCAATCATTCAGAAACAAAACCAAAACCCTGAAAAACAAATGGAAGTATAAAATTTTAAAAAACAAATTGAAACAGAAACAACCACCTTACTCAAACATACTGTTCAGTAGATATATATATATATAAAAAGCTTAGAAGCGATCCCCATCATTTTTCTACAGTATGTTGACACAGTTATTGAAACAGATTAAAAACACATCTACATTTTTGCATAAACTGAAAGACTGGAAAGGAACTTACACACCTGCGCGCACACTCACACACGCACACACCTGTGTGCGCGCACACTCCCATGCTAGCTACATACACAGTCACACAAAAGAAACAAAGGAAAAAAAAATTTTTTTCCCCAAAGAAGTATATGCAGCATCCTTCTGGAGCAGCAGGTAGCTACAGCAGGAGCCCGCCTGCCTGTCCTAGCTCCATGTGCCCTGCGTGCTGCAGGATGTGTGTCTGGGCTTTCTGCAGGGCTTGAACTCTCTCGCCAGCGCTCGTCCCCAGCCAGGGGGCACGCTAGCCCAATGGACAAGGGTGTTGGTCACTTCCCTGCTGCCCAGTGAGAATGATCTCCAGGCTGACATGCAGTAAAGGGGGAGCAGGAGGTGGTGGAAGGCAGAAATCCCAGCATGGTGACTTGGGAGCATCCCCGCTTGTGGGTGGTTTTGAGAGAGAACTTGGCACAGCTAGAAAGTCAAATTGAAGTGGAGAGTATGGTGCTAACCTAATTTCTTGAGGGACACAGGGTTATGACAATAACCACCATGTTGTTCTTTCAATGTCTTTACTCCAGTTCTTGAAGGGGCTTGGAGGAGCAAGGATCAATAAATATTCGCATTACTCAAAGGGGAAAAAGAAAAAGGGGTTTACATACTACAGCTCACAAGTATACACAACTGAGGGTGTAAGGCACAAATTTACATGTGGAAGAAAACAGGCTATTCACAGATATATTCCCACGAAAAACCCGTGTGATAAGACCATAATTTATGCATGGTAACAGCCAGCATATTAACTAGTTCACACTGTTTGAGGATTTTGTTTGCCGTCTCACATGCAAGGTGAAATGAGATGGCACATCACAAGCTGGTGCCTTCACAGAAAGTATTAGCTACTGACAAAGCCATGTTGATAGCAATGGTGCACAAACGTGCAGCTTTTTAGAGTTTCTCTTATGGTTGCTTTAGAAGTTATGAACTTGCGGTATTTGTTTGTTGCTGTCTTAGGTCAGAGGCCCAGACAGCTAATTAGCTGAGAGACTTAAATAGATATCCCCTTTTTTATCAGCTAATCAGGCAATCCAGGCACAAAGTTCAGAATTCCAGCTCCAACTTATCTAACTCGGTGATTTTATTGGAAAAATAAAAGAGTTTTAATTACTCCAGTTAGTGGGTTTCACGTTAAATAGGTCTAACTCTCAAGGTACTTCTCTGAAGAGCTGCTCACAGGATGAAATGCAGAAGTCATTTCCTTAGGAAAAACAGAAGATGAACAATAAATAAGAGGAGTTACTTGCGTTAACAGTCATGTGTTATTCATTAAAAGAGAAGGGTAGCAGAAATCTGACATAGTTTGCCCAACACGGCATTTAACTGCTGTAACTAAATGGCTGTAACACTGATGGGCATCATTTCACAGTACCTGTATGCAGCAAACTTCTGCCATTGTTAAGTCAGAGTTAGCTTTATCAATGGGTTCTTTTTTTTTCTTCTTTTTTATTTTTTTCTTTTTAAAATGTGTTGGGTTTTTTGTAATTATTTATTTTGTTTTTCAGAGCACTCTTTTCCCAGTTCAGGAATGCGCTGTGCAGTTGGGGCTAGGGGGTGAAATGTCACAGTCATCTTTCACCTGTGTGCTTTTGGCTCAATGTTTGTGATGGAGGGTTAGTCTTTTGAGCAAAGAACTGGCGGGTTGTGGGGGCAAGTCCTGCGATTGCAAACCTTCAACCATGGGTTATATGGCTCGGGTTTAAAAAAATATTCCACTTTTCCCAGAGAGCAGAAATCCAACACATCTTCAGCTTGCAACAACCATCTTCTCAGAGGAGTGCGCAATAACAGTTGCAGAACATTGGCTTTCAAGGGCAACCTCTGCTTAATTGCCATCCTCCCCCCTCCCACCCCACTCTGATTATGTACACGCATCATTGGGCTTCATTGATGTGGAGAGCGGAGCAAAGGAAGGTTTGGGAGGTACATCTGGCTTTAGTGAGGGTGTGCGTTTCAACCCTGACCTCGTCAACGAGTTGTAAGTGGTGAGACTCGGCTGCCGAGATACAGTCACAGCCTGTGCCTGAGCAGCGTGGACTTGTATGGAGTCCACTCGCTGTGGGGCTGGTGGTGGGTTGTCGCCCCGTCCAAAGCTCTGATTGCGGGAGAGATGGGATGAATTAGAGGAGTTAGTGTTGTTCCTTTTGAGGGTTGATGTCTGGTGACTTCTTGTGAGCGAGTTTGTGGGGTAGCTTCTCTTGTAGTCCACATTGTAAGCAGAAGAGTGCATCTCCAGCCGCTTGCTTAGGCCACTCTGTGACAGTGAGGCGCTTGGGGGCCCAAGGGAGGCTTCCCGCTGGGGTACTTTTGGTGGCATGCTGTCGAGATTCTCCACCAGCTTAACCCCATGGCTGGGACTTTTGCCACTGAGATGGTCCTTGATAGTTTTGTACTCAAGGGTGGCATTCTGGTCCTCCACAGATATCTGAGCTCCATCACTCATTTTTGGCTGGTCAACGTACTCGTGCTGGTAGCCTTGCTGAGCTATGGGCAGGACCACAACACTGGGAATGTGGCTAGGAGAAGCCCTGAGTGGCAGGTCAGTTGGGATCACGGGTGAGGCCATTGGAGGGATATCTTTTGTACAGGCATTGATGAGGTTCTGGTTTCTCTCCCATTCCCTGCTGCCACGGCTTGGCTTTCTCTTCTGTTGCAGTGTTGGGGTGGACTCAGGGGTTGGCAGGGCAGCAAGGTCCAGATGGTGCTGGTCAGCTTTGATTAGCATCTTGGCCGTGCTGCCTGGGGTAGCCAGCTTGCCGTTGTGCATCAGAGGTGTGAGGATAGCTTCAGGCTTTGGCTCCTTGGACTGAGTGTCCCCAAAGAGGCCACTGAGCTTGGTAACACTGCTCATGGAGCCGCGGCGGGAGTGGGTCAGCTCCTTCTCCTTCCTCTGTACAACAGTCATGTCTCTGCGGCGATGGTCACAGATGCAGTACACTATGATTCCCGAAAAGACGGCCCCCATGACAAAAGCAAGAATAACAGCAATGGCCAAGAGGCTGACAGGCACCAGCTGATCATGACCCTTCAGGTAACTCTCACGAATCACTCCTGCAATAAACAGCACATAGTGGTTAAACAAACTAAGGATGGGGAAAAGCTACTTATCATCAACTACTTTGTTCAAAGGCACACCCTGGGTGGTTTGTTTGTGTTTTGCAACATGATTTTTGACCAGCTTGCCCAAATTTGGAGATGTACTGCACCTGCCAGCTACATCTTGCATGTGCAGCCCTGGGCTTTTAATACAGCTTTCAGATCTGGAGCTGAAGACTGTGAAGTTCAGGAGGGGTGAGAGAATTTACTTGCAGGGCAATTGCAACCAGTTTGAAATCCTGGCCCTGGGCAACTCACACTGACTTTAGCAGGTAAGAGCTATGATTTCTCCTCCACTGACATACTGCTCATTCCTTCCTCCCTACATGTCTAATGTATTGTTTAATACCATCTTATTTTTACTATGGCACCATTCACATTGAAAAACCTTTAAAAGGAGGAGAGGAGACAAAAGCTCTGCAAACATCAGAGCAGTGCATCCCACCATTGTTTAAGGCTTCCTTCTCTGCTTTTCATTCTGCTATCTTTGTCATGTGTTTTGAAAGTCAGTATCACATGCCTGAGCTTCAGGAGGATGCTCAAATAACTACGAAAGATAGAGCATAGTGTTGAAATCTATTGAGTCTGCTAGATGACTGTCCTTGCTATTTTAATTTTAAAAGCTTCTCTTATTCTGAACACATGAATAGGTTGACCTCTGTGCTGAAGCCTATGCTTTCTCATCTGAAATCCCTGACTCTGAGGGTCGCATCTTGTGGTCCCGTGGTCAGAGATCACTATCAAATCTTACTTGGCCCTCCAAGCACCCACTGTCAGAGAAGACATCTTTTGCAGAGGGTGCCTCCTCCATCTGAAGTCCCTAATAGAGCATTAATCAATACCCTGAAATTCTGAAGAAAGTAGTTTGTTTCTGACATAGTCATGCATCAAGCCAGCAGCAATAATGGAACAGAAGCACAGAGCCTCTAGTTTGCTTTTTTTCATTTCTGATTTTGTTCCTAGTGCTTAACAAGGAGCAGCCATAGCCTGACAAGGAGCTGAAGGAACATTTCTCCCACCTCGTTCTCCAGAGAGGGTCCAAATGCCAGGGCATTAAAAGCTCCACACACTCTAAGGAAATGCAATTCTTGTCCTTATTACAGGAGAGACAGCGAGACAGAAAATGTATCTCCAAGACTCTCCTGAGTATTTGTGAAGATACAAAACTTTCATGTCATAAATCAGCTCCTCCTAGAATAATGTCTTTTCATGTATTTGGCAGAGATATTAGTGAAATCATAAGTCCCTGCATGTGACATCACAGCTGATCACTACGGAAATTATTGTGCTGTGACAAGTAAAGGATTATGATTTCACAAGGAGAATAAATAGCAAGATTGTTTAAGAAAATAAGATCCTGCATTTGTATAGACGTCTTAATAGTAAAAAAAAAATGAGAAAAAGATCTCAGAAAACAATATATAACTAGAAACAATCTTTAAATTGTTTCTAAAAGAACCCTCTTTTAGAGCCCAGCAGCTTTTTAAAAGGCAGATTTTACTATTCTTTGTCATCAGCTGTGGTAGAACCTAGCTCTGTAATACAAATGCACATACAAAATTGCTGTATACAGACCGGAAGCACAGTCTCATGACTACAGAGGTCAGCAGTAACTACGTGTCACTGCAAAGGTGTTGGTCTTCTATGAACTTTCACCTGCTGTTATTTACATGCTAGACTCTGCAGCTTTTTGAGACCAAATTTATTTTTACACTTGTAAAACTGTCTGCAGTCATTAATTGGAGAATCAGAAATAGAGAGTCTTAAATGGGTGGGAAGGATGGTCAGGGAAGTGTTAAGTCCTATCCAGAAGAGCATTGCTGGGCATGAAGTTAAGAAAAACTTCAACTTCAAAAGCCTAGTTTAATGGAAAACTTCCATTCACAAACATCTTAAGAGATATGCCCCTTTGAGCACTTAAGTCCAATGCTTTTTCCATTAAAAAACCTCAAAATAACTGCTCAATACCTACCTAAGCATGTAAGCACCTGCAGTCAAAGCCAGCATGGGTTTGTGAAGGGTTAGTTATGCCTTACTAACTGAATATCCTTTTATGCGTAGACTGGGAGACAGGAGGCTGGAGTGCAGCCCTGCAGAAAGAAGTGTAGTGGTTTTTGTTGAAGGTAAACTCAATACAAGTCAACAATGTGCCTCATGGCCAAAGGGCCAATCATGTAAAAATATGAGAATGTATCCAAAGGATACATATCATAAAGATGGTAAAAAGATTTTAGAACGTGACTTATGAGGAGCAGCTGAAGAAGATATTTGGTTTGTTCAGCTTAAAGGAGACCTTATTGCTATCTAAAACTCCTCATGATAGGGAGTGGAGAGGGAAGTGCTGATCTCTCAAGTGTCTGGTGATAGGAAGCTAAGGAATGGTTTAAAGCTCGGCTTAAAGCTTGTGTTCATGCCTGACATTTCCTACTGGCTAAGTGACGTTGACCTAAACCCTCAGCCTTCTCCTTCAGGCTAAGTCCTACTCTGCAAATGAAAGATAACCTTAAGCATAAACCTGCAGCATTGCATACAAAAGCAGTGAAAATGCTGAAATCTTCATGTCTGTATTACCAACAGGTATTGAATCATTGCAACTTGTATTACAAAATTACCATATTACCATACAGTTCAGACTGAGTAACCATGAGTGTTCAAGAAAGGGGTAGCTGAAATTATGTTGCTCATGCTGCTGGTGTTTTATCAGCAGAAATCTATGAGGGTCTTAAAACAGCTTGATTCCAGATAGTTATTCTTAGCTCAAACCTTCCTGATGTCTATTATGTTTTCTATACTAGATTTAAAGAATATTTAACATTAGTGCTTAGCTCTAGGCAGGTGGATTTTCTCTGGACACAATGTCAGGTTAATGATATAATTTAGTTTAGTCACGGATAACATCCATGCGTCTTTAGTTATGCAAGCAATCCCAACTTCAACTTAAATAAGGTTGGCAAGATCTGACCCTGCATTAATGCTTATGTAACACATATAATTAAGTAATGACCACGGCAGGGAGGAAACCTACTATGAAATAGTCTAATAATTGCAGCCATTGCCAGTCAACAGTTCAAGTCCCTAGCATCAGTAGTAACTATCTTCACGACTGGGATGAATAAGTAGGTGTGATCCCAACTACATCACTCAAACAAGCCAGCTTGAAAGCAAACAGATAGGGCAGTGTTTGTGTCACAGACTGCACTGTTTGTGTTTTTATTTATTCTTAAAGAACAACACATTTCCCAAGGCTCAGTCCAGCATTATTCATGGGCACTAATTATTCAAAGAATTAAAATAGATGGAGAAAATAATCAGAAAAATGCAAGGCCTACATTTTTGAAAGTCAAACAAAGTATCTGGACTCCCAGCTTTGAGAAAATATCTGTTACTGAGAAGTCTTATAGCTACGTATTATCTGATATATTTCTTAGACATTATATACTGGAAAATTGACTGGACTGGCTGCATAAAATGCTACCAAATCAGCCTGTAAAACATGATTTATATAAATATCACAATATTGGTTTTATGTATATTTAATAATAAAACAATTATTCTAAATACTTTAAAATATTGTCTAGCACTTTCCTGTTTGCAGTGTGTTCTTTCCAAATGTGAAAATATATTGCTTATTTCATTCTATGAGGTCTGAACTGCTGATCCATACCCTTGTCTTTTTTCTGTATTACATGGTGATACAGTGCTATGGATAAGAGCCAGCTGTTCTTTGGAAAGGGATATCGTTGATGGAATTAGCTGTATTAACATTATACTTGGGAGAGGTCTGGTGGTAAAAATAACAGTAAAAATGAAAAAGCTTCAAAGACATAGATGAGGTTAAATATTTGCACCTTCAGGGATCATACCTTACATGTCGCTAATGCCACAAACATGATGACACTTATCTATCTCCCTGAAGTCTTCCAGTCCTTCCTCTGTCCTTTGCAAAGCACAACTGAGATTATGACTTCAGGGTCCTTCTGCATGTGAAGGACTATTATTTCTGGCTACTAGAAAAGCCAGGCTAGTCACCTGATATTCTCCACTTTTCATGGCCATTCTGATTCCTGTAGATAACCTGATCCTTCCTCCTCCACTAACTTTCTGTAATTTCATCCCATGTCCCTTTGTCTGCATCTCCAAGCATCACCATTCATTTTCTCAGTCAGTATGCCCTGTATTGTAACAGTCTGGAACATGCAAAATCACATCTTCTTAATCATCTAATGAGAGAGAAGGCCTGATATGGTATTGTAGTATTCTGCTATACATAATTCTTTCATTCTTCCAGCAGAGTTTGTAGGTAAGGTACACAGCATTGTTTGACTGGTTGGTTATGAGGACATTAAGAAAAAAATTTCCAAACTTTCAAAGTGTTTCAGTTCTGAAATGTGCTAGTGCTTGGATAAATACAGGAGTAAAGTATTGATCTAGCTTGTTCACTAAAGGTAGTTGGGGAAAAAGCAAGGAGACATTAAATTTTATGTCAATAATACATACACATTTTCTAAAATTCTGGAAAGATGAGAAGCAGACTTGTCTCTAGGTGAAAATAAGAGACAAAAGAGAAGACCAGAGGTGGTACAATGATATAGATCTACTGTATACTAAATCACTGTAAATGGGAGTGGATGGGGCTTCTTTTTTCCACCAATTAACAAAAGTACTTAAGGGTTTGGACTGTACCTCTATACCTGCTAAAATAAAACAAGTTAAAAGGCAAGATACGCACAGTGCTGGAAGCATTTTTGTATGAAAATTGTGACAAAGCTATTCTGGGCTTGTTCTGCTCCTTCTAATTCTAACAGCAAAGAGCTTCTCAGGCAGAAATGTAATTAGTATTAAATAATCACAAAAGAATAGAGTTCAGCATTCTAAAGAATGCATGGCATAAGCATAACCTAATAAGCATAATGAGTATCAGTAATAACTTCTGTAAAGGAGGACAGATAAGGAAAGACATGAAGACTGAAGCTTTTACTCCTTTTCTTGCCTCACTTCTCAGCAAAAATGCCCACACTGTTCTGCGATCAGAAATGTAACAAAGTCAGGGAAAAAGTGTTTACCAGAACAGAGAAAAGAGGTAAGAACATTTAGATAACGTAGATGTTTTCAGATTGTCTAAAGGAATTCATTCCTTACTGCTTAAGGAGCTAGCCAAAGCAATTTCTAGACCCTGCACTGTACCTTGGAGAACACTGGAGGAAGTATGAGCATCAAGAGCTCTTGAAAAGGACAAGAACTTTACCTGCCTTTGAGATGAGCCAAAGGGAGGACCTAAAAAAGACAGACTTGTCAGTGCAATTTTTAGAATAGGAATGACACTAGAGGAAGCGATCAAACAATCAATTTTATGAGCTTTTATCCAAAGGATGATAAAGTAATTAAAAAAACCCAAAACCCAGGCATATGGGGAAGCATTAAGTATGATACCCTTTGACTTCTGTAAGATCTTATTTTCTCAGAAGCAAATGAAAGTGAGCTAAAACCTGCTGAAAAGCTACAGTTGAAAAGTACTGATCAAAGGTCTACTTGTAAAGAGATCTGAAGTAAGGTGTCTGTCGCAGGAGAACAGCAATTAAGAGGCATCTTCAGGAAGGAGACCTCAACTCCAGAGATCCAGCAAAATAGGTGCGGACTTTTAGCATGTACAGTATAAAAAGAAACACTCCATGAGGAAGCATAATTTTTTTGTTGTCTCACCACTGATCAGGGACAGGGATGGCAGAACATCAAGAAGAGCCCTACCGTCAATTTCCTCTAAGTCTAGGTTCTGGCATATGCTTCGCAGTGAGCACAAAATGAAATTTCAGCTTATAACCCTCACAACTGCTTGATTAATGAAAACAAAGAGCAAATTACTTCCCAGTTTGAATAGCTTAATGTGAGGGTGTTTTAGTGATACAATAGTTTGGATGCAGCCCTGTTTCACAACCAAGCTGAAGTCAGCGAGAATAACTCAAAAGGCAGAGAGCAATACCTAGTCCCATAAGTACAAGTTCCTGTGTGTGAACCTAGTTACCTGTCACCAAAAATAACACCTTTCAGTTTGAGTGTGGAGAAAAAGACATCACTGTCCCAGAAATGATTTATGGCTGTGAGAAGTGTAGCCTGGATAATGAGATGACCACATGCCATGTGCACCAAAACACTCTGTGATCACCTCTACAGGGAGCTGTCATTGTCCAGCTTTCCAAAGTTGCCTGCAACAGATGGTAAAGTAATAAACCAAAACAGTGGCACACACTGAACTGAAACACAGAAGCAGTAAATGAATCATGTTTTGGCAGGGAGGTGAGGGAATTGCTATCAGTGAATAAGGTAATATTTATGTCTGGACCACACATAAACAGCACTCAGGGAGTGAGTATCATTGCTGTCTTAAACTTCACCTCTCTAGCTAAATGGGAATGAGCCCACTTCCATCTCAAACACCTACGAAATCACTTGAGACTTTCCACAGAACAAATAATTGTTCCAGAAAGGTATAATGATTTCTTCACTGTTGTAAATTAAGGGGAAAACCTTCCAGTTAATTTCCTTCTTCAGTGTAAGCTTCTCTGTCTCATGTACACCTCCCTCTGCTTAGATTTGCAAGAAACACTGGTATAGTCTCATTATGAATGGAGGTGTTTATGGGCTTCAGAATATCTTTTAAAAATACCACTGAATAGGTTTTCAACAAGTGTCTCCAGGTGTTAGAACTGTGTTTACAGGCAGTCTCATGCTGCTAAAAGACGACTTCAGCTGGAAAATCCCAGCAGGTATTAACAAGCTTGCTTTCTCCTTTTTAACCAACAATATGAATAAAAAATCACATGAATTTAGACTGGACACTGAGATTTAAAGTGATAGCAAATTCAGAAATGGCCAAAGTCTACTATGCATTTCTGAGATCTTATCTCACATTCTTCTTGAAGGAATAATTTCAAGGTTTGACATTAACCAACCACATTACAGTAACTATGATTTGATGGCTGACACTTTGTTGAAACTGCTTTGTTGAAAGAAGTAAGTAAGCTTTTTCCTTCATCTTCCTTCTGGCTGCAAGGACTTGTTCTGCTGACTCAGTGCAATTCTACCCAATATATGTTTTTCTGGACTTTCAGTGTCACCAGCTAGAAAAAAACAGCTCAAACATTCATAGTTAAAGCTGCTGGAAAATGCCTTTTTTACCCTTCCCTCTCAGTAAAGCTGTATTGTTGATTTGTAAAGGTCTGCAACTGTAAGCTTTGCATGACTGAGAAAAGCAATGCATCTCCTCCCTCCCCAGACTTCACCCTACAGCTCTCAAAGCCAGTTGCCCAAGATAGCAGTCCAAGATATCCAGCAAACAAAAAGCAGATGCACGCACTTGGAGAGAAGAATGAATTTGGCAAAGAAAAAAAATCTTCAGTTACAAGAGACCTAGGGATTGTTGCAGGTATGAGGAGAAATCAGGACTATGAAAAGAAAATCAATATATATCGTGACTGAAGTAACACATAACAAAGCCTTGAAAAGGATCTGAACAATCAGATCAGCCATAGTGGCCTCTCTCATGGGTTTTTTGACCCTTAATCAGACCTATTTCAGAAGCAATCCCTCCAGGATAGGTTCATCTCTTGATCTCTAAGGGTAGTTTTATTTCTCCTTTCAACTGGTCCAAATTATATCACTTCTCTCCACTTTTGATGAATGACTGTCAACATGACTCTTTATGGAAAAAAGATGGTTCTAACTTGCTAAAAGAGGGGAGAACAACAGGTGTTTTTGCTCTCAGTGGGAGGATGGAGAACTTTCATTCTTCTATTTTTTCAAGCTAGATAAGCAAGAAAGGTAAGAGAAATGACTCCACCATATCCATATGAGATATGTCGTGAGTCTTGGAGTAACATTGTCAGAACAGATTTCAATTATCTGTTTTTAGTTCAATTACAAACCTGCAATCCAATTTTTTGCATGCCACAGCAGCCATATAAAACCTACACCATGGCCACACTTATGAATTTTGAGAAATAAGAAACAAGCAAATTTTTTTTGAAAGGGATTGTTATAGATGGAAATTACAAGATATGAACCAGTAAATTCATGCTCAGAAAATTCCCACCCTCACTGAAATGAAAGGGAGAGAGATCTGAAAAAGAGTGGAATGTCAAGCTCCTAGAGCTATTTTATTTGTGTTACTTCTAAGCACTATCTCTGTAAATAAACTGGTCTATTAAGTTTGCAGGCATGGGAGAAGATTTGAGATACACAGCCTCCTGGATCTATAATATAATGACGAAAGTCACTACGGTCCTGAAGCTATCCCTACTTTATTTGTCCCCGTGGCTAGGCTCAAGGTCAGCTCTTGCACTAGGAAGTGCTTGACAGCCTTTCTCCCACTGGCAGGTGGTATGCAGTGGCTGATCATTTTGAACATTCCTCATTTCAGTACCTTCCTTCACTTCTTGCCCTTTTCCAGTGAGCAATAATTTTAGATGCCTCTGTGTGACAGGGAATAAGCAGGCATAGAAGGTCCTTTTAAAAAGCAAAATGCAAGCATTCACAGTAGTTAAAACAAGATGTATAAAATCCAAATGTCAAGGAAAATTAATTCTTTTGTAGCTTGTCTCAGCAGAGGCAAACTTTATGCTACTTTGCATCTTAAATACAAGTTTCCTTTAAAGTCTCCTGTATTTCCTCTAATGACGTAAAAAAAGCTCAGTGCACATACTGGGACCTTTCTACTATGCCTGGGATGAGCTTAAACATATCCAGCTGCTCTTTATTAGTTTACTTCAGGGGATCTTTCACAGCTGGGTTAAACCAGATTTACATATGTTTGGCTGAATATGCATGATTTCAGGCTCCAGAGAAGTTGTTGTAGCCTGCAAAGTGAATCTCTCATCTTCACAGTTCCCATTTCACTGCATGGAGCTCCTCTGATGACACAGAACAAATGCTGGGTTTTCTTTTTTTTTTTTTTCCTGCCGTGGACATTATGTATTCTGGGCAGCCCAATGCCTTTCTGGAAACAGTTTTTTTGAACAGGGTCAAGGAAAGAGAAGCTGTCACTAAGAAATTCCATGGCTTTTCCTCCAAAAAAGCCTCCATGGCTTTTTTTTTACAGCCTGTTTTGAACTATGGCCTTTCTGCACAACAGAGAAAAGTGAAGTTTGCTGAATGTCAACATAAGCAGCTCTGCTTAGCCGGCTGAAGCTCAAAGCAGCCTTATGGAACAAACAGAGTTAAATTTTAAACACTGCATATGACCTAAAAGTAAAAATTGTTTCCTTAAAAGCTCTGATCTTTAAAGATACAAAAATGGAAATGCTGGTTTGAGTTACTGGTGCAACTGAACACATCACAGCTGAACTAACAAAGGAACCATCTATTAAACATCCAGGCCATTTAAATAATAAGACTATACCCTATATATCCTGGTCTCTGGAAGTGATTATTAAACTGTTGAACAACTATGTGACCAAGCCAACAATGTTTACTCATGCACGTAGACTGTATTTCTTAGGGATAGTTCTCCTGCCCACAGCTGTGTTGTTGGTGCACATTAAGAACATGGCTGGACCCCATGTTAGGTCTGCTCTTACAGAGAGGAAGGATGAAACAACTTCTGTTATTAAAACACCAGCACTGTGTATTTTGAGACAGAAAGCAAACACTGTGGATTAACTCTTCATTTCTCCTACACTCATGAAAACTGGAGGTGTAGTCAATAGACCTGGACTTAGGAATTAAAACATGCCCCCAGAGATCAGCAAAACCCAAGACTGCTTCTTTGAGAAATATTTGCAGGGCTGGTGCTGTAGACAAAAAAATAGCTCATACATATTTGATGTTATATTTATCATTTCTTTCTGTATTGCTGTCCCACAGCCTTCATCTGCCTCTGAATACATTAAGTGACAGAGGAATTGTGATGAATTTGAAACATTGGCTATAACAGTCAATAAGAATAATTTTACTGCTAGTTCTTTTCCTGCATCTCACTACTCTTCCAATATAAATACCAGAAGCCTTTTTTCTTACCAGTTACATTCATTGGAATCCACAATACCTCCAGTAAAGCAAGCATGG
>VYZX01033500.1:32255-56922 GCA_013401335.1 Brachypteracias leptosomus
CCCCCTCCCTCCCTCCCTTCCTGCCTGCCTTCCTTCCTTCCTTCACAAATCTGCTTAATGGCATCACCTCCTCTCAAGATGCAGGACAGAAAGATACCATTTACTTTCAGAAGAGGGAACACTGGATTTTCTGAGAAAAGTCCTCTAACGCCAAGAATTTGGAATACTGGGTATTACTAATAGACTGGATAGAAAAAAAACACAACAAACATATTTTTTGGCTGTCAGCATTATCACTGATTTATTACTAAAAGTAAAGCGAGTGCTAGGTAAGTCACATGCCATCTTTAGAAGGATATGCATGTCTATCTGCCTTCCTTTCTCTACATATGTTATAACCAGAAATCACTTTTTCCAATTCGCCCAACTGCAGCTAAAAAGCAAGGGCTGAGGAATTTAAAAAATGAGGATAATATATCAAACTGGACTTAGGTAGGAATTAGGAATCTGAATTTTCATCTTCAGCACCTTCGATACCTTGCACCTTTAGTTACAGGTTTGACTATTGCAGCTGCCTGAAAAAATTTGGAGGGTAGGTATAAGCCTGATGAGGTTCTAGAAATTCACTTTTTTGCTTCATATTCGCAGTTATTCTCCCAAAAGGTCTGAAAAAAATTGTTCAAATGGGGAACTTCTAAAACCCATTTGAAGGAAGAAGAACAAATGGTAGCTTTCCCTTTTTTACAGGAAAAGCTAATTGCTGGGAGGTGGGAGACAAGTTTCAATCCTCTGTCTGAGGGAATTCCAATCTTCATATTCCATTTCCTGCCACAAAGCCTAAAAGCCAAGGCTACCAGATTAATGTTTGCCATGGCATTTCAGGAAATTTTACTGTCTCTCCTGCCTAGTTTGACTGGCCGCCTCAGCTGGAAAAGTGCTTCAGGCCTTGTGTCTGCTGGGCCAGCCAGGTGATGCCCATTGACTTCATGGCTAGGAATCATGAAGGTTCTTTGAGGTCAATCCTGGGGAGTTCAGTGAGAAATCTAGGATATCCCAGGACAGTGGGAGGCACTGTGTATGGGGCTGTTGTGAAAAACAGGCATTGAGTTCACAGTCTGGGTCCAGACCGCTGCCAGCTGTTCATGCAGCTCTGCTGAAGACTGTTCTGCAATGTTAACGTGCTCATCACCCCCTGCTGAAAGTCTCCACAGAATATGCAGAGAATTCAAGATTCTCTGGGTCAGATGGAGGGGAAGGAATATGATTTAGTAACCTACTAGTTTGGGCAGACAACACAAAGCAGCAGGTCTGGCACACCAGTAACTTCTCCAGGAACAGCTGATGCTTTTGTCTAATGAGTTTTTCATGTAAAAGGCATGAACAATAGAGACTGGAATCCACATTTCAATTAATATTTTAAGTGTTTTATATCAAGTATTCATAGCAGAAAGGACTGAAGCTCATGTGTGTTCTTGCCCCTGATGAGTGCCCTAACCACTCAGCAAGTGAGTTTTGCTCATGCCCATTTTCCTTCTGGCCCACTGAGTACTTAATTAGTCCACACAGAGTGAAACATCTTCAACAGGAAAGAGATTGAAAGAAGCGATCTAAGAACACCCTGGAGAAGAATAACAAGGACTCAGATCTCTCTAGGCAGTGGAGCTATTTGAACCTAAGTTCCCTATTTACAAAGTATTCATTTTAACCTCTTTGAGACACAGATTAAAAGGAGCTGGGAGAATCATGGAAGGCCAAGATGGAATGAGGGGGCACCACCATCCTTATATAGGAGAAAAAATCCTTCTCTAAGAACATTCAGTTGGCAATTTAGGCAATTCTCTGCCTAATTCTCTGTATGCATAGCAAAGGGGGACTGGAGACCAAAGGACAGTGCTGTCACTTATATTAGACCCAAGTGTGCTTCAGCATAGAGCTGAACACTATGAAACAACTATATCCCAACCTCTCGATACTTTAAAAAGGCTGCATAGAATCTCTCCCCACCACCAGTCACCTCCTTATCATTTAAAATATGCTAATGATCTCCTCAGCCCCCAGTCTCAAAGTTATTTGGTGCTCAGGTCTCACTGAAGACCTGAGCATCCTACCTGAGTGGGATTAGGCTTAGAGTTTAGGACTACTGTCAGTTTTGCTGCAGTGGTTAAACTACAGCAGACCTTCAATATTTCCGTTGATGAAAAGGCAATATAAGAACAATGGGAAGCCACAGATCTTTCTCTGCCAGAGAACAGGGCAGATCAAGTTTAAAGAAAGCTAAATCCCCACTGTTTCCCTTCTTCCCATACACATGCACAACATGCTTTGCAAAGGCATACACTTCTGTTTGTTTTGTGTGGTTTCCTCAGGCAGTGAATTATCTAGGACTGAGTCTGAGATTGGCTGTTTAGTTTCAGGCTTTATGATAAGCTTTTAATTATAGCATAGGAGTTTCATTACATGTTACTCTGAGCCAGCTGGAAGCAGTTACACTTTAGTCCTCCTCCCCCTCCCTCCTCACCACAGGATGTCATTTCCAAGGCCTTACCCTTCTTGTCTTGATGATTATGGGATGAAACTGCCACATATGGATCTGTATTTTCAGATGAACCAAGCGGATCCTTCCAATCCAGCATGCGTCCCCTAGCATCATAACCCTGTCGAGTGCGAGAGTCGGAAGTGGTGGTGCTTGGGACTAGAGAACTGGAGTGTCCTGTTTACATTATAAATACAGGTAGGGAAGACAAGTCTCATTAGACACTTACCAAGCTACTTCCCCACACACAGGAACACACGCACTGTTTTGCTTCTGTGACAGGTGAACGTCTTGTCTTACACTGAGCAATGTTTCAAAAGACTTGCAAAGCATGGCCTCAAAGAAACAAGGGGATTTGAACCTTCCACATCTGGGTGTTAAGAGATGTGTGCCTGGGGCTGCTGCTGAGTTGGCGGTTGTGTGCTTTTACTCAACAGAATTAAATGTGTGTGGAAGAGGGTGAGTACACTTCATCTGAGTCAAGCATCCTTTATCTTGATTCAGTATACATGCCTGACTGACAGCAGTTTGCCCAGGCTGTCTGGTCCTGGCTTAGTTAAAAAGCAATTTTAAAAGCAATTTAAAATGGAACAACTTCTAATACAGACAAAACTGAAGGGGAATGCCAGAGGAGTTACAAATAGTGGCTCTCTATCCCATGGCCCCAGGGGAATGAAGGACTGCCCAGCACTGGTGTGCTCACACTGTAGCACTGCTTTCCAGATGGTAAATGTGCAGGGCCCATCAGCTGCTCACACCCTCTTGCACCCTTGCTATTGGTCCTGTCTAAGCTGATGATCCAAAATGGCTCTGAGATAAGCATGAAACCAAACATCATTTCTGCTCAGAGTGACAGTGAAGACAACGCCTTACTACATGGATCTGCCCAAGATCTTGTGACTCCAGTAGCTACTGGACAGCGGTCTTACAGGCCTTTTTGCCATTACAAGTACTCTAGATATTATTACTGTTGTCCTGAATACAGTTGATGAGCTGTCAAATACACCCCAACAAACAGCATATTCACAGGACATGGCCTGCTGGAAACACTGCAGAATTTTAAGAGCAGTTTGTCTGGGGCTGAGGCATGTTTGTAGACTCCTACATTCTTTGCAGCTCGATCTTGAGAAGTACGTCAGCAACAAAAATGCTTGGGGTGCTTGGAGTCTACTGTCTCTGAAAGATGGCTCCAATGTGGACCACCCAGTGGCCCAGGCTGCTCCATCACTACTGGGGAGGTGGCACTGAAACTCCAACCATGCTACAACATTTTGACTGCAAAACCACACATCTCTGGAAGTTCCCTTTCAGCATATGCATCAAAATGAATTATTTTTAGCAGGATTCAGGGAGCTCTGGGCCTGGTTAATTTGATGTGGAGTAACTATTTCCCCTTACCTACTTTCTTGTAAGAACCCATCAAAAGAGGGGTTTTTGAAATGTGCTCTAACACAAACTAACAGAATTGGATTATTCACAGACAGAATGGCAGATAACGCCAGACAGACTGACAGTAGTCCTCCTTTTTCCTGCCTCCTTTTTAACAGCCCAGCAAATTAATTTTCCTTCCTTAGATATGTGTCTGCCTTGGAGAGGGGTCCAATCACCAGGCTACAGACTGCCCTAGCAGTCTACCCTCTCCCTGCTCCTTCCCTTGATGTTGTTTCACTACTCAGAAAAATAATTTGAGACTCACTGGAGCAGAGATAGAGTAACACAAGAATCCCAAATTTAATCCTTATGGAGAAGGCACAGAGCTGGGCAGGTAGAGACTGTGCTTCTGTAGTTTATTTTAAAGAGTCACTGGCTAAGAAGCATAAAGCTTTTGGAAGCTGCACCTCAAAAAGGCTGCTTTAAATGGCTTCTAAAGCCATCCAGGCCCCAGCTCTCAGAAAGAGAGCTCACAGAGAGAGCTGATGAACCTAGGTCCCCAATTCCACTCCAGCAATCAAAAATCTAAATGCTTGGCACTCTCAAGCTTCTCGATGCACCCATGTGCTTCATTTTATCCAGCCCTTTCACTAGCTTCATGGGGTTAAACTACTAATGAAGTCATCAAAAAAGCTGCAACTTCTATTAAGATGTTACTGTGATTTAAAGAAGTCCTGATTAATTTAATGGTCTTAGAGGAAGAAAATGTCTCCATATATTTTTAAGGAGCTCTTTTGATTTACTGCACAGGATTATATACGACAGTACTTTGGACTGTGTTTTGCATAGAACATGGCCACAGCTAACTCCTGTAACTGGTACACTTAGCAGGGAAACTTGGTCAAATTTTCTAACCACAAAGCCAACCTTCAGCTACTACAGCTAATTATTAACACAATTTAGCTCTGGACCACAGGCTGAAGGCCTATGCTGACAAGGGCACTGAATTATTTTTTACCACTCATGACAGGAAGTGTGGTTTCTCACAGCCATCTTTCTTTAACACAGTGATTTAGAGACTGTATTTTGTTGAAAACAGAGCTTTTAATGTTGCTCTAATAGAAAAGAGAAGCCAAACACTTTCCACTTTTGAAAGGTTTCCATAAGCCACAGCATGGCTTGGGAGCACTGGTAACACACAGTTAGATCAATGATGGACTCTGACCCAAACATGTTGCTTGCTCCACAGCAGTCCTCCAGAAGGGCTTCTTGTTTCCAAAAGGACAGGTAGAGGTCCAGCAACTGAAAACACGTGCCCTCCTGAAGCAAGAATACGCTGGAGCGTGAAAGCATTCACCCCTACACCATTTTACGCTTGTCAACTCCTGTGCTCATCCCCAAGAAATAAGAGAAATAACGGGACAGAGAACAGGCTAGAAAATGGAAATTGTGAGATTTCCATGTCTTCTTTTCCCTAAGGACTAAAGCACAGTGCCAGCATTCATGTGGCTCCAGTCTCCAAGTTAACACCCCATTCATGGTGCTGCACTCAACATAAGAAAGCAATTCGTTGTAGCTTGATAAGGAGGTAAAACAGAAGAAAATCCTGCCAAGTAGCAATCATATTTTATGCCTGTGTTTGATATGCATTTATATGCCCATATCTCTGTCTAGACTCTTGCACTTTAGGTGTGCTTAAGGGGGAAATTTGAAGGAAAAGATGTAAGTACTGTATTAAGAAATGTTTTTCTTTAACCATAATCTAGACAAAATATATGCCTAAGGGACACATTTTCTGGGGGGGAAAGAAAAAAAATAAAATAAAAAAAAATTTCCTGAATCATATGCTGCAAATACATAGAGAACTTCTTCGTAACGGAAAGCTAAGGCTTTGTTTAAGATATTAATGTGTACCAGATGGTCGTTAGGTAGACAAGGGTTTCACATAAATGCAAGAAATCAGTCTATTCGCTCTGTTACTAATCTGTTAGCCTCGTACACACTGAGAAACAACCTTCCACACCTAATTGAGATAAACTTTCTTTCACTTGATTTTGAGGAAGCAGGGCAGGGGCAGATTAGACTTAATAGCCTGTCCCACTTGTGTTAGAGCTGCATTCTGCAAACACTTAGTACTGAGCAGTGGTTGCTCCCATAAGCAGCATCACTGTGTCCTGTTAAGTGCCTGAACAGCCAATCCTGCTGGGTGAATTTCACCTCTGAGCAAAGTAGCATCACAAATGTATGAGCTAGTTAAGTTTCTCTCATAAACAGAGAAAAGATTGAAGTGGTAAGCAACCCAGTCCTGGACCTTTCATACAGTAATTTTTAAACCTTTACAATGTGCTGTATAGTTTGCAACACATAGTAGGCTTTTTTTTACATTACACCATTTTTACCACTCTGGCTGCGTAAATAGAGTATACTGTAATTTAGAGAGGCTTTAGCATATCTGAGGTGTGGGCAGTAATTCTATGTTAATATTGGTTAATACCTAAACATCTAAAAAACCAATTCTGCCTTTGTTTTAAAACAAACCATTTGATAAACTGCAGACAGCACTTTTCTAACTTCTTTGTTTAAAGCAAATGTAAAAATCAAAATAGACACACTTAAAAAATCTGTTTTAGGTGCTTCCATTATTTGCAAAAACTTTTCATTTGGAGTGCTGTAATCAAGTAACAGGAGGAGAATAAAAGCACTTAGTGTCTACAGGCACGGATAATGATTCAGAAGGACTGCACTTCTGTAACTATAGCTCGTTCTGAAGTGCACTTGTAAAATATAAAGAGGTTTTTTTCTTGTTTAAAACAAAGACAGGGATTCAATATGTATTTGATAGTTGCTCTAATATGCACAAGTCATTAGGATCTCAGAGGTTAAGATGTCTGCACACTATCCTATTAACAAATCAATACTACGGAGGGAGAAAAGACTATGGCTAGGGGGTAAAATGAGGGCCCAATTCACTAAGAATTGATGTTTCCAAAGGTAATTGAAGCTGCTTAGAATTTTGCAGAGGAATCTAGCCTAATCTCCTTGTTTAAATATATGGCTCTTGCATTACTTCTTTGACCTTCTGCAGCCAGACCTTAAGCCCGCTATCTTCCTGGGTGTCAAAAGGGATGCACTTGAACAGCCACCTGTGTGGACTTTGTATTTTACTTGTTTACAACCAATCACACGAGACTGCCCCTGAAAAGGGTGCCCACCTGCCCAATTCAGGAGTAGGATGATGACAAGAATACAAAGATTAAGGGCTTCATTCTTTTTTTATTCATGTTGCTGCAGATTGGCAGTAAATCTGTTGACGTGAGCTAATTTATAGTGGAGTAAATCAAGAGAATCAGGTTTTAAGACTTTTGCAACTGGAGTTTCAGGTGCATTTGGATATATTTAGCCCACTGGACCCAAAAGCGCCCTGAGCATTCACTTGGTTGGTATTCTGGTATATCTCAACATTCTGAGGTTTAATGTATTATGAAATACAATTTACTTATGCATTTAACGTACTCAATAACATACAAATGCATCATTTATAAAGTTTTTGTTTTCTCAGGAAAAAAATTACTGAGTAGTCACTACAGTTAGCAAACATGAGCATGTTTACTGAAACCGATTTACCACCTCATTCTGGAATTTTCTATGCTCCTCATGTGAAAGATCAATAGAGGTAACTAGCACATTTCCTTTCATATTTTGCCAGGGACTGGCAAAGAAAGACTGACTGCAGTAATATCAGAATGGGTATTTTAACTAAACCCCTAAAAGAAAGTGCTGACTTGCGCAGAAACCATGTTATCAGGATGTACCTGAGGAGGGTCGGTGAAACCATCTGTGAAAGACAGAGCATGAATAGTAACCAACATTAATGTTGGGTCATCATTCCTCCATTGCATCTGCCAGTAGGGTCCTGCTTTAAGAGTTGGGTTAACTCATGGAGTCTTCTTTGGACTTGACATGCCTGGATAGTAACATGGACTCCCTTTTGCTACCTGTACTCCCTGGGACTGCAGCTTTCTTCATTCTACTGCTCACTTGAACCACTTTTCTGCTTTCTTGGTCAGATTAAAATACCAGCTTTTGCTAAAGTCCCTACTGATATGGTAGCTGATGAGATCCAGAACCACAGCCCCACAGCTATAACTATGTAGCCTACAAATGCACTTAGAAGTAGGAAATCTAGAACATTTTTGGCACATCAGCATTATGTTGAAGGTCATTTTCTTTACCTTTACATTCAACACTACAGATTTTATTATTACTATTCTTTAATTACTGCTCTGTGCATTGGAAATAGAGCAATTTTCAAATGAAAGAAAGTACAAGCTGTATATGCGGATGAAACCATGTATCTTCCATATATTATGAAGTCTCAACTTGTCTTTGGTTTTGTACATTCCCTTCACCGTTTTTCATTATCATACTTTCAAACAAGTTTCACCTGCATATATTCTATTTCCTGGTAATAAACAACAAGGGGAAATTGATTTTATTTTCACAAATGTTAACAGTATTACTATGCTTCCAGTTATTTATATTCTGCTGTACTGAGTTGCCATTGGTTCTGCTTTGTACCTACATATTTTGTAGGCATGAGATGAAAGGATCAATTAAATGTTCATCACAGCTGCATACTAACCTATCTCTTGCTACATTCAGCCAAACATATGGTGAGTTTGCCCTAGATCTGAGGAACTGCTAGTCCTGTAAAGCCTGAAAACTTCACAAGCAAGCTCCCATCCCACATGAAATTTGCCATTGACTTCACTGGGAGCAATACCACATATCCTCTCAGCTTGTGGGCACTTGTCTTTGTCCAGGATGTCTACAAAGAGAAACTATTGCAATACAAATCTAGGTTTGAATTTAAAGTGATTATTTATTCTGCAATAATTCCTTATGAAGACATTTATTCTGTACTCCAAGTACCAGCTTAATCCACTTCCAAAAACAGAGAACAAAGTGGTGGAAAGTACTGTGAGCACGTATTAACAGCTGCCTCATGGGAAACTTCTGCTCTAGGGTTGCAGAAATGCTTGTTTTCAGCTCAGGTCATTTAAATTGCTATATGAATCCCCCTTTTTTTTTTTTTAACAGACCAGGCCTCATTCAGGCATTAAGATACTGAAAGCATGGGCAACATAAATGACTTACCCTAGAAGTGACGGGAACCTTCAGGAATTGAAATGCAACCCAGTCTCAACTCACATGAGTAACAGGTTAATTTTCCTTATGAGATATCTTTCTGTAACTCAGGAACAGTTCTGCTCCTTTCCCTAAGGTAATCTCTGTCTGGCTGCTGTAGCAGTTATGACATGAGCCTGGACAACTCATGAGTGGGATGTGAGATGCTATCTTGATTTTCCTGGTGAATAGATTAGATGCATCACTGTACCCAAGTATTCCTTTGTCAGATTAAGCATGCTTTTAATTATGTCTGCTGGCATGCTATTGAAACAGGCCATATCTGACTTTAATTCAATGGAGACAGTTTTTAGGGAGGACTAGAAAAGAAGGATTGAAAATCAAGAGTATGACTTAATCCTAGCTGTGATTAGTGAATCAGGCCCTCAAAACCAAGACAAAACAAGTTAAAAAGGGTAACGGCTATTTGAGTACAGGAACTACCAACTAACACAAGGATCTGGGGAGAATTTTGAAAAATACCCGTAAACTGACCATACACTGTGTCGTAAGACATTTCATGATCAGGTGAAGCAGTTGAAATGTCTATGAACAAAATAAGTTGGGAAGAAACATTAAGTAAAACAAAAGAATGAAAATACTTAAAAGTTTAGTAAAAAGTGATTCCTCCAAAAATGGATTTGCTGTCAATAAATAATGAAACTAAGAACTTCCTTACCATTCAGGGCTACGAAGGAATCTGAAAGACAAATAACAGGGGAAAAATCATTATTTCTCTCTCATTTTTTTCTTTTTAATAATTTGCTGCTAGCAACCTTTTAAGCTTCAGCTGATATTTATGTGATTAGCACCCTAAGGACCCAGCCAAAACTAATACTCAGACATATCCAAAATCACTATCTGTCTTTGAAAGTGTTCATGATGTTCATGACCAGCCCTGTGCAAGGGATACCAAGTAGGAATGACAGTGTCCTCCCTGCCATGGCTTTCTTTGCAAGATGAAGTCCTAATCTAAAGCAAGGCAGTACAAGTGATGCAGCATCAGTCAATGAGGACAAAACTCAAATGACCCAAGACCACATGAAGCAATAAGATCAGCTGGGTTAGCAGGGAGTGAAATCTATCCCTGTGCAGTGTCAAGGTTCAATGCACTATTCAGGGCTAAAGAGGGATTTACGCAAGTGTATGGGCTTTGTTGCTCTCTACACAGGAGCAGATCTCTCTCCATGAGCACAATGTGGGGTTTCTGAATAATTTTGTATCCTTCTTTCATATTTAACTGATATCTGGTACACTCCATGCCTGTCTAACCTATTTGCCCAAGGAAAGCAGAACTGGCTGAAAAGGGCAAAGTTGTACCAGCTGGGAACTGACCTGGTTTTGGTGCTAACCCATTTTACAGGGAGCACAGGAAGGACTAGGTGTACACCTCCTTCAAAAAACTTAGAGAAAGCCTATGTAACCCTATCTTAGGGCAGACGCAGAAGAAGGTGTAACTGAGAGAGGACACAAGCAGAGGCTGACATCCTTGTATTCTCTGAAGCACAGTGATCACAGTAATAAATGGCACTTGATCAAGGATGCATAAGGCATGAAAAGGCTCTGGCTTTCTCCAGAGCAGCTGGCCTGTACTGTATCCCATGGCACACTCTAGCCCTGTGCTGTTTTGCTCTGTATTCCAAAAGTAATGTCTCTTTCACTGTACATTACTTCGTTAGCTTCAGTAGTTTTATTGGATCTACAGGCATCAGTGCAAACTGCACTGAAAAGAATGTGATTATTGATTTAATAAAATTTATGAATAATATTTGGGGCTTGGAATTAAACCAACCTTGGCAAGAACATGTGGAATGAGAGCTGTCCTGAACACAGATGTTGGTATTCCTGAAGGCTCAAAAATCAGCATGCAAGGTTGCATTACACTGCATGTAGTGTAAGCTGTGCACTTTTAAGCACCCCAGTGCAAAACGTAAATGTTTAAAGACTTGGTTTAAACTTCTAACTCACGTTGTTAGTATCTAAGCTTTAACATTAAAAATTCTTAGGCAGGGTCATTAGTGTCTGACCCTTAATACCACTATGTTGTTCAGCCTTTATGTAAAATCAATTAAGATTCACAAACTGAGTAGTTCCCACTTCTTGATCTGGATTCAAAGCTGAAGATATATTTCACTCTCTCCCTGTCCTCCACGGGAATGTTGTCCAAGTCACAGTCTACACCAAGAAACCAAGCCACTCTGTACATCTACATAGACAACCCAACCACCATGGCTAATATATACAATGAACACTCAATTCATTATGTCATTGCTGTCATCAATATCCTCTAGAGCTGAGGTTTTTTCACTACATAACTGCTTTGAAGTTCGGTGTTTGTATCAATTACACCAACTGGGCTGTCTTCTTTAAACACATTTAAACAGCCGTTCCTTCTTCTGAACCTGTATCATTAGCTTCAGTTGCTGTCCCTGTTGTGGCTTACATTTCTACAAAAGAATGCCCAACAGGTAGTGGTGATTTGAGGCATTCAGAAGGATGTTGTGACACATGGTAAATAGAGAGTAAAAGCTTTGCTTACTTTGGCAGTCACCCAGGCCATCTGTATTGCCATGTTCTATGTCCTGTTCAAATACCAGTCTAAATAATAGAAAAAAAAACAGATCAGTGTGAATAACAACAGTCACCACCAGAAAGAAATTATCACATGTGTAACTGAAGTAAAGCCCCACTGAGAAACTGTCCATTTCTTTGGAACTTCCACACAAAGGCTGAAAAATTGCAACATATACATTTGAGTCATTCGACATTGCTTAATGATTTCTCAGATTCCGATGGTGCTTTGTCTTCTTATTACTACTTTTAAAAAAAATCCACTGCAAGCCTCATTGTCAAGGGAGGCAAACAAATTCATATTTTTTAAGCTGTTAACTCTGTAATATATGATATTATCAGAAGCAATTATGATCCTACCTTAACTTGTCCATACAGTAGCAAGGTGCATCAATATTTTGATGTGAGAAGGAAGCTAACCCATTGGGTAGGTACTGTGCTGAGAGAAGACAACCTGCATTTCAGCAGTCATTTAGATACTGTGCTGGATGAGGTTGCAAGGTGTAACGTCCAGTCCACAGAAGACATTCCACTGGACTCAAGGGGCTCTACTGAAAAACACTCTCAGACTTGTCTAGCTGACAGGCTCAGTTTATGCTCCTAACCTCTGCCTGTGATTTTGGATAACTAGTGGAGCAGTTCTTCCAACTTCCTGTACAGTCAAAGGTGAATGACAAGAGCCTTGGAAAACCTCTGACACAAGCCCTTGTCTACACTAGTTAGGATCCAGCCCTTGAGGCATAATTACACTTGGGCACCTCATTCCCAAGTCCATATTCCTAAAACTCCTGCACAACTGTCACCTAGTTCAGGGAGTCACCTAAAATCTCCCCCTCCTCCTGGCAAGTTGAGAAGTTCACCAGACACCTTCATGTCTGATCTGAATTTCCTTCCCAAGTGCTATATGCTGGACAGAGAGTGACCTGCCTTGCTCATCTCTGGACTGCACCACCACAAGCTGCGCTCCCTCTGTCTCAATGAATCTATTGAAAAACACGGGAGCTGCTTTTAAGAGTAAGGCATGGAAGCGTCCTACAACTTGTCATGGAACTGCAAAAAGACTCAAGGACTTTGGGAATGCTGAGAAAATCTGATATAGACACAGGTGCATCTCAACATTATTCTACCAAATACGCAGTCAGGAGCAGTTCATACTCTTGTAATAAAGCATACAGACAGATGCAGCTACAGAATCCCCAGTGAACAAAACAATTTGAACTGAAATACTGAATTAAGAACAAGACACAAGCACAGGAATGGTTACTCATCTACTATATACTGAAGAACTGTACAGAAGCAGAGTTAAGTGGAGACAGTTGTGGGGCTGTCAAGGTTGTGTGATGTTTACACTATTCCACCAGTACCCTGAGGAAGTATAGCTGTACCTCAGAGTAGGCAAGCATGAGGTGTGTCAGATGTGGTGAAGAAATGAAAGCCCTGAAGTGGGTCTCCTCCTTGCAAGGTGGCCTTGGTAACCACATTTAAACAAACCTCCAGAGACTTTCATTATTATAAAATAATTAAATTCTACTGTTAAGCAAGGGGAGATCCCACACTTCTCTGAATCTGCTTTAAGCTCTTACTGTGCTCTGTGATTCCTCTTAGTAATGCAGAGTAAATTACAAGGAGTGGTTTTGTTTTCAATGGACAAATTGCTTCAGTAATTTAATTTGGATTCTATTGCCTCTTTAATCAGTTGTGATGGCTCCAGTGTGGGCTGGTCCAGACATACTCATCCAGTTCCTTCCTTTCAATAACATGCGGACCTTAGTACAGCTCTTTCATTTTCTTCTTCCTCCTCTTTCAGCGGTTACCAATCAGCTGAGAGTTCACATCAAAAAAATTTGTGAGACATTTCAGAGGTGAATGCAAATAAGGTAGAAACAAACACTTCCCACATTTTTCCTTCCCTAAGAGCCCCGTGTTTCAAATAGCTCTGCTCAAGACCGCCTGGCGCCACTGCCAGATTCACAGCCCATCCAGCCAGATCCCTTACTCACTTGGAGCCAAGGACCAGCTGTGTGCATACCCCGCTCTCCTTCACCCATCCGCAGTAGGGGTCTCTGGACGCTATGCAGGCCCTTGAGAAAGACCAAAAGGTGGCATTCATGAGTGCTCTTGCCTTCCCCACACCTGGTGCCTGGGCTTTTGACAGCTACTAGAAAATACATACTTTTTGCATTTGTCGTGACGCTCACAACGCCCCAGAGGAACCTTGATGACACAGGTGGAGAAGGCAACATACAAGGCGCTGCTGGGCTTGTCAAGCTGCATGCCCATGATCCGCTTGTCTTCCACACCGTCGTAGCTGCACCTGATCCGAATAAAAGTGACATAAGGTTATAAATGAGTTCTGCTGGGAAACCAGATGAAACCTTAATGATTGCTCAAGCTGAAAAAACCCCAACAACAAAAAAACCCACAAAAACCCCCGAGAAAGGTAGACTTGAACAAACCAAGCAAGAAGAACATGCAATAGCCACTAAAAACTCTGATAGAACCATGAGCATTAAAATTGCATGGGATGGGAGAATAAGTGGAGAGGGATGGAAAACCAGTCAAGCTTTCTGAGGGCCCTTCATTTTTTGTGTTTATTCTTCTCTAGCACTCAAAGTAGTTGAAATTTCTGCATCGTTATGGCCCTCTTCAAAGCCCCCTTAGGCATATTTGAGGAAGGCTGAAATGTGGTAAATTTCCCTTGGAGAACAGCTTGCTGGTTGTTGAGTTATTTGGAGAGGAATCAGGTTTTTTTACAGGATTAGAAAATTAATCTTCCTTTGCAGAACTTCACTTTTAATTAGCCATCAACTGCTGCATAGGATGGTTCATTTTCTACACATACTGAATAAAAAAATTATTGCAATGTAGAGACTGATAAGCAGACATCTCCTCCCCAAACAATTTAAAATTACTCAAAAAACTTGGCTTCTCTAACCACTTCACTTTTTGTGGGACAGCCTACTCTCCGGGAAATTGGAAGTTCAAAGTCACCCATAAGTGAGTGCAAAGAATCAGATACACACTTTTCAGGATTGTAAACGCTCATCTCCTCCAGGAAAAGGCTGTCGTTTAGGAAACCACTGTTTCCTGTCCATGCCAAGAACTTCAGGATGATTCCCTTCTCTGATCCCAAGAAAACCACAGTGTAGTTCTGATACGGCCCAGCAGCAGAGTCCACAGCAATTTTAGTCAGGCGGTATCTAGAATAACAATACATCATTCTGCATCACTTGAGAATAGACTGTCATTTATTTTATCATTTTTTTCACTCCAGGTAACTGTGTGGTAGACTTCTAGCAACCATATAACATATTTAAGCACTTTCCTAACCGAATAACCCTGTAAGTCAACACAGACTGTACCAGTTTGGCTTCCCAAATGGCAGGAAATTTTTGTTTGCCTGCATATCAATATGTCCCAATAGCTAGCAGAAATGTTTGCAGAAAGCTGAAGGGGTGCTAGGAGTCTGAGGTCATTTAGAAATTATCCTTCCAATCAAAAGCAAAATGCTAGCCTGGTGATTTTTTCAGGCAGGGAAAGAAAATCAGCACAGTGAATATATATTTTTTAAATTTCAAGCTCTGTTACATTAAAAGCAGGAATAATGATAACTGATCTATATTCAACGTTTTCGGCAGGGAAAGCTGTGCCAATGCGATAGTGAGATGCTAAACATCATTTTACCTTGCTAAAAATAATCACACAACTGCCACTAAGCAAGTTCAGGTGAGATGATATTGAGTCTTGGAATGTCACAATTTACTGAAAATGACTACTGGTGATTTGGTAGCAGTTCTGGTGATCAAAGGAAACTAATTTGCAAAGCTTGCTGCTCTTGTCTTTGGTTGGACAACAGAACCTGACATAAAAACCCGACAGAAGACATATCACTATTAGTCAGACCCTTCCAGAGCTAAACAGTGCCCAGCACAAAACTCTATCCTTATATGGAGGAAGAGAGGAAAATAGTCACATTATTCTGTTGACAAGTGGAGCGTAGGTAAGTAGTATAGTGACCACAGTAGAGGGTGGGAATGTATTTTGATAGGAAGGGGATGGTGTATTTGAGGCTTGCTGATTTATGAGTCTTTGTTCAAATCTCTTCATTATTATTTTTCTCTTGTTGACATAGAAAGGGTACAGATTATGTGATTACTTCCGCCTGTACACTTCTGTAAATATTAAAACACACCAGTATAGATCCCGGGAGACATCTTCATATCCTGTAAACATATCCTGGCAGACACAGAATCATAGAATCATTTAGGTTGGAAAAGACCTCTAGGATCATCAAGTCCAATCTTTGACATGTTTGTATCATGTGTACATATCCCGGGGCTCTCTGCTGATCCTTGCCCAAAGTTTTCTCACAGCTATCTCAAATAATAACTCATAAGCCAACAGGCGGGTCAACCTTCCTGCACAGCATTTCCTCCAAGATCCGGTTTCAGCCCAGTGTGGTTGGAAAGAACTGAACTTTTTTCCTATCTTGAAAGTTGCTCAGGGAGTTCTGCAGCATCTGCTTAGCACTGCCATCATTCCTAGTTGGATTCATGTCCAGCACACCATGGATGTTTACAGATTTTGAGAGTATTCTTAGCACAACTTGATAGCTATGATGAGTACAAGAGTTGACTTGGAGGTACGTACCTGACCATTGTTCTCAGGAACCAGGGTCTATTGATAATGGAAGGTACAGCCTCATCCATCAATGGATGTGTTTTGATGAAGTTTAGAGTATCATCAGGGAACTCATTAGAGGTTACATATTTTTCTAATGACGTAGAGCCAGCACAGCAACCAGGCCTGAATAAAACAAGAGGGTAAAGACAGAATGCTTATTTGATGCCTAGTGCAAATCTCCCTTTGTAATCTGATGTGCATTACAAGGGTTTAAATGGAAGACTGAGAAGTTTGGTGGACTTGTTCAGGTCCTCAGGGGAAGCCTAAAATCCTGCTCTATCCTCCACTCAAAAGAAGTTAACATATAACCTAAAAGCACAGAGACATTTCTTCAGCAGAAGTGTGGTACACGCAGTTTGTAGTTCTTCTGCCCACATGGAACTTAATCACTTCATGTGTGCCTTTGGCTTGATGTTGCCCACTGGCACAGGTGCTTTCTGATCTGTAACCTTCCAGGTTGACTGCTCTTTCCTGGAATAAAAGCAGTCCTTAACATACAGAAGGAAGTTGATTTTTTTTAGCATGTGTGAAAGAATGCTGCTTTCAGTTCTGTCTGGTAGAAAGTGGACAATTGGAGAAAGGAACCCAGCAAACATTCATGTAAATATTGGGTTTACCCTTCTTTCAATTTGGAATAAGTATAGTAGCACATTGAGGACTTTCACTGAAATGTTATCTAATCACTCTTTGACAACTTAAATGCAAATCAGTTCACCCTATTCCTAAAATCCACCTTGCTTCTCAGAGGTAACTTAACCTTCCTGTCTGGTCAGATCATCTCTACACAGGCAGCAGAAAAATGCTTTACCTGTTATTAATATTTTGTGGGCTATTTTCTCCAACAAAAGGGACATTCGATGCCATTTACAGAAGCATTATGATTCTTCAAGACTTTGAACCACTGTGAGATAGGAAGATGAAAGATGGACCACCCACTCATAAACATGCTGCAGTGTCCAGTTTTCATCTGCTCTGACATTGGTAGAGCCACTGACATCAACAGAGTAATGCCAACTTGAACAAAAAATAGTGCTGGTCCCATCATATCTGTTGCTCAGCTTTAGATAAATATCCAGACCTTAGGTAACTAAATGTTATGTAGGAAGGTAGCATAAGACTGGAGGGGAGTAGCTGGGTAAACGATTCTGGTCCCACATAGCTCCACAATGAACACTGTATGCAGAGACTGTGTGTTCTGCCTCTCGGTATCCAAAATATTTTGATTATCTGGCAATTGCATGTAGAATTAGCAGTAGAGGGAGAAGGAGAAACCAAGGGCATCACCAGCCTCCTAGTTCCTTGCAAGGGTACTGATTCATGAAGTGACATTCCCAGAGAACTCCAGGGACCAGCCTATGCCTTCTGGCACCATGGTGCATCTAATCTGGAGGTTTACTTCCTCCTAGATCCTTGTCATATGATTGGATTAATCCTGTTTTAATCTCAAAACTGGTTTAACCGAGTAAACATAAAACTGAATAAATCCTGCTGGGCACCTCAATCAAAAAGGGAAGCAACATCCCTGAAAATGTCCAGTATGTTTCTGAGAAATGTTAGGATCAATAGGAGCACTAAGGTTTCCGCATCATACTAAGATAACCAAATAAAAATGACCTTATTTCATATGTGTCTTGTGCCTCTCATGCATCTCAACATGAGTTAGAAGTAATGATTATTTCTAGTAAGTAGATTGATGGCCAAATGTTACATGAAACAGTGTTCCCCAGTTCTTGTTACATCCTTCTGTCTCTGAAGAAGCAGCATTACCCCAACTGTTAGCCTGCTAATGGTTCAGCCCACAAAATCATAATGCAACTTTCTCTACTTCCTTCCCACTGAAAGAGAAGATTTCTCTTTCTCCTTTTCCTCTTCCCTGCCAGTACTCTTTGAGTAAGTTCCAACCAACCTCATGCAGACTTGTACTACCAAGGCAGCCCATTATGTCAATGAGATGTTGAAACACTGAAAAAAGGAGAAGAAAATCCAGCAACAGTGCTAGCAGGTGCCTTGTCAAGGCTCAGACCAAAAACAGACATAGAATTTACCAGATTTTCCTGTCGCCACCAGGCTCTTCTCTTGAGTGACAACTTCAAAATAAAGACAGCACAGGAGTACTATACTTGGCAACTCTAAAACTTGATCAGCCAAATTTGGATTTAGGCAGAACTCAGTTGCCACCACAGACCCTCAGATGTGTTTTTTCTTTTGAAATTATGTAAGATATCATGAGCAATGTAAAACATACACTAAAGGTGGTAGAGCTTGACTGAGATAAATGAATTTGCCTTATTTGCACACATATCATATTCTCAGAGTAAAATGCCACTGCTGTAAATGAGTTAGCAAGTGGCTGTCAACAGCAACTGGTATGAAATGGGTGTTTGAAGGAAATACAAAGAGAGTATAAATAGAGGAAGCACATGCAAACAGGAAGGAAGTGGAAGCAGGGAAAACAACTCATAGGAAGAATGAGGTAAACTGAATCTCCATTTTGATGGAATGCTGTTTTTTATTTCCCAGGATGCTTCCTCTGTGGCACATAAATTGCATGTTAACCTCAGAACAGCAAATCACAGAACAAGTGCTGGCTTTGTAATGGGATATATCCATTACCAAACCAATTTGCAACAGGTGTGTAACTCACACTACTCTTAAGTGATAGATTATTCTGACCAAGCGGATCTGATGCTGGCCTGATTTATGTTACACAAATCTTGTTTAAGAGGAAAAATTCTTACTTGAATACCTTAGATCAAAATGCAACTCAACTTCTATTTTACTGCTACAACATTTATCTTCCATTGTACCTGACAAGGCTCTTCAAATTACCAAAAAGCCTCTGTTCTGCATTAGGGAACAGAATAATATCACTATAGATGAAACATACCTGGGCTTGGGCACTCGTTCATCAGGAACTGGTGTCCATGTGGAATCTGGAGATTTTTGTTCTTTGAATCTCCCAGTAAATACATTGGCGATGTCAAGCATGTCATAGGCACAGACTGCAGAGCCAGGGATGCTGCAAAGTGACATTTCCCAGAAATTGTTACTCATTCTGCAGCTATGCATAAAATCTTGAGTGAAAAACATGCTGTATAGAAGTCTTCCTGTCACAGGCGACTCAATCCTGAACTCTGTAACCTCTGAGTATTGACAGGAAAAGCCTGCCCCATGGAAAAGCCTGAAATATACCTATCAGCAGACAGCCCCTGCCAGCACAATTTGTTTCAAAGTTGCTATAGAAAGAAGTAACTGCAATAATCTTGAAGAAGGGAAAGAATCTGGGAAACTCTGGGTACCACTGGCGATGCAAGAAGAGTAATAACCAGCCTCATTCAGAGCCCATTATTTGGAAATATAAGTTCTCGTAAGTCACAACATCTCTCAGTATTAATTCTCACAGTCCCTGTCATGCTTCAAAAATACACTGCAGACAGTTCAGAACTTGATGCTGATCAAACTGGAAGCATACTGCAACATGCCATCGACTTGGCATTTACATGTTATTACTGCATCCTCCCACAGCCTGATCTCCACCATGTTTTCCCAAAGGAAAGGAATGCTCTTGAATTTGCTTAACTCAATGAGGTATAAAGAGCTTATAGAAGCAAATTCAATCTTATTCTTGGATCATAAAGTTGTAAATTTCAACTTTTTGATTATTTGCATGCAACTGTATGATAGCATTGTCTAAACATAATTATATCCTTACCTACGTACTTTCTTTCCCACGTCAGTCACTTGGAAGCATGAATTATTCATTTATCCACCTTTCACTTTTTTTACACATGAACTACTGTATTCATGTCTGACTTTCACTGCTTGATTTTATCAGGTAAATAGCATGAGTCCAGCTGGCTGAGACTTTCAATCCTGCTTTTAGCTAGTAGGTTATTACATACCAAAGAAAAAATATAGGAACCATAATACTGTTACAGAGAATAAAACTAAATTCATAAAGGTATATAAATTGATGGAAAAATAACTGGTTGAATATTAAAGAGCTTCAAAATTCTTATCGCTGAAGGAAACAACAAATATGGAGATAGACAGTCTTACTTTGATCTTCACAGACTGAGTTTTTATATGGAAGGAAACTTCAAAGCTCTATATTAATGTGATACTACATACACAGCAAGAGTTTTAAATGGAAGCAGCCACACATATGTTGATGTAAGAGTTGGTCAAGGGTGTATCTGGCCACACACAGGACCTCATCCTAAAAGACACCTCAAGCTAAAAGATTTTCCACGTTACTGAATTAATTCCTAAAGAAAAAACAACCCTAAAATTTTGAGGTGTGCTATACAGAACTAGAAGTGCTGAGAACTGCGCACAACACATAACTACATAGTGATGGAGGGACTGCTGTGGTGTGAAGACTGCATCTGCTTTTACTCTTGAGGATGGCAGTTCACAGGGTGATAAAGCTATAAGGATGGAGTACTGCGGGTCACAGTGAAGACATCTCCCAACCACTAGACTACAATCCATTACCAGCTCCTACCCCAGGTGACCTCAGGTTAGACTGAGGAATCTCATCCAGCCCACTCTAGGGGGAAGCTTTGTTCAAAAAATATTTGTTACAGTTTTTCCTCAGTGGAGGAAAAATGAGAGACACGTGCTCATGGCAGAGGTAAGTCTGTTAATGAGGTGTCTTTGAGCCTATGTGCCTTCCTGTCATCTTCAACATTTGGCAAAATCTGGGACCTATAAAATAGTACCTCGATTTTAACACCAAGTATGTATATTCTAAAATGTAGAGTTTAAGGAAAAGTATTATTCATGACATATCACAGGAAACACTAGCAGAGTGGGATCTCAATTTTGAGATAATTCAAGATACAACCTATTCAATGATTCTGAATCTGTTTGTTCACTTGCTTTTAGTAAGAAAGTTTGCATTAGAAGAGATCATCTTAATTTAAGCCTGTATTCCCTACCAGTGGCATAACTATTCCATCGTAGTTCCTATAGTTTTGATATCAAAACCAGCTATTATACATTACAGGCTGGGGCTTACTCTCATTTGAAGTCAGTTCTGTGCATGACCTCACTGAGATCAGGCTTTGACAAGACATGGTGAGTGTACAGCAAAACCAGATGAATTTCAGCAATTAAGTTCCCATTTCAGCTCAAACATTACTCTATGAAACAGCAATATATTTTTTAATTAGAACACTACTGGGTTTTTTTAACTTCTCTGGGAGACCTCAATAATTAAATACAGTTACTGGAGAAACTTATTACACTGTGTAATGGTAATAAATTCTCTGCAGATAAACCAATGTTTTTGGAAATTCACATGAACAATGAACAGAGGTATTCTGTGGACCCTCCTCCCCAGGCAGCAGGACAGCCTAGGATCTTGGCTCTCCCAGAATAAAATGCAATAATCAGTAGGCATGCATAAAATAAAGCGAAGGAGTAGTAACATGGTTCTTTGGGGTATAGACGTAAACAGGACAGATCCAGTCCTTTCTTAGTGAGAAAAATAAATAAATAAATAAAATTTTATATTTGAATAACATTCTGCAAGTTAAATGCTGCAAAACTTCTTGATGGAAGGTCAAAATTATTCCTATGTAAAGAAAAGCATGTCCAAGAAACATGTTCAGATAGTAAATGACTGAAAGCTGCTCTAAATTATCAGATATAAAATGCAGTAAGCAATACCAGGTTATCTTAAAATGAAATGCAAACTATTGGTAAGCATGTGGTATAAAATAATTACATTGTATGAGCAATCTTTTCTTGTACCTTCAAAAAGTAAGAAGGAACTGCAGTGAAAAGCAAAACATAAAGCAAACAGAAGGTAAAAGGTTATTGCACCTATTACCTATTATATGGAGTGGAGAAGGTTGCTAAAACAACATCCCGGCCATTGAAACGGATAACATCTGTAACCGCCTGCAGTATGTTAAAGTAGAAGTGCGAATCGCCAGGAACTGAGCAGTTCAAACGAGCCTTGAGAAAGGAAGTCCACTGTTTTTCCAGAACTCTTTGAGATCCTCCCATGTCATTTTTGCAAACCTGAGCCACCCTTGGGAAAACTACCTGGAAGGAGTAGAGTAAAAATAATGGAAAAATTGAAATGTGTCTTTGAGCTAAAAGACTTCGTTGGTATTCTGTTTTTAAAACATTTGGAATAACGCAGCAAGGTGCTTAATTTAATCCCATGTTTCCATAATCTGTGACAAAAAGCAGAGAAAAATTCAGCTTTGGAACAGTGTGCTATAAAAGATAAGGCTATGGCATTTACTATACAGACATAAATCCTTCAGGAGATCTGTTCTCAACCCATTTAAAACTACTTTCCATACAGACTGCTTAGCTTTCTATTTCCCCAAACAAAAGCACATTTTATATTCACAATCCCTGCAATCCACACTGCCTGCTCTGACGCTTGTGTTTTCAGCACTTAAAAACTATGCAAATCTTGCTGGGCTTTTATTGGTCCTCCACCTTTGTGACCTTGGTCACCTTTTCTGATTGCTTAGTCAGAAAGCTATTGTGAAATTAGCTAAAATGCAGAAAGTGTTTAATTATTCTTTGCAGAATGGCAGAGCACAAAATTCCTGCCCCTGTATACTCAGCACTCCAATTCAGATTTCTTGAAGAAAAGTATCATCTTGCTTTGGAATCCATTTTTAACAATTACCTACTACAGTAAACTAAATACATTTGCCTTGCATTTTTATGATCTGAGAAAAGAGTCTCCAGCACACACTGTAAGAAACCACCTTGCTTCCTTTTAAGACAGTGCAATGCTCCACTCCAACCAACCTTTTGGCTTGAGCAATAGGAATCTTCTCAAACTGATGACCTTGTCATCATGATTTATGGTTCTCTTTTCAAGGTCACTACTAACAGCATTGGTCCAAGAATAGCGTATGTTTTCCTCCCCCTGAATCTGACAAAGTAATTCAAGGCAATGTCTTTGCCTTTACCTTTCCCATGCTGTTGTACTCCACTGCTATTTCCCGGAAGAAGAAGTAAATGTAATTGCCATAGTCCACTGCCTGGACAAAGTATGGTTCTAGAAAAAGAACAAGACACCCCATTTTAGGCATGGTGTACAGCATATAGCATGCAAAGAGAAGACAAATACATTTACACTAAACATCCCGAAGTGAAATGACCTCAGTATGGAAACTTGCTCAGTTTTCAGAACTAGCAACATCACCACTGCAGAAGAATCATTGTCTGGGGACAGGACAGCTGGGGACAAGTCTGCGTAAGGCAGTTAAGTGTTTGCTACCAATCCGCCTACCCTGTGTGGAGTACGAGGAAAGGTAAAGAGGCAATGTATAATGGTATGCCTGAGGGGTCCAAGCAGTGCTCTTTATGGCATACAGGCTCTGTGTGGAGAGAATAACAAACCAAGTAATTGTTTCTGCCCACACGTGTCTGTAGCAGCAAGCAAAGTGGGACAGTTAAAGTCAACACCTGGCAAAACATTTCTGCATGCAAAAAAAGACTTCAAACTATGGCTTTGCTCAGTTAAAATCACTCCCAATGCTAACAATTAATAACGCCTACATGAAGTTAAACAATGAGGACATTTAGAGCACAGAAATTGCCTAATTCAATGGCAGCTGTACAGTCCCCAAGAAACATAAAATAAAGGCTTTGTTCAATATTCTCATAATTTTATTTTCATTGATGAATCTTAATGTTATGGGACAAGCCATCTATACTTCATGAAGTCTTGACTGTTACTTAACACGGACTTGGGGCTGGAATATTTTCAGACACAGCCCAAGCACATTGAACCCTGCCAGTTCCAAACTTTACATCCAACAGCTGTAAACTAATGAATTTCAGCTTGGAAAGCTTGCTGGAAAACGTATTCTGATCTACCATGCTTGCAGTTTCTGTCAGGTCCAATAACCTGGGGTCAGGAGAAGAGGAAAAGAGATCAGTTTAAGAGATGTAATTTAGCTCCTTCTTTCCGCCAGAAAGTGCTGGTGAAATGAAATGACAGAGAGGTCTGTCAGGAATCCAACACTCTCATCAGAGATGTCATTTTTTTAGTTTTGTTTGTTTATCTACCTTTCAACCACTTTGAGTCATGTTTAACTGTCCGCAGAGTTGGGCTGTCTCCAAGGCTTCGGTATATGACTGCATCTATTGCAAGGAAATCGGTCACTGTGGCAGAATACAGCTTTCCCTCTGGGGAGGAAGGAAAGAAGTAACAAGAGGGGAGGAGCATTACTTATAATTGCTTTCTTTCATCAGTCAGATGAGGTAGGGCAAAGGAAATGATCACAATCTCCTTAGGAACACTGAAGAGAAAAAATCCAGCTAGGCAAATGGGACTGAGCACTGAACAAGCAAATCACCAGTTTTCAAAATGGTAATTTCAGAGGGATGCTGTGG
>VYZX01033500.1:57016-122868 GCA_013401335.1 Brachypteracias leptosomus
AGAAAACTTATGGAGTAATTCTCCTTCAGTTTAGATAAGTCATACTGAACTACCTTTTCCAGTTTCCCTGAGCATGCCTTTGGTTCAATGCTCATAAATTCTGCCTACATACGTGAGCAAAATAATTATGGGGAACCATGACAGAACTGTTAGTTTTAACAGGGAGGGCAAACCAGACAGGTCTTAGGGACTGTCAGCTAATTGACATTTATACAAATTTCTCACTTTCAGAGAACTTCTCCTCTGCCAAGGATCACTAGCAAAAAACTAAACAGTGTGCAGGGAGCTCTGGCAAAACAGGCATGCCAAGAGATGGAGGAGGATTACCTATTTTTCTCTTCTAAAATGCAATTTAGGCATTTCCCCCATTAATTATGCATTCCTCCAGAAAACAAGTGATAAGAAAGGGTCTATAAAATGGCAACCCATATTTTTTTCCATGGTTTATGCATTACCTGCTACAATCATGGAATTTCTACTTTATGTTCTTCTGACTGTAATTAAGAAATGACATACTACCACCACCACCGTCATCATTATTTTTGAAACAAAAGTACGCATTTATTTACATTATAAGCAGAAAAAAAAATATTTGCAACTTGCTACAAAATCTTTCCTTTGTCAGCAGATGAAGACACCTTAAACACAGTAGTATTTAATACAGCCCTTCGGCTACAGGCTCAGTTGAGAGTGGCTGAAATACTTGCACACTCTTAAATCTTCAGAGGAATAGCTAAAGTATTTCCATGTGAGCACCCAGGCTCTGCTTTCTAGCATCACAACTGCTGAAGAGGACTGACATTATCATGGCTGACTTCTGTATTCTCTTTACTACCTAATTTACAGCCAAATCTAAGAAAAGATCTGCAGGGTTCACACTAAAAGAAGCTCAATAAAGAAACAATTTAATTGGGAATTCAAGAAGACAGGTACAAAAATACCACACAATCAACTACCCAATTTAACCTTATTAATAAATACTCACTTTTTTAAACTACTGTTGTAGAAATCAGAGTTAACTGTACTCTGCTGCATGCAGGATAAATAATTATTAACCAATACACTTCTCTCCTTTCTGCTTTAAAATAAAATCGTTTCCCTTTCCTTCTAGATCTAGAAAAGAGCACATCACAGCATGTTCCCTAACTTCTTTTTATTATGTGGTTAGCTTAAGCTTAAAGTTGTTAAAGAGCACATCCTGCCCACTTCTTATTAAAGTTCACACAAGCCTTGACTTTCCTTGACTTTCTGGATGCAGCCAGAAATGATGCCTCACACTGGCCTGGCATCATATTATCATGAATCCAGGAAATACTGGAATACTGAACCAGGAAACAAAGGCTTCAGGCAATGTTTGTGATAGTGAAGTTAATCCCAGAGAAGGGAAGGCTTCCACGCTAGCAATTTCCTTATGCCTCCTATTTTTAGTCATTATTCACTCTCTTTGCCATCTGTTCAATTTTTGGTATTCTGGACTCAAGAGACAGTGCTATGGCAAGCCTGGGCTGCAGGTAAGAAAGCAAGAAGTTTATCTCCATTACTTTACCTGCAAACAACGCAACATTGGCATGCTTTGCATCATAGGGGCACCTGGCCATTCCACTGAATTCATCTCCCAGGAACTCCAGGGTATCCATCTGAAAAATGAAAGGCAGTTCCTCAGATAGTGAAAAAAGACTTCTTACCCAGGATGAGGCTCATGAGTGTTTCTTCCTTTCTCTGTGTTCCTGACTGTGAGTTGAAAACCTGAAAAAAATCATGGTATCCAGTAAAATCAGCCTGAAGAAAGTGTGTCCAGTAAGTCAGGCATTCTTTTGGAGCTAATCACTCTTACCCTGACACATTTTACAAAAGTCTTCATTCTATGTTTCATCTGTATACAAGCTTCCTGTTGAACTGTAGCAGGCTATGTGGTCTGTGGTTTTGGCAAGGAGTCAAAATTTATCCTCAACAGTGATCCAACAGAAGCTCTCTTATACACAGAAAAGACTGCAAGCCATAGCAGTCAGAGAAACAACACTAGGACAATTATCTATGTGTTCATTTTTATCCCCAAACTCTGGAGATCCTTCTGCTCTAGTCTCAACAGTGGTGCTCTCTTCCTTGATTTGCATACTCAGGAGGATGCTCTCCAAATCTTACTGTATCAGTTGAGACTGTGTCACAGAGAAATCCTCTTACCATCAGACAAGAATTAATCTGTGCAGGAATTGTAAAATCTGAAGTTTAAGTGTAACTCCTGGGAAGTATATTCACCCCAGGTACTGATAATGATACAAATATATAGATAGTTACACCGAGTTCAAGAGGGTTTAGTGAGCTACAGGGGAAAGGTATAGCTATTACCTCTTTTGGATTATTATATTACCATATTTTGAGAATAAGAATGTTTCTAGCATACTCAAGTAACTTGAGCAGCTCATACTGTACAAATCACACACAGTACAGATTCTCAGAGCATGAAAAATAACCCACTGAGCACCATCAACTACTCCAATCAACTTTTAGCTCATATGTTACAACATCCAAGTCTTCCAGTGGACAATTTTTCATCATTTGTTTTCTGTCACAAATCTTTCCAGTTAAAATCCACTCTGAGGGGAATTAGTTGTCTCTACTCAAGGGCTGAAAAGCATTTCATGTGATAGTCATAGGAAACGAGTTACAGTCCTGAGCAACTTTCCCTGCACTGAGCTCCACACCCTAAGTTCATACATTCTTCCAATGGCAGGGTAGAGGGACAGCCCTGTTTTCTGTTTGGTACAATTCAGTACTCTCTCTCTATAATGAAGAAATACATGAGGGAAAATCCAGGGCAGGTGTTGGAGAGACTTTTTGCTGACTCTCAGAGGTATCACTATCCATTCCCTGCAGCTCAGCAACAGGTGAGGTGGTCTGCAAAGGCCGTGCATCACAGGGAATGAAACACCTGCAGTAAGGCTAAGGAGGGCTGTTTATATTTATATCCCTTGCACCAGGCAAGGAAATCTGTATTTGTTTTAAAAGACAGCCTTCTAGCAAGTGGGCTGGTTGAGATTTGTTAGCCGCATTAATGTCACTGAGAGCTAAAAAATGACAAACTGTGTTGGAAGACTAAATACAGCGCTGAGACCGACAAGCCTTCTTGCATGCTAGGAGCAGGACACAAGAAAAGGAAAAAAAAAGAAGAAATGGCTGTTAACAGAGGAGCTACCTGTACCACACAGTTACTGTGGTGCAGGCTTGTATTTTTATCCAAATTTGATTCTTCCTCCACAGATTGAAAGAAAAAACTACCCTGAACTTCTCTCCTGTGTTTCCTAGACTATAGACATCACAGTGGCTAAAGCAAGGTAAAGCAGCATTGCAGAAAAGCAAGAAGAGCAGCAGTCACAGCAAATACCACTAAGGAGGTCATTTTCCTGGATGTTAATGTCTTTATTCTTGCTTTTAACAATAACTCTGAACTAAATTAAATGAATGAGAATTGTGCTGTGACTTTATCAGAAGCAGCATCAGCAAAGCTGAATTTTCTTTTTTTCTGAAGAAAGCTGAGGCATGACCTGTAGGACATAGCAGTGACTAGAAAAGCAGACTCTGGGCATCATGGGCCTACATAAATTCATTTCAAAGCTACTCCAGAGACATCCACTACTGGGAATTATATCAGATTATATTGGTGCAAACCTGAGAAAATGGAAAATATTTGAATGAATGGGCCCTGCTAAAATTCAGATAACGGGGACACACTATGTCAAAGGAAGAAACTGGGGTCAAGGAATTAATGTCAAGTATCTATTGATCCACACAGTTTTCTACACTGCTCTAGATAATCCTTTGGCTTTGCAGATCCCCAGCTAGTGAGAAATACATCAATCTCCTGCTGCACCTTTCCCAGTGGAGATCTGCTCTCAACCACTTTTACAGCAAATAATGGCATAGGATCTCCACAGCTTCCGTATCTGCTGGACCCCCAACACTAATCTTCTCAGGTTTTGCCATGCTAAGCCCTCAAGAGTCTTGAGAACTGGCTTTGGGATTGAGAACAGTACAATAGAGACATTTAAAATATGCTATCCCATAGTTAACCCTCAGCATCACTTTCTGACTTGATGTGGGTGTCAGCAACAAGCTGAGGAACCTTCTGAGAAGCAACTGCATCTCCAAGCAGGGATCTGAAGGACTCTGCACCTATGGAGGTGTGGTGGGTTTACCTTGGCTGGGTGCCCGGTGCCNCAATGAAAAGTGGCAATAAACTATAGATGTGCAGGAGTTGCAAAGAAGTAGGTAATCAGTCGAACCAATCCTCAGAAATCCAATCAACATTGAGCTCTGTAGCACTGAAACAAGGATAAATACTACAGAGTTGAATGATGTACTGTTGAATGACAACCTCACGTTGTTGCTAGCATGAGCAATAAATCCAACAGAAAAACAAAGTATAAATGAAATTCCACAAACAGATCACATACCTTGTAGTTCCTGCAAGAAGGGTTGAATGCATTTGTTCCACAGATAAACAGTGTATCCTCATTTCTTTTCAGGAGAACCTTAATAAAATTATGACACTCATCCTGAAGAAAAATAATAAAAAGTATTTCAACTACTGCATTTTTGGTGTCTGGTTTTATTTTTATGCCATGATATTTCATTGTCAGGTTTAAAATGAAATTGGCTGGTAGCCACTGTGATATTCTGGGCTTTATTTCAAATATGTTTAACTCACAATGAGCAGGATGCAATTGATTTATATTCTAGTGGTTTCAAAATGGTTACAAAGAACTGAAGATATGATATTCATATTATAGCTCAGATTTTGCTACTGTTTACATAAACGAATCTTGTTTGAAAGCTGTTGCTTTCCTCAGGAGTGAAAAAATCCGATTTTCTTTTCATCTATGTTGCTCTAAGACAGTAGCATCATCAATGCAATGTATCAGCATAAAGCATCTGTAACTAGAAGGAGAAGCAGGTGTGAGGAATCAGAGCCTGCATCTAATTCTGATACCACTTGTGCTAGTCATAGGTTATAGTATGTTAAAACCGGTGTGAGAAACAGTACTACAACTGTACACACTCATGATGCTTTACACAAACTTCTCAGTAAATTACTGCAGAAAGATGGACAGTAGCACTTAGTTTTTGAGACAACGTTAAGCAAAATCAGTACACTAAGCATTATGTTCAGAATCCTCAGTGCTTTAAGTATTTCAGGATATTGTTGTGGCTCCTGTTGTGATGTTTTATCACATTAAAAGTAAACTATTTTTGCAAATTAAAGCCTTCAGTAAGTTGATGGAAAAAGCAATTACTGGCAAGAAGTGAATGGCATGATCCATTCCACATCACAGACAGCAGCCTGAGATAATTGTGAAGCAACTAAACTAAAGTGGCAGACGCAGAAGAAATGAAAATTGCCTACCTTATGTTTTCCCTTCATTCTGCATGTGTCTACATCAGCTTGTCTAGATTTCCACGTCAATTTCTGCAAGGATCAAGAAAGAAATCAATTAGAGCCCAGAGGTTTTGCATTTGATTTCAGAAGTAGAAGTCCCTTAGGGAAGACTAGCTGTTGAACATATATTTATTGGAAGCTTTCTGCACCCTTTCTCCATGATTAATTCACCACAACAATGAAAGATCAGTGATGTGGAGCATTCACCTAATTTTGTGTTGCCATCTATTCATTAGACTAGAAACCTATCCCTTCCATTTAAAAGCATAAACCAATGGAATTCAGTAATAGGCCAACTTTCAAAAATACGTGCACGTTTCTTAAAAGCACTAGATGCTCTCTTCTTTTAATTTGATATTGTTCTGCAAATCAGAATAAGCATTTATGGACTATATACTCTAACTGGATTCTAAATTAAATATGTATTCTGAAAGGCAATATTTTAGATTAGGAAAGAAACCAAATTCACGTAATCTTATCACTTCAATTCAGCTAACAAGCTAGAGAGCCCTCCACCTACCAAGACAGCTAACTTTGTCTGCAAACACCCTTCCTTCAGGATATTTACAGATAAATCCCAGCCTGAATTTCTTTTTGAGTGGATTTCAGGAGTGGTCAAATGTGGTAGGCTGATTAATGATAATAAAACTTTACTTAAAAACATCTCAGCTAATATAGTAACACCTTAGACACTATTGACACAGTAGTCCTGACAGTGTTTTCCATAGTATCATAGAACACATTGGGTTGGAAGGGTCCTTCAAAGGTCATCTAGTCCAAACCCCCCCGTAGTCAGCAAGGACATCTCTAAGTAGATCAGGTTGCTCGGAGACCCATCAAGCCTGGCCTTAAACGTCTCGAGGGTGGGGCCTCCACCACCTCTGTGGGCAACCTGTTCCAGTGTTCCACCACCCTCATAGTAGAGAACACCTTCCTAATGTCTAATCTAAATCTACCCTTCTCTAGTTTAAAACCATTGCCACTCATCCTATTGCTACATGCTCTTGTAAACAGTCACTCTCCAGCTATCTTGTAGGACCCCCTTCAGGTACTGGAAGGCTGCTATAAAGTGTCCTTGAAGCCTTCTCTTCTTCAGGCTGAACAATCCCAACTCTCTCAGCCTGTCTTCGTAGGAGAGGTGCTCCAGCCCCCTGATCATTTTGGTGGCCCTCCTCCGGAACTGCTCCATCAGGTCCATTTTCTTCTTTTGTTGAGGATTCCAAAACTGGACGCAGTACTGCAGGTGAGGTCTCACCAGGGCAGAGTAGAGGGGCAGAATCAACTCTCTTGATCTGCTGCTTCATTTGATGCAGCCCAGGATGCAATTGGCCTCCTGAGCTGCAAGTGCGCATTGTTGGTTCATGTCCAGCTTTTTGTCCCCCAGTACCCCCAAGGCATTTTCTGCAGGCTGCTCTCCATCACATCATCCCCCAGACTGTACTGATAATGAGGATTGTCCTGACACAGGTGTGGGACCTTTCACTTGGCCTTGTTGAACCTCATGAGGTTCACATGGGCCCACTTCTTAAGCATGTCAAGCTCCCTCTGGAAGGCATCCTGTCCCTGTCATGAAGGGCTCCAAGCTGAACAAATAACCATGAATGTTTATTTCCCTTATAAGCCTGTGCCCTTGCATTTTGATGAGTAATTTGGCATAAGCTCATGTTCAGTATAATTCATAGCTATAATGAAAAACTTTCCCCTTCTACAGTGGAATTCATCCAATGCCCAAATTCGTATGATCTTCTGCTGGACCCAGGTTGTCTTTGGCACATATTACACAATATGAATGCAATGCAAAGGAGCTGAAGAGAGATTATTTCTAGTATGTTTATGTTAATATACAATATGGTAATGCAGACAAAGCTTTTCTTAGTTTGGATGTAACTTCCCATGGAGATAATTTGAATACATCTACAAAGTGATGTTATAATAAGATCTTATTTAGTGAGTACTTGCATGAGTGAACAAAATTTTTGTGTATGAAAATATGTAAATAGCACTCGCCTTTTATGATGAAAGTTTCAGTATACTTAATTGGTATAGTATAGCTGTTATAGAAAACTGCTGAATATAAATGAATAGATGTTTGACAGATGTTCCATCAGGGACCTCACTGTATTTCTGTATGGTTTGCTTATCAGCCCAGCTAAATCACTTATCACAAATTCACAGAGGACATGATTGCTATTCTAGCTTTCCCCAAATATGATTAGCAATGCCATCTTACTTGCTTATTACAGTTTTTACAGCAGCGCTGGCAAGATGTTTGAAACAATGTCATCTTCCTATTTATTTGAGGCTTGTTCTAGTGTCCTTGGTTTCTGGATGATGATAAAAGCTACTTACTTTGTTAAAATAAATTTCTTCTGTATGTGATGTGTCCATATCAACAGTATAAATATGGTCCCTGTAAACAAAGGAAAATGAAGACAAAGTCAAATGGAGTAGTCAGACAGATCACTTTCTATGAAGAGAGCTATCTATCACAGGATAATCCATAATCCATTCAAAAAAGGATCACAGGTCTTACCAGGGAACATTACTGGCAGCATTGCCTGCTTCTCCCAGAAAGGCACTTTCATATATAAACTGTTTTCCTTCTCATTAAGAAAAAAGAAAAATGCTACAAAACTTCAAAGCAGATTTTTTTCCCAAAAGGAACTGTTTGAACAATTGAGATTTTTCAAAAGGAGAGCCTGATATAATTTCTGCTCTATAGATCCTGCAACAGATGCTATGATCTAGCATGCAGGTGTTCTTGAATATCCTAAAATGAGTTGCAATAGCTCTTGGGCAGACTTTGCCAGATCCCTCAGCTAGCAGGCACTGTATCACATTTAGTCATTCAGGGTTAAAAAGAGGTTAGTGCTTCTTTTTTTTTCTTTTTTTTTTAAATATGTGTTTAACCTCAGCTGTGATAATTTGATTGAGAATAGGGTAGGCTAAAGGCTAACAAACAGCCACAAAACTGTTCTCAGAAATCATTCCTCTATTCATACACTGGTGGCCAAACTAAATTGTAAAATGCTTTTCTGAAAAAAAGTTTACATTTTTTGCTTAAATTTACTTTCCTGTTGTCCTGAGAACCTGTCCCTCTCTACAATTAGCTGCCAATCTCTCCTTGAAAAGAGAAACAGATTCAGCTACTCAGGTAAAAAGATATTTTTAAACATTCTCCTTTGTGTAAGCTGAAGACAAGGACATCTCTGTAGGGAACCTAAACTTTGAAAAACCCCACCAGCCCACAATGCGGTAGTAACCGCCACATCAAATATGTGCTAAGCATCTCAGTTTTCCTCAAAATAACATTGTATTTTTTTTCAAAATGCAGGAAGCTGTGCAGCTGGAGCATGATCCATAGCATTGGAGGGGTCTGCTGAAAGTAGGATACAGACTGTTTCCATTTCAGAAACCCCTGCTCTCAAGGTTAGCTTCATTTTGCTGGTTTTTGGGGAAATAGTGCTAGTCTTTTAAATGAAGCAAACACAAAATACTGCTGTAGAGGAATAAGCAACACCCCTCATGTGGAGAAAAGAGGCAGCATTGTTGCAGGGAATTGGCTTTTAAAACTCTCATGTCTGCTATGGCGCTTGAGGCTGTTTGCTTAGTGAGATGCCAAACTGAGAAGTTGTGAATTTTCTTCTCCTCCAGACTCTGTAAAACCAGAGCTGTCACTTACTTCCAAATGGTTTAATGCTTCAGTTTATTGTTTGACAGAGTTTACTGGCAAAGCAGTGGTTAGGGTTAGTGCTGGACTAAAATCAACCTATTAGCATGGTATCACCTTCATATATTACTACATGGTTCCTTTTCTATGTACATCACTCTTTGTTGCTGTCACTCCTACTATATAAAAATGGGAACAAAATCTCTTGAATTGCAAATTAAGTGTGTCTGGAGCTCTAAACATTTCCTTCCAGCACAGCTCTTGATTTCAATCATCAGTTTTGCTTTCCAGCAGTTACGACTTTTTGTTTTCAAACAAGACAATTAGAAAATACAGTGGTGGTACACAGAATGAGTCTTGAGTTATTTAGTTCCACTTTCAATAAAACAGCTTTCAGAGGACTTACTTTCTGGTTTAAGAAATAGTTCAAAGAAAACTCAGATGCTAAGTTACAGGGTCACCTGAAAAAGGGTTAGTATCAGGCAAATTACATACCATTTTCTCATGCCATACATGAAACAGTAGTTGCTGACAATGTCAGCAGTGAGCGAAAGAGCTGTCAGATTTATGGGAGGGCTCTCTAACCACAGGCAATGTGGGATTGTCCTTGCCCTCCTTTTCCCACTGCTGCCCAACTGCTACTATCTACTAGCTGTGGTATGTGTACAGCTCACTGCTAATTAAGTTATTCTAACACAAATTGACTTAATCCTAGAGCTTCCGTTTTTCCCACCTCCAGTCAGCAGAACTGAGTTTTGTTGCCATGGCATAATCTTGTGGAGGAAGGGAATTTAAATAACGCCACCAGCTGTGCATAACCCTCGGCCACTCAGTGCATCATCTGGAAATGTGTAACTGCAAATGAGGAGGGAGCCATCCCTGTATTTCCTGGGCTCAATAAACTGTTTTGTACATACACATGAGGGGTGGCACATAATGTGAACAAAAGCTGCCGCCTTAAAAGGCAATGGGAGGAGGAGACATGGCAAACTTAGAAAAGGGGGTGTGTGGACATGGGCGAGTGTGAGAGAGAGAGTGAGAGAGTACCCTTCCCACGAGAAAAAAGGAAAATAGACCTGGTCCTTTGCAGACTGCAAGCCAGATATTTGGACAGCATGGTTTCATGAGCTTCAGCTGAGTTATTCTAATTTATTTTGCCTGGGTATTTCTCCCTGATAACATGAAATAAAGCCTTTCCAAAGCAACACAAAATTTTGTTTGATAATAGCAAATAAAGGAGTCACGTATCCGGTGAGAAAAAATAAGCAACTGACACACAGAAATCTTGTTCTGTGCTAATTGCTCTGAAATAACGCTTTAGAGGTTCTCAGATCTGAGTTAGTCCTCTCCTCAGCATGGAAACTGTCTGCAAAGTAAACACTGGATTTTCTAAAATAAGCAAGCAAACAAATCCAACCCAAATCCAACAACCCCAAAATAAAACCTCTCAATGTTCAATTATTTGTTTTGTTTGCTTTTCAGATAATTGGGTACAAACATAAACTTAGCATCCCTGTATTTCGATGTTTAAAAAAAAAGTAGTGTGAGAGCAACAACTGATATGATAGCTAAGGGATTCAAGCTAGCTACAGTTTCCAATTAATCTTGTTACAGAATTCTGAGAAACACCTTTGATTGTGTACACATTTGCTTCAGTCTCAGGATTTACTACTACCTCTAAAGGAGATGTGGTACTGCAGTTTTAAACTTTCATTCACACTAGTTATCAAAGGATGACTCATTTTCTGAAGCTTATTACTTGAAGATAAAAATGGCCTTTGAATTTTAACTTGCACACACAGGGATCTTATTCAGTAACATGTATGGGGGGGGGAGGAAGAACATGTCAAAGAGTTTTAGAGCTACCAAAGGAAAAAAAGTGTAAGAAGATTTTTTGTGCTTGTAGAAAACAGACCAGGTCTTTATTCTTTTTTGTAGGTCACAAAGACTCTAGGAGTATATAAGCACCCTCATTGTAGTAAGCTGTTTTGTACAAATATATAGCCACACAATGTGTAAGAATGCATATTCACATACCAGTACGCATATGATTCTGCAAATATTAGTATTCTTTACATAATTTGTGCACACCGTGGTTTCATGTCCCAAAATGTTTTGCTGGGTTTTCCTGCTGTAATGCCAGTTGCTTGGGCACTGTGACAGTCTAATTGCGTCAATCTCAGTCTGGGAACAAACTATGAATACAGCAGAGCAAAATCCACAAAGCGGATTTACCACCTTCTCACTGCAAATGATTTCCTATTTTAAAGGAAAACAAATAAAGAAAGCAAAGGGAACTCAGCCATGAAAAGGAGGAAATCCTGCCACCACTTTTCAAACCCCTTCAGCCCACTCCCCCACCCTGCTCATTATCACACTAAATGCAGCAAAAATACTAATCTCTAAGCTCAGGCAAAGTGCAGGGAGGCCTCGCCGTGGGGCCGCCTACTCTTTGTACCCTACAACCAACACCACTGCAGCTCCCACGGAAGGATGCATGCTTCTTGCCTGGACTTGGCATAAGGGCTTGGCACGAGTGAGAACTCAGAGCTCTGTCACCCAGACCTCGTACAAACTTGCACATATGAGAAGCCTGAAGAGGCTATGCTTAGGTGGTACAGCTGCAATACCTGGCTAGGGGAACAGGTAGAACTGTGGTCTTCTAGCAGCCAGGGACATGACTATATGAAAATAGCACTCAGTGATTCTGCTGGTGTAACACAACTAATTACTCGGTGCCAAGTGGAGGTCAACAGGCAGATCTCCGCCACAGGACACATCCAACCACTCAGAAGATGGGGAGTGGCTGTTTGATAAGAAAGCTAGGCAGCTCCTGGAGGCTGCCAAGGGATTTGAGGACAGGGATGGTGGTGAGAGGCTGCCTGTTCAGCAGCTGTTCCCACTCACCTCCTGGCCATGCTACCCCCTTCACCCATCTGCGGGAACAGCCTGCCTCTCCGTGCCACATGCAGAAGGTTGTGCGTTTCTCTGATGGAGGAGAAGGACCAAAAACCAGGAAGGAAACAAGCTGCTACTGGAGGGGCAGCTTGTGGGGAGGTCCCAAACAGAATCTGGTCCAAGAGCCCCTAAACTGGACTACCCACCCTTGCTAACCTGGGCCCTCTTACATTCATCCTGCATTCATCAAGTAATTCCTACTCTAAGATCATCAATCTCCTCTGCTAACAACAGAGAGGGAAAGGAAGTGTTAAAGTCTCATCTGTGCCAGGTCGCCAGCTGTATAAATTGGTGTAGCTCACTGAAGCTGATGGTGCCTTGCTGAGCTACACAAACTGAATGGGTGGCTCTGTACACAATTTTTATAAAAAGGCATGTGCACAGTATAGCTCTCCAAAAAAATCCAAACACTAAATTCAATTAACCTCGTTGAGTGCATCAAAAGAAAAGCAGCAAACATGTTTGCTTCTTTATTGTCTTAAGATATTAAAAACATGCCTAAACCAGAGTTTAATAACTCTTACCTGAACATGCATTTGTGCACCAACATAATCATTCTCTAGAATATGTCATTAATGGTGTGCACAAACAAAATTATAGGATGAGGATGGACTCTTTCCTTCATGGGGCTGAACAATTTCTCTGGCAACTTTCCTTTTGCTGGACAAAGGGAAGCAGAGGTGCATAGTTCTGAGAGGACTGGCTCGGCACCTTGTAATACTGAACCTTAGTTTACCTACTAACAAGGTTTCCAATATGTCTTACTAACAGGCTGCAGAGCGCTCTTAGAGTGTGAGAAAATCCTAAAATTAACATGTCTGGCAGAGAACTTAGAATATCCCTTGTCTTCTCCCTCCTCCTCCAAAAGCAACAAGTGAGGAGCAGTGAAGCAGGGGACTACTGACCTAGCAGCAACGTAGAGGGTCCTGTTCATGACCATGACCAACTGGATGTCCAGCCGGTGCCTCTGTGTGGTGTTCCGCCCTGGTTTGTGACCCACAAACACCGGATACTGTCTTGTATCTGCGGGAAGGGAAAAAAAAATAACTAGGGTCAAAAGCGAATCACAAACTGAAACATGAACCATGAGGTCCAGCTATGGCCAAAACCTGTTGTTTCTGTTCTGCCCCAGCAGCACAGCCTGGGGTTAGAAGGCAAGAACACAGAGGGCTGGAGAGTTTTTCAAGGTTACAGTCTTTGTAGCTGCAAAGGAGAAAGTTATCACCTTTGTAGAAGACAAGAATTTCAAGTTTTTTATAACGTAAAGCTGTTCTGGAACTCTTGGCACAAAGGTACACAGTACTTTCTCACAGTTTTTCTTTCACTGCTTGCAGAGCTTAAATGCTTGCTCCTGGATGCCAAAGCATGTCTAGCAGGACAAAGCTGTTTCACGGTGGCCCATCGATCACCACAATGATTGGACTAGTAGTGGTTAAAGCAAAACACTTGGCTCTTCTTGGTTCAGACTGCCAGCTCCCTGATTTTCCTACAGGATTGGACTGACATCGTAGAACAGCTGTCGGGATTTCTGAGAAATGGTGGGAAACCACCTCTTGAATTTTATAAAATCAAAGTTACTGCATATCATTTTGGCAACTATACTGGTACTCCAGTTCTTCTGGCAACTGGAGAACAATACTAATTGGAAGCCCTGTATTGAGCTCATGCCATCAACAAATCAGCTTTCCCAGCAGTTAGCAAAAGCATTTATTCACTCTACTCTCACAATTCTTTTTTTTGTGAGACCTCAGCATTCATGGGATGATCTGTGCATACAACCTGTAACACTTCTGACCAAGGGCCACCTTGCTGTTACACTTCGTATGTATACATGATCGTGACATCTAGATGCACAAACTAGGGAGCTAGCTGACAAAACAACAGTTAGAAGACAGGGGCAGGATAAATCTCTGATGAGCATCACTATCAATGCAGAACTACTGCATCGTCAATACAGAGCTGACTAGCATCTAGCTATGCCTAAGCCTTTTTCCCATCAATATGCTTTCCCAGAAACCTGGAGCTGTTTGAAAGAGCCTATTTCTTCAGAAACTCTGCTACTGCTCTAGTGTTTTCAGCTATTGCCCTCTGAAAGTATTTTCTGTTAAGCCTGGTCAAAGTATTGATTCACAGCATGGCTTCAGCAAAGCACCTGAAAGTGTCTTGTGTCAGAAATCCTGGTGATGAAACTCGGCGGAAACAGGAACTTCTCAGCAAACCAGATGCTGAGAACTCTTGGAGAAACAAATTAAGACAACCTAGGCAGGATTAATCCTTCTGACCAAGTCCTGCATACACAATGCCAAGTTTAATTGTCAGGCTATTCTCTGTGCAATGCCATGTCCTCTGTAACTTATGGATCTAGCACGAGCTGGGGACCTGTACATTCATGTGCATTTCAGCATGTCATGCTTCAGGGGAAAAAGTTATTCCATGTTCCATTTCTCCGAAAGGATCAAGACTGGCTATTTCTGCATTAGCAAGGATGATTAGCATCACCCTTCTGGAGGGTGAAAATGTTGATTTTAAAGACCCAGTGGTCACACTAGACATGTTTCAGAAGGGTTTGCTTCTGAGCAGTTCTGCCCTGTTCTTGTATCCCAGATGCCTATTAGCATTTGGAGCACATCAGTTGTACCTCTGGAGTCTGTCTTGCAGCTTGACGTTACCTAAGACAGACAAGTTAACAGGTGCCAAGGCCACTCCAAAGCACAGTAAGCAAGGACAATCAAGAGATTTACTTTAAAATCAAATTTCTGACCCAAAGTAGCCTTAAACATAAGCCTACTTATTGCTGACCTTCTACTGCTTATTATAGTTTTACAGACACAGGCACTAAAGACTTCCTTTTAAACATCTGAACCTTTGGGACTTTGGAAGACTTTTCTTTACAGTAATAATAACTGAGCTGAGGTAAATGTGAAAGAATCAGTTATGCTAAGCCTGGCTTACATGGTGAAATGCACAGAAAACTCTCCATCTGTTCAGACAGCAAATAATACTGATTTGCAGCTGTCTGTGTCACTCTAGATTTTTGAGAGTTTGTCAATTACTGCTGGTAAGAAAGAAAAGAGTTTCTATTACAAAAGGTTCTTTGTCTTGATTTGGGTTTCAGCTACACTTCCAGATTAGCAAAAAATGCCTAATGCTACCAGCAGAATCCATCAGAACTTAAAGATGTAAGTTCAATTATTTGTATTAGATCAATAAATTATGTTTTCAGAGCTCAGTTACTTTTGTATGCTATTCTTGATACTCTGATCAGATCAGAATAACCTCTGATACACTGAGATTATTTAGTGTACTCTGAATAATACAATAGTTATTCAGAACTACATTTTCACAAGTCAGGTGAGGGACACTTTGATTATGGGGCAGGGTGTGGAGAAGACTTCCTTTGATGCTGGATAGAGTGAGATATTTGGTATCATTATGCTACTGAATTGCTTGTTTGAGAAGGAGAAAGGCTATAGCTTTGGAAGATCAAGCAATTTACCACCCAGCAGTCATAAATCAATGCAGAACAGTCATGTTCCTACAGTGGTATTTGAGAATGTAAATTGGCTGACCTGGGAAACATCAAGAAAAAAACTTTATTCACTGCATCTATACCAAAATACTGTTGATTTGAAGTCCCCTGGTCAGTATTAAGCAAATGAAGTCCTCTGGCCTCTTATACTTACAGTTGCCATGCGAAATACTGATCGGCTCAGAATCTTCTGGGAAACCAGCCCCAGCAAAGTGTAGAAGTGTGAAATATAGCAGCAAGGCTTCTGACCTCATAGTAGTTCAGCTGGGAGGCTTCACTTCTTCACTTCACCCTGCGGAAGGCAAACAAGGGCTTAAGTGCCTTCTGTCAATTCAATTTTAACTGCATACAGAAAGTTAGAAAGAGTCAATGAAAAGTAGAGGGAACTTTATTTCTCCTCAAGTGTTTCACCTGAGGAGGTATGTCATGTTTGGTATGGCCTATCGGGCCAGTTTCCCCTTAGCTCATGACCCAGCACTATCACATCTTGCTTGAGGACAGACTTAGATGTCTTTGAGTTATGAAGAACTTTCTGCCACAGTGGCTTATACACAAAATAAAGAAACTTCATCTCCTGCACTGATTGACAGGTGACAAGAGTTTTCCAGGAAATATTTTGTTTTCCTCTTCTTTGGTTTACATAACTAGAAGATGACATACACCATAAATAAAAGGAGCCAGGCTACTTTATTCTAGTTAAAAAGAGATTAAGGATTATACTACGGGACTGATTCATACACTGTAGAGTTGTGAATCAAATGAAGAAACACTGAGAGAGCTTGATGGACCATGTAGAACATGTCATTGGGCTTTACCATAAAAATATGTACCCATAAATTTAGGTGTCATAAACCCAATACTCCAACTTGCAATAAAATAAGGGAGAACAGAACTGTCTAAACCCAGCATTTTTTCGCCTGTGTTCCACTGACAGATTCAGTCATTCACATTTCATGTACAAAAATATCCCTAAATCTTGAAGATAAAAGGAACCACAGGGGCATTTGGATACAGTGAAAGAAAACATCACATAATACAGTAAATGGCTCATAATTCCCAGGCAAATTTCACAGAGATGTTGATCTGCAGGGGAAAACAGTGTAAAAGTGGGGTTTTCTTTTCATGCCTTCCAGAGTTTCAAACCTTTGATGATGCTTGCCAAAGATTCCTTTTGAACAAACCTATTTTACAGTAGTCTGTCAGTCATTCAACATTTGTGGGCAGAAAGTCAAACTTCATAACCTACATAGTCTTTGAAACTTAATTTTGCAAACAAAGTGCTAACTTGCCCTTCTGCAACACCATTTAATATTAGATACCTATGCCTCCTTTCTTGATGCCAAAAAAAGCATTAACAATTCTTGTTGCATTTTCATTTTTAATTTCACAGACACAGATGATTCCTCATCTTTTACCCAATTGAAAAAGTCACAAAAATTAATTTGCCTTATTAGATATTTGCTTTCAAATAAAATTTCAGCTCCTATAACTGGATTGGAATGGGGACTCTGTTACAGGGTGATACAGTTCATAAGGACATTTATTATACTTTGTGTTTGCCTATCATTATTTAAACACACAAATTGGAAACTTGGCTGCTTCTTTATTTCTATTAACAAAGTAACCGAGATACCAAGTTAGACTGAGATTAGAAAAAATGAAATTTAATGTAAGGCGATGACTGACACGTATACTGAATAAAGTGTCAGAAGGATGGCAAAGGATAAAAATAGCAAGAATAAATGCAACACAACGCAGACACTGTCTGTCTGTCTGTTATACCTTATGTGAGAATGCATACTAGAAGATAGCACATACAAGCCCCAAGAGAAGCATTTCCATCTAGTATTGGTTAGGCTGATAGCTGTGTGTGATTACTGATACAGCTATGTCTGGCTGCAGACACTTTCTTGACCTGTTTCCTCCATTTGTCTCTTTAATAATCTCTTACATTTTCTCTTGACTGTTAGCTCTCTGGGGCAGGAATTGTTTCTTCCTATTTGTTTCCATGCCCGATGAAACATCATTTGGGGCCTTTAAGAATGCACAACGTAGAAATAAGCAGCAGCAATAAATATAGTACACTTTCCCTCAACAGGTTTGAATTAAAAGTAAGATATACACATTAAAAGGATTAACTCCTTTCTCTCTGCACAATTTTTTACAATGTTATTTTACTGCTTTAGAAATTTTGCCCCTGTAGGTTCACAGCAAAGCGACAAAACAAAGTGCCTTATCTTAATACACAAATAGAAATACTTTCCTTCTTGAAATTGTTACAGTCCAATGCAGAAGTAGTTTCTGAACCTCACATGATGAGCAACAGTTAATGGGAAGAATTTATCAAGCAATCCAATTCTTCCACTTAAACCTTATTCATCCACAATATCAGTCTGCAGGTTGACAATTCAAACCACTTGGCTCACAGTGAGACTCTGGAGTGTAAGAATAGCTGTTTTCTGTTACTCCCTATCAGCACATCATCCACTATCTAACAATGTGTGTAAGCTATGAGGAAAGCATTATGGTACTGCAGACATATTGCTGCCACTCTACTTTAGAGCTTAAAAACTTTTCACTGATGGTGATTCTGCACCATCATTCACTACTTCTCATTCAGATATGTATACTGCACCATGTAAATATATATGGGATACTGCTTCCAGCAAAATGAACAATGCCTAGCATTTTACTTTGTAATTTTTCTACATGTTAGATCTTTTTAGATGGCTAGATTTTTTTTTACCTGAAAAGAATTAATTAACAAATTAACTGAGATATTGCTTTCTAAGAAAGACTAGATTAGTAGGTTTTTAAGTATATTAAATTCTCTGTTATTCTTAAGGGTGGCTTCTGGGAGAGGGCGAAGAGACAAAGAAAAGCCTGATTATCTGCTGCTCTAGCGCTAACATAGCTGTTCAAATTCATACAAAGTAAATGCAAAATGTCTACTTTGATTTGTCAATGATTCAAGTGGACTACACAACTGTACCAATGCCTGTGCCAATGAAACAACATTAACTAGGATTCAAATTGCATCCAATTTGCATCTAAAGGCAGCTCTTTACTAGGGAGGTAATTTTTTGAACATAACATTACTTTTGCTGTTCTTACTATGGTGGAAAGACCCATACTGTTTCAGTGGAATTTCAGAAAAGTGCTGACTCAATAAGGTCACACTTATTTTTAGTATAAATTTCCTTTTCAGCAAATACTCAGCTCTGGTTGGGCTCCTGGGAGTGACGCAAATGTTCTCACTTTCAACTGTGCCGAAACTACTTCCTAATCAAAAGTGCTTGTGAACACTGTGTCTGATGAAGCGTGAGTAACTAGACAGTAACGTCAAGTGAGTACAGGCCCTAGTTTTGCAAACATCAGTGGAGATCTTCAGTCAATGTAGACCACTGCAGTTCAATCTACCTTACACTAAACCATACTGGTTGATAGAGAACTGGCTCCAAGAACTAGAAGAACATGATTACTGCTTCTGTTGAAGGAAGCTAGTGGCGATAAGGAGTGAGTTATGGTGATGTTCTTTTATTAGCAGACATGCTAATAAAACACAGCTCTGCAAATGTTTAAGAGCATTTTTTATAATCTATGTCTAATGCAATGAATTGTAGCTATTCAGTTGGTAGAGCAGATCAAATTTCTTCCAAGCTTCAAAAAAACCTCAACTAATCTGCTTCTTGCATGCCTAAGACCAATGCAAATATAACTTTATGCAACATACTTTGGTGCTCTGATTCTTCTTTCTAAAGCTGATGATTTCAAATATCTATGTAATATGACTTGTTCTGGTTACTTCTGTGTCCTATTTTTGTCATATTATGATTAAGTATAAATAAACCATATGATTTCTTAACATATAGAAGTCAAAATTTTACCTTCCTAGATGGAGGTTTTTCTGTTTGAACACTGCAGCCCAAAGATGAACCACCTCTACATAGCATGTTTGGATATCAAATCCTAAATACACATGTACATCATCCTCCCCACCCCCCTGGATTCTTGACATAAGGGCATTTAATTCTGTAAAAATCATGCTGCTGGCATGAATCAGTTTCTGAAGCTAAGAAAGTAATGATCACTCTAAATCAAGGAGAAAAGTCTGATTTGTCTGTGCCAAGTGTCCTCCACTACAGCTATCCATGGCTATTTGAGCCAACAAGAAGCCACCATGATGAGCTCTGCTTTTTGTTGTCTGATATTTTTAGCACTTAGTGAACCATACTCTGGGTGGAAATGCATATATAATAGCTCCTTGGCTAAGGAAATGATTACATAGTTGCTGCTATAATGGCCTGGTAACCAGATTATTGTACCTATGGCTTCTAAGTCCAGAAAGATGATGCAAATCACATGAAAAATTCTAAAGGGAAAAGCTAACTTCCTGGTAAACTTCATAAAAGTGTAAGGCCATATTTGATTTTGAGAACAAATGCAACACCAACATCAATGACTGCACAGGCACATCTATAAATAACCATTGAAGGAAGCGCTCTTCCATGATAGAAAACCTCCCATTTTGTTGCTTTGGCCTCACTATGTATTCAGCTAACCCTAGTGTAACTCCAAGTAAAATCAAAGTATGTAACCATATCAGAATTTTCCCATGGCACAATAAGCCTCTCAGTAATGGATAGATCTTGTAATATTAATTTATTACAAGCCTTCTTTATACTGTGATGGGTTGTGCTCATACACAACAGCTGCACTTCAATCCACAAATTGTTAAGCTTAATGCGAGAGTAACCAGACAAAATTCAATGGTCTGTGTTATGCTTGAAGCAAGACCAGACAACCTAATGGTCATAAAAATTGACTGTCTTAAACAGATTCTTTTCTTTCTACAAACACATAGAAATAACTTATTCTTCAAAAATACAGTAAATATAGTAAGAAGGAACAGCATATAACCAAGCAGTAAAGAGAGTAAAAACTGAAGCTGGATGAATTTGAACTACTGCATAAGGAAAAATGCGTGACTAGAAAAGTCATGTAGACTCTGTGAACTGATCCTGGAAATACTCAGCAAATAGCCCTTCTCATCACATTCACATTTCTTACCCTGAGAAAAACAAAAGGACAATAAAAAAGCAGGGAAGAAACCAATCTGAGTTGCATAATAGAGGTAAAAAATAGACTTAATATTCTACTGCGGTAAAAGCTTTAAAGGCATGCAAGTGAATCAGAAATCCAAGTCCTACTTCAGTGCCTCACCGAAAGAGACAGAGCAAGATCTATCTACCCATACACAAAAAAGCACATATTGATCAACACAGCACATGATCTGCCATGCTGAAGACAGAGTGCAGAAACCAGTCGGCTGACCTGACTGCTGTTCCCTGCTATGGTGCAGATTTGCCATGTGATTGCTGGCAAGCATTCTTCACCTCCTTTGGCTACGTCTTTGGAAATTTCTGAGTGGAAGATGCTGTTACTGCTATTTACCCCTTTAAGTTCACAGTTCCTATAAAGTGAAAGACAAGAGTTCTGTGCAAGTCAGAGAAAGAAATTGGGAATGCAACGACAACAACAAAAATAGAGGAATACAACCTGCAGGCTGCAGCTTCCAAGAAACAAGGAAAGTTAGGCTGGCACAGTGGAGCTGTTCAGCAGAGTATCCTTTGTCTAGGGCTGTTTGGGTGGTGGGCTAGCTGCTGCTCAGCCACCTCGTGCAGCTGCAACTGGCAGCAGAAGGGATCATGCAATATGCCCAAGCTGAGTAGTGCCAAGGGGATCAGACAGATGTGAATGAACAGAAGCTCAGCAAGTGCTTGGGGAGCTCAAGAGAGAGGTGACACAAGTGGCTATCAGCAAGACATAGCACAGAGTGCCAGACATTACAACTGAATTGGCACGTGGCAGGACAGTGCTCAGAATGGCCAGCTCTTTTTGCTTATATTGTCCTTTCTCTAATGACTGTTGCTCAGTCACCTGAATGGTGGTGCAGGTGGCCACAGAGACTTAATGCCAGCTCTGTGCCCATCATCCCTACCAACCTCCAACCTCTTTTTGTGACCGATGCTGCAACCATCATTCATCTTTCCTCTCCTGTACTGCTCCTGTTGTCTCTACAGCTGGCCATTCATTTCATGTAGCCAAAAAGGCACTCCAGCACTCCAGATAGCTGGCCCTTAAGCCAGAGAGGCTGGTGCATCACCTGTAATCACTTGTACTCCTTAAACTCACATGCTAACTTGGGATTGCTCTTGAATGCTGGGGAGGAGGCAGTGCACAAGGTAAGCCCTTACTTGTGCAGCATCCCTGTTGACCCTAAATTATGTGTATGAAGCATACTCTCCCTCATCTTTTGTGTATATCAAAAAGTTCTCCCTGACTGTAAGAGGAATGCATGGGTGCCCTCTGCTATACACGCTTTACTACCATTTTAATTGGATTCAGTATGGCTTACTCATTGCCCAGCTGCTGTGGGCTGCACACCAGATGTGACGATTAGGCCCAAGGGAAAGACACCAATGAGAGCGATTCTGACTCATATAGTAAGCAACAGCATCTACCTTCATTAAAAAGAATAATACAAACTTCATTACCAGTTTGATGAAACACAGATACACAGACTGTGCGGATCTTTCTGCGAAGACTTGCAAAAATGCGTACCTTAAAATTTCAGCCAAAATACATTTTGTGCAAGTTTCAGGGGTACTTGCTTACATTATTCAGGTTTGTGCAAATGTGAGTCCTTACCAGCTCTCCCCTCCCCTAATTTGCAACTCTACAAGGCCATACATCATGCACACAATGTCAGCTATGATATGTAACATCACCTCTTGCTTCAGTAAGCGATAAGCCGAAAAGATCTGGACAACCCCCAGGCAGCAGTGATGAGCCTCGGCCTGCCAAATGGTAGTAGCAGGTGTCAAGTCAGTAGGCAAAACTCAGCATGCTTAATGCTGGCAACCTGTCTTGTCAAGATCAACATTACTGCTTGATCCTGTGCAGTGCAAAAAGAAAATGTAAAGAACAAATGGAGGCCTAAATAGGAGAAACCTTCCGCTGACCTGAGTGAGACATCCCCAATGACTGCAGCATTAACAGGATGCTGCTTTTCGGAGAGGGAACAGTCAGATGGAAGATGAACATCTCCCAGATGGAATTAAAAGCATCTCAGGCCTATCGATTTTGGTAGTAACCTTTACTGTAAACAGTCCACAGGGGCCTCATCAGCCACCTGTTCAGTGATATTTGCATTGAAATATAGAGCCAACGCAAATGAGAAAGTGGACACAGTTCCTTGCTAAAGCATCTGCTCTGTTCCATCCCTCTGTCTATGCATCACTAGCAGCAGCAAAGGTACACGTTTTTAGGAAGGGGTAACGCAGTGGCACTAGCTCTCTCACACAGCACCAGAAATGATGAACGCTGCATTTGTCATGATGTTGATGGTGGCAGTAGTGGTATTATATCATGCAATATTTCACTCTCTAATAATTGCTCAGTTTTATACTGAAATCAAGCTTGCCAAAACTGGGAGGAAAGCCATCTGTGCCTGGAGGATGACTGCCAGAAACATTTGCAATTTTATTTTGGGGTTATAAACCTGCAGAATGGAACAAAGGCAATGCCTAAATAACCTCTTTCACTCACCACCCCCAAACACACAGAGCAACAGACCTAACTTTGAAACAGCTTGATCGGTCATTACAAAGATGTCTTTATTATTTTTAAAAGCCTCACTCATTTACGAGATAAAAATAGCTCTATTGATTATGTGTGGGACTTCAGCAAACCTCTGTCAAGATTTTGAATTGATTTAAGACCTAAATGTAGCAATCACTGCCTTTTGACAGAAGAGAATGCCATTGTTAATATATACTTTGCTGTTTCATCTCAGCATGCTTAATAGAAAACAGATACACTACCTGCAACACCATTACTCTCCCCAGTCCTAACGTTGCCTGAGAATTATCAGTGCCAGTCAACTGACCTTCCATTCTCTCATCTGATGAATGAAATAAAAGTTATGTAGCTGCAGGGGACTCAAAGCTGTAAGGAAATAAATGTGGCCTCCCTTTGTCTTCCTCTCCTTTAAGGTAACAAAGGTGAAACACAAAGCCAGATTAAGTTTACACAACAATATTGACAGTTGTCGGTAATTAAAAGTTTGACACAGCCCCACAGACACTGTCTCAGCTGCCACATGCCTGCTGTAAACATAACATTAGGATCAGGCAGTAATCCTAAAACAATCCCCACAGCTTAGCCAACTCTTTAGGTCAGATTCCCTCAGATACTTATCATTTGCTTCCTTTCACTGCTGGTGAATTTTAAACGGATTGCAGTCCTTCTTCACCCTCTAATCAGGAAGAAAACTTCCAGTCCTCTTATGTCTGCATAACAGATCAGATCAATATACAAGGGCATAGGTTAACTTTGAAGAAAAAGTTAGAATCCCATAGAAACATACCACTGTGTTTAAAACTCAATGTAATCACAAACAATTTTCCTTTTCTTTTTGTTAATGCAAGAAACATTCATGCATTTAATGCAGGAAAACCATCTGTATTCTCCGGGAAACTTGTCCCATTTATTTGAAACAAAAGTGTCCATTTTTTAAGGTGATAAAACAGTAGAGAAATTCAAATCCTCACATGTAAGTCAGCTGTTATCAGAGCACATTGCTTAGCTTTCATGCAATTTGGCAGTTCTGGCCCTAAATCCATTTATGCAGAAAGTGACTCATTAACCTGACTCAACTTACCTTGAGTGAACAGCAAGCTTTGTCAGAGTATTTTTTGAAAAGGTGCTAATCAACTTTGTCATGAAGTGGTTCAATGCAACACCAAACTACACCCCTGTCCTAAAAATGTGAATTAAATTTACTAACACTGCAAACGCTAATAACAGACATTAACATTTATGTATTAATTACTCCAGCTGTGGACACCATACTACCTGAAAGTGCTTTACCCCAACAGCCACCTTTGGTCCTCATTGCAACACTCTAGTCATGGCAGCAAGAAAACTCAGGATAAACCTCAGCATTTTATTCTGGGGAAGGCTGCTCTGCATGAGGACATGCAGAAACGTTGTGGTCAGGAAAGCTAATCCTACAGGTGGAAAAAAGGGTAAGGCTTTTCCCTCTGAATATCAGGCAAACTCATCAGGATAAGCTATGTTTGTCCCTGACATACAAAAAATGCAGGTAAGAGAAGAGCTCTCAATATGCATTTATAATTTTAGTCTCTAATTTCTTTACGAAACTCATTTTTCTCAGGTTTCTCTGCACCTTGCAGAAGATCATTACTGCAAAAATGAAAAATGTGCACAAAACAAATGTAACCCCCAAGGGAAATTTTTTAAATTCTTGTGGATAAGCAAAAGCAGGTAGGGGACAAATCTAGAAGACTCCAAGTGTAAAGGAAACATTCAAATAACTGGGAGCATTGTGTCTCAACACTACTTCTGACATCTTTCTTCCTCAGAAGTTTATCCATTCGCATGTGCTTATACACTCATAGACAGATCTAAAAGGTTCAGATATCACAGGAAAGGGTTTTTAAGTAAAACTTTAGAGAAATTTCATAGATCTCTATCTTTCATGATTAGTCTTTGTTGCCCAATGCTTTTGCTGATATTTCTGGAAACCTTAAGGGAGCAAAATAAATCTGACTCTGAGACAGAAAATCTGTGTAGTTTGCTTTTCCTCTGAGATGACCATGGTGCTTGTAATAATCCAGTTCCTGCAGTTTGCTAGTAATGGTTAGCTGCAAGTGGCGGACTCTCAGCTTTGCTCTCTACCTACACTCATGCCCACCAAATTTCCAAATATTATGTCCTACATAATCCAAACAGTTTTATGGACAAGTTAATACAAGAAAGTACCCTATCCTCAAGAGTGTCTTCTGAGTGAAGGGATCACCTCAATATGCTAACATGACACAATTTTCACTCTTCATTTTACCACTTCAGGGTCATGAAGAAAACAGAAAACAAAGCAAGAAGCCAACAAATACATAAGAAAAATCCTACTTCCAGGATACTTCTGAGACAAATGTTATTGTCTGTTAACCTGGATATAAAGTTAATCACTGTAATTCAATTTATTTTAAGGGAAAATGCTATATGCAGATATCAATTAACCTCTGAATATAAAAATCACAATTCCTGTAATTAATAGAACAGTGCAAAATCATTTTAACTACTGGGAATCTGTTCTTGGGAAGAAACATGAACTATCTGATGTGATTTCAAAAGCAAACTTAAAATTGAGGTGGTGTGGGTCAGAAAAAGTAAAATAAAAGATTACAGTTAGATAGAGATGAGTGCCTGTGGCACAAAAATACACTACTCTCTTCTCCTGACACACATTCACCCACAGACTGAAGAATACAAGCATCCTTACACATTTGTTCACACCTGCTTCTTAGCACAGCATGAGGGAATTAGAGCAGCATAGAAAAAGAAGTCAAAGCAGCATTGACAAACGCCTGTAGTACAAGTTACAAAAGCAATAGCTCTGTTATTATGTGATTTACTTCTTTGGAAAAGCTGTGGAGAAAAAGGTTCAGTGTAGCAAGGGAGAACAAGGCCACTGAGTGTGACTGCCTGAATGGGGCATGATGGATGAGCTTCCTTGCGGATAGGAAAAGCCTCTAATCCATTCTTCGGCTCATTGGTAGAGCAAGGCAAAGTTGTTCTCTTCTTCTGTGGGAAATATCCTCTCCCTTTTCTACACCACGTGCAGGGTTTTTGCAAGGGACAATCCAGACTGTCACCCAGACGAGACAGCAGCCTGTTTCCAGGTCCTGCGCTAGGGCAGGCTCAGCTATGCAGCCCAAAACCCCGCAGCAAGACAAAGACGTTTCTATATTGCTCACGCTTCCTACTGCTATTTTAGGGATGATTGGCTGAATTCAGGTTCCAACTGCAAATAATAAGATACATGGGAAGAGCAGTAATTTTCATGGCACCAGCACACAGGTAATGACTGATGCTGAAAACATCATTACTAATAATCCAGCTAATTTTGTCGAATTGAAAAAAACCTACAATGTGTGCAACAGACAGTATGCAGGCATCATCCCAGCAATGAAATAAATCCACCAGCACCAGGATAGATAAGATTGCTGATGTGAGGTTCACTGAAAAAAGTTTGTCTCTAACCAAAATCCTACGTCTTTCTCAGACAACAAAGACCTTTCTCCAAACCTCCTCCTCTTTTACCCAACTCACTGCAACTTCACTTCTTAAAGGTGGGGGATGTATGAAAAGCAGTGGTTCATTAGCTGAGTGCATCTATGCGAATTCAGCAAGATTGCTTGATGAGTAGGAACACACAGTTACAGGTTTTTAACAAGACTGCCAGGTGTTTTCAAACTCAGATGAATCCTTCTTAGCTTGCCTGATAGAACATGAATTCCTGTGCAAGAACAGGGAATAAGACGGTGCAGCTGGCAAACTGCTGCTGTTATTTCTTACTCTGCAGTTCTGCTACTTACGTGATTTATATCAAGTGCTACAGAGAGAGTTTCCTCTAACTTTGGGTTGGCCTCAACAATATGGACATTCAGCTGATCAGCTGCCAGGAGCTGATCTACAGCCAAGACCCAAATTCCTGCCAGCAGATAGAAGGGAAAAAAAGAACAAAAGACTTTAGACCAGAAAATCAAATTACTTTTTAATGAGACTGAAGGCTGTATGCAGAGACTGTGCTGAACTCACTAGAAAAGCTTGAAGAGATCCAGGTTGGCATCAAGGTAGGATGCTCTCAACTGGACTCCAATCCAGCAACCCCATGTCAAGCCTTGGCTACATGTATGAATGATGTCTCAGATTATGCTTCCTTGCACCAGAGCAGTGACTTTACAGCTTGCAGCACAGCCACACAGCAGTTACAGCTAAAGGGCATTGGCTTGTTTTTATATATGCCAGTGAAAATGCTGACACTGATGTCTGCTAGATTGTGGAGCAGTGATTCCCACTGGACTTCAGAAAGACCTGTAGCTGCTGTACAGCTCATACCATCTGCACCAGCTCATGGGTGATGTTGCTTTGTCTATTTATAAGCCTTCCAATTATAGAGAACTGTATATATAATACATTAATCTCATAAAAGTACACATCCTTAAAGACTCAGTTAAATTCTGCTAATTTTATATGGCTTTTGGGCAAAGCCTCCCATCTAATGTGTGGAAATGGAAATACCACATCCAAATTTCCTGTTAAATTTGAGGTTATACTTAATATTTTAAAATAAGAAATTACTTTTTTTGTTTGAATTCTTGCTTTCTTAGGGTAAGCAAATTAGATGTTCTTGGTCATATTCCATGATGTATTTCTTCTTGTTAAAATTTGCTTCTGAACAATTCAAAACAGAACCTCATGATTATCTCATTGCATTCCAGTGCCTACCACAACTCTCCTCCTTAATTTACAGCTAGAAACCCAATTTTTTCCCCTAAGCCAATTACTATACTTTTTTCTCTGGTATCCTAAAAATATTACTTACTGCTCAAGATAGATAGAAACAACCTGCACAAAGTCTGCATGGGGGAGCAGACAGTCAAGAAGGGCAACACAAACCCACGACTAGTGAGATGAAGTTGCAAACTTGCAATGATCTACAATAAAGTGCTTTTATAAAACTTGAATGCCTCCCTGGTACAGACTGTGAGAAATGCCTGTACACTTCATTTCTGAATTCTAGGAAGCTCACTGCAATCCCTTCCCTTCCCAGCACTTAGAAATAGGGCCTCTCTCTTGTAAGTGACTTGGTTTTCCTCACAGAAGAACATATTTGGCTTTCCTTGCACCAGAACAGATTACTCCCCATGCTCACAAACACCCTTACATTCCCCAAAAGCTGAGAACATTATTTCTGCTGCAAGCTTGTGGGGACAGATGGTATCTTCCCTCCGTTTTGGACAGCTTTAAGAAGACAGCTAGTGCTTCACATAAATAAAAAAGAAGCTCTGGATGATGAAAAGATGACTAAACTTGGAATATACCTCTTAAGGTGCATTTTTAAAAAGCTGACTTGTGACATTATTTCTCTTAGCTGAATGCTGGTAAGCTCTGAAGGCAGGTGTTATATGGAGAAACTGGGATAGAGAGATGTGGTAGCTTTCTCCCAGGGGCTGGAAAATGACGAAGACAGGGAGCAAACTATTTCCTTCTGGAGCTCACCAGGCATGAGTGAGCTCTTTTTTTTTCTCTTTTTTTTTTTTCACCATTTTTTTTCCATCATGGACACAGGTCAACTGCTATGCTCCTTCTCAGTCAATAGAACTAGACACCTTCCTTTCCCCTGATCTGGCAAAGATAACTGTTTCCCTCTGTCAGGAATGAAGCGTGTCACCCTGGTGCATGTTCCCCAGGGGCAAGCAGGACACAGTCATCCAGAAGAATTTTGCCTGACTGGAAATGCAAATGAGAACAGAAATCTTTTCATCACAACTTCCACTTCAGTCTCTTCTTTTGCTATGCATGCTTAGAAATACTCAAGGTCAAGCATATTAGGACAAAAATCCTAAGCCACACATCCTCCATAGAGTCCTCCTGCTTAGATCTCCCTCAGGTAGGATTAATTGTACTACATGAACCAATCTATACAAACTCTATAAAAAAAATTTCATTTCCAATGTGCTGTTTTCAAGGAATTTCTAAAGTAAACATGGACAAAAGCTATGCTCTCTTTTATGACAGGTCTGAAATAAAGCAGTTTTAATTAGCAAAACCAGATACAGCTTCAGAGGTAACACAGTATTGAATGCAAGGATAAGAAATCTTTCATTTGAGCTTATTAAGCAGCAAGCAGTTTTCCACCTTTCCTCCTCTACCCCTTTTTCTTTGGCTCTGCAGATCTATACAGTAGATGAACTGATGATTTCCTACAATAGCAATTTGATTACTGATTGCTGCTTTGTCACAAACCAACCACACATCATCTACAGTCAATCCAAGTCCTGCATCAGCTGAACTATGTAGTGCATTATGCAATCTTGTCCACTCTAACACTTCTACTGCTGGCTGAAGTCAGCTATAAACTAGAAGATTGTAACCTACCTTCTGTCCGTCACTGGTACAATAATAAAGCTTAGGCTAGAGCCCTTATGGCAAAATACTCCTTGTAATTAAAGCAGTGCTACCAACAGGGGAAAAAAAAATAAAAATCTTCACTAGCAGAAGATACTATTGCAGTGGAGCTCCATTTGGTTTTTTTCCCCTACACTTGTATTCTACCCCAAGAATGCTGGGTGCTATGCAATTTTTAAGACAAAAAGGCCTTGTCCTAGAAAGTTTACAAGCCACATAGACAATAAATACATATGTGGATAAATGGGGTTTTTTTTAAAAAATTTTTTTAAAGGTACAAGAAAAACTGTTCCTTATGCAACTCTCTTGATTCAAATACACAAGTCTTCTTTGGCCCTCTTCTTTAAGTAAACATTTTGGTTACTAAACTGTAAAAATATTGGCAGCACTTCTGCAGCATAACAGCATCCATAAAAACTGACTTCTAACATCCCTAACTGCTCAGATCAATGTTTTGGGCTTGAACAAACACATTCAATTGCTGACCTCTATTCCAGTATCAAATCCTGAAAAATTGAATTGCATCATGCACACATGGGATACATTCCCCAAGATAGATGAGTTATTGCTTGCAGTTTCTGTTTCAGCAGGGACAGGGCTTCAGGGCAGAGTTTTTCAGTCCAAGGACCACAAATATGATGATTCATCTCATTGGAAATATTCTACTCACAATCATGCATTTGTTCTGGTTTTACATCACTATCAACTCCTCAGTCAGTGTTACATTTTTTTCTAGCCATACCTACAAAAGTTACCAAAATAACAAGAAAGTTATGAAATCTTTTTCCTAAACAGCAGACTTTAGAAACATTAATGTTTGAAAAATCCTGGGCAAGATCTGGGAAAGGACTGTAGAATTCACCACTCAGTCTTGGTTCAATAACAAGAGAAATGATGCCCCATATTTTTTTAGTTGTCTTATGAAAGTTTTCCTTCATTCTGTCTAATCAATGAAGTTAAATTACATTTAATTATTAGACTCCAACAGGTGAGCTTAACCAGAATAATCTAACCATCACAATAAATTCACTCTTAAAAGTAAACCTCAGTCGCAATGTCTTGGACAAATTGAAGGTTTAACATGCAAACAGTTACCAGATGATACAACTAAAACAATATGGTTTCACTCAACAGTCACTAAGTTTCAATTCTAGCAGTAATGAAAAGGAAGATACTAAATGTTACCTTTTTTTTTTTAAGAAAGAAAGACAAAAATTAAGTACTGAAGGAGGACAGCCTCATGAGCACCAGGGACAGAACAGAAGAACAAGAACAGCCATCTCAGCACATTACAGCTTTCTGCTAAAGCCACAGCTAGATCTGGTATGATATAAACAGCAGCAGCAATTCCCTTGGGACTGCAGTGTTGTGTGAAGCTACACACAAAATACCTCATTGATGTCTCTTAGGGACCAGAGGAGGCTGAAGGTCTATTTTAGCTAACTATTCTAATCTCCCCATTGCCTCCTCCCAAACCAACACTTACCTTCCTCTTCAAGCACAGAAGCAGCTAAAAGACTTAACTATGCACTGGTTTTTTAAATTTTACAAACCCTACTAGTCTGTATCTTTTGTATACAAAAGCAACAAACGCTACTGAGAGACTAGGAGGTATCTCTTAAAAAAGGAATAAACACCACCACATGTCAGTCTTGCAATGCTTACCACTTACTCCTCTCCCTCCCCTTATTTTGCTGACAGCAAGATGGACAATACATGAAAATTTGATTCTTGGTAAGCTGAGGCATGCAAATTAGCTTAATGAAATAGATGACTTTGTGTATGTCCCTTTGATACTGATTAAGCTCAAGTATCCACTCAGCTAATGACTAAAGCAATACCATCCATGAGAGCTCTTGTGGAGGTGTCTTTTTTTCTTTTAAACAGTCTTTTACTCAGCACATATTTCTATCTTAGATCCCTGTGGCCAGAAAAACAGGTCAGCTTCCAAAAAGCAGACAGAAGCAATTAACAGCTTAAGACCCAGGTGATGTAACATTAAAGTCTACTTCACACAGCTTGGGCCTCAACATATAAAAGAGATATGTCTTCATGCCCCCAGTTTTCAAAGTAGATTACCAGTGAGTTGCAAGGGGCTGCTCTGACTCTGTAATTACAGCCATCTTAATAATGATCTGTTCGATGGCTGCCTACTGCTGGTGCCTGGACAGTTTAATCACTATGCATTCAGCTGTAGAGAACTAGCTATCCTTCCTGACATTTGAAACATAGGACATGTTGTGTGAAGCTGGTGTAAATGAGCTGCCCTGAACTAGCTGGCTAATACATTTTCAGCATTTAAAGCCTGAATTATAAAATAGACCAGTAAAAGTGATAATGCACTGCCTCTTATTACAAAAAGATGTTTCATTTCTGCTGCACTAGATGAACAGTCACTCCTTACCAATCATATACATATATTATTTATTGAGCACCAGCTGTGTGCTCGACACTGTACAGACACAGAGAGATGTGTGTTCCCTACTCCTGGGAAGCTTTTATACTCTGAAGTGGTGGAGTTTGGCATTCATTCTGCATGTCCAAATTCCATTGACTTCACTACGGGGAGGAGTTGCAGGAGCAGGTATTAAGGCATTTTTATAACCCAGAGTAGTATCAAGCGATAGGTACAGTAAGAGATAAAATTCAAGAAGTGCTCCTACATGAACTATGTTTTGGGCCTTGTGGAAACTACTGTGAAAACTGACACAGAAAGGGTATGAATATACCTAAGCATATGTGAAGATGCAGAAAGATGACATGGTGTTACAAGTTCCAAAAACAACCCTGTGCTGATGCTGGCTGCATCTGTCCACATCCCACTTCTGTGTGGCTTCTGTCTTAATCTGTCCTTATACTATGATGCTTTCAAGGCAATACTGATCCAGTAACATCCATCAATAGAAAAAACAATGTCCTCCAGTGCCAGGGATTTGTTAGGACTCTTAGCTAAACACTAGGAGTGAGCCTACTGTGAGAAGGAGGCATGAATCACCACCAATCTCCAAAATTTATTTTATACTTGAGATGAAATCCTACTCTCAGATTCCTACAAAGATTTCCCACACTAAAGAAAGGAAATGGCTGAAGGTACAGCTACATTTACACATAGTGGATGGAAGAACCTGGAAAAGAAATAGGGAAAAGCAAGGTTACAATGAGAAAAAAAAGGGGCAGACCTGAGAACAGGCACTGGGAAGCAGAGAACAAAGACTGTGAAAACCGGGAAGCTGGAGTTTCAAGAAGGTGAAACAGGCTAGGGAGGGAGAGTTGTCGTGGGATCTGGGTATAGAGGGAGAGAAATTATCAGAGGGAGACAGAGCAAGAAATACAAAGATGAGAAGGACATTTCAAAATGTAAAAAGACTGTGAGGCAGAAGGACAGGTGCAGATATGTGTAAAGGAATCTTTAGAAGTGAAGGAAGGTAATTATGAGCAAAGGGAGAAGAAAGGGAAAAGATCCAGAGGAGATTCCTAAGAAAATGGAAATAAGAGAAGGACATCAGCTAGATAGAAGGAACTGAAAGAGTAAGAAAACACATTGTTAAAGCTACTATTACATACCACACTCATTTTCATCTGGAGTCTGTGCTTGGAAATTGAGTCTCATGTATGTGTGTTATTTTGATCCTTTACTAGCTCATCAACTTTTTACTCTTACAGAAATAATTAAAGGAGAGGAAAGGACACAAGGAAGTCTTCTGCGTATGAACTCATGTCATGTATTAAAGGAGTCAATGTATTTTCATACAGCTACAAAGATAAACATCCTTCCCATGAAGCTATTGTAAATCCCTCATCCTCAGGGTTGGTTTAAAAATTGTAACTCAGCTGTTGCAATTTGTATTGGACTGGAATTTGGCAGTCCCAGGCATCAAATTAATTCCACATGAGAAGGGTATCTATAATGCTCCATTTTACAGCCTGAAATTGTACTTTCAACGGTCTTAAATGTTTTCTACACCATTCCAAAGTGAAAGAAAGACTAGGTTAATTTTTAAAATTAGGGATCAGTTTAGCTTTCAATAGAGTCAGTGGAAAGTTTCCCAACGGATTTAAAAGATCCAGTCAGAAATACAGATGATGTGGCCTTCATCTGTAAAACAACCAAAAAATGAAAAATCAACAAACCAAATAAAAATGCTTAAAATGAGAAAATTTACGTCCTGAGCACACACAATAGATATTTGACATTGGTACATCACTCACCAGCCTGCCATCCTGTTATTCAACACATTGCTCTTGCTTGCATAAAATCATTCATTGATTTCCATGCATTTTTCCATGCATTTTTTTTCTAATACTCTTATTTTGATGGGGTTACATCTCTGGCACAAGGTTATTATCCCATATGGCAAAGATCAAAGGCTATGCACCGTTACGCTTTCAAACTGTTAAAAATATGCAAACAGTGGGTCTGGATCCTGAAAAATGTAGGCAGACAAAACTGCCATTTAATTTAATAAAGTCAATGGGAGTGTAGTCAGCAAGTCAGACCTTACGAAATTAATGTTCTGCACTAGCTAGTCTGCTAGTTTATGTTATAGAATGTGTTGGGCACTGTGAAACGCAACATACCAAATTCAGCCTCACACAACCCTACAGCAGGAACGTTCTATTTATTTATGTGGAAACGTTACTACTAAACAAGCACTAGAACCAGTGAAGCCTGCTTGTCAGGAATCTGTGTCTTGATGCTGATGTCTTTAAAAGGACAGAGTTCCCCGCATGCCCTTTGCTGCTCTGAAGCCACATTCCTTCACCTCCTTGCCTAGTTCCAGGAGGGACCTTAGAAAACCACTATCTTGCAGCCTGGGCCAAGTCAACACAAAACCTCACAAGTTATTGATAGCTGACATGTATGCACAGACAATACGATCCCAAAAGTCTTGTTTCTTTAGGATGCCAGACTAAAAATATAGCCATTTGTTTTAATTGCTTAGAAGAATTTCAGCCCTGAACTGCAGTGGGAGTTGTACCCTCAGTTGCACAAAGCCAAATTTAGCCCTGGAGGCTGAATGAGGCTGAGCTTATCTCTGATCCCCCTCCCTTCGGTGGATTGCAGACACTTCCTTCACCCTGCCCTCACACAGTTGTTTGTGCTTGATTTGAAATAGTTGAATTTCCTGTAAACTCGTAAGCAAACAAAGCACTCTCTCCACCAGCAATGGGATCCCTGCTTGGCTGACTTTAAATAGATGAGGCTGACCAGATACTGACCATCAGTTCAGAAAAAAAAGGGCCATTGTGCAAGGAAGCCACATCCCCACACTGGGCACCCAGGCAGCACAGTGCTGCTATTGCCCATCATGACCCCACTGTCGGCTTTGGAGAGGTGGGTTTGGAAAACAAGAAACATGGACCTTCATCATGCTGGGAAGACCTCATAGAGCAAAAATCCCAGAACAAATGCTGGCAGGCTGTCAAAAATTTGTTACTTATTTATAAGGATTTTAGAATGGGAAAAGTGCAGGGGGAGAAAATACCTCATCTCTCCACGCAGAGATCTGGCAAATCCCCAATCCCAGCTCCTCCTGAAAAGCTCCGTGTGCCAGCGTTTCCTGCAGGTACTACTTCAGTGTTGATAGCAAGATGTTCTCAGCAGTGGAATAACAGCTGCACAATACAAGCAGCAACTGAATGGTTGAACAGCTCTTTAAACAAGCATGGTGTGATAAAAACCTGGTGTTCTTTTGTGCTTCACAAAGCCCCTACTTTGCTGGCTCCAAGTTCAAATCTCACGGGCTATTAGGAGAAGGAAGAAGGACAATGCATTAACATGCATGGTAGAAAAGAATGTGCTTTATTCTGGAAACCAAGCCTGCGCTAGGAGCTGTGTTACATCCTAAATACCAAGCCAGAAGCTGCTTTCATGTCAATTAGAAGGTATGTATTTTGGCATGCAGGGATCAAGCACTTAGTCACAGTGCAACTCAAGCCTGCTCTTCATGGTTAGGTGTAAGCAGAGCATTTTCTCCTCACTAGTTGTGCTCCCAAGTAGTAGCAAACACAGAAGATAAAAAGTTGTCACCAATTGGTGGTCTTGCAGCATATTTTTTGAAGGGGAAATGTATGATTTTTCCTAGTTCCCAATCTTTTATTCCAGAAGAATAAATTGCAGCCAAATAAATGAGAGGTGGGAAATTCCCCTTGGACTGCTGAGTTGAACCCTGTGTTAACAGAGACAGTTAAGCCTCTGCTAACTCATTTGAATTGCACCAGAAGAACCAGAAGAGAAACAAAATACCAGAAGAGAAAGGCAGAACAGGACTGGAGTGGCTGTTCAAAGTGGCAAGCTAGTAGCCAACTCAAACACCAGGTCTCCAAATTTGTTCTTTTTTGGGTGGATGGGTTCTTCAACATCTTCCTCTTAACATTCAAAGCCAATTTTCTCCAGGAGAGGAATGCCACGCAGCCATGCCAAATTACTGTATGAGTGCTTCAATAGTACATACCAGTCCATGGAACCTTAGCTCATCTTTGCTACTCCTTCTCAGTCTTTTCCTGTGAATATTTATTACTTCAATGCAAGTCCCAGGATTACATGAGGCCTTTGTTTATTCATCCACAAATCAGTATTGTAATGCAGTACCTGCCTCACAAGGAAGTTATGAGGCTCCATTAATTCTCATAATGTGCTTCAAATAATCAAATAAAGGATGCTAGGCAAGTGTATGCTAATGTTATTGTTCCCTGGAAACTCCTCCTTTTCCTAGTTGGCACAATTCTCCATTTTCCCTGCTTAATTTTAATCTTTCTTAGCCCTTGGGCTACAGTTTATTGCTCTGTCTCTAAATCGAGGCCAAAAACTCTTTGCAAATAAACTTCTACTACCAAAGTTGAGTCAGTGTTGAAGTCTTTAGTGTAGACTATGGGAATTAAAACAAGCTATACCAACAGTAATATAAAAATTAATTTCTCTCATCCATGCTGCAAAAGGTTTTTATAGAGCTCTCTAAAAGACAACAAAGTGTTTGAAGGTCAACAATTGGTTTTGTGTCATATGGGCTGAAGGCTGAATATCTCTGTGAATACTTGCACAGATTTGGGGGTGGGGGGCAGGTGCAAGGTGCAGTGAAAAAAAGCCCAGCCATAAAAGAGAGCCTGAATTACATGCTGCCCTTGCTAAAGCAAATTACTAATTAACTGGAATTAGCTTAGTCTAAAAATCCTGAACTTGTTTGAAGTGAAACCAGACAATGCAGTCCCTCCATGTATTAGTCTTATAAAAACAAGGTGTCCATTTTGACTAGAAAAAGAACAACTGCAGAGAGATTTCTTTGAAAACCATGATGTTCTGAACAAATTAATCATACGAGACTAAAAGTATAGTTTAAGTAACTGCTAAAAAGGAGATTGCCAGGGACACGGGAAAAGGTTAATGATTATATCCTGAAGATGATAGTCCACCCACATAACTTTTGTCTGCCAGTACTTAACATATTATTGTCATTACACGCTCAAACACAGTAGTAATTCTAGAGCTTGCTGTTATCTTACACATGGCTTGGTATCTAGGATAGGAAAAATCTTTAAGTTCTGTAAGCCTTAAAAAAGATTGATTTATTCACACAGGAATTCTCCTGTGTAGCTGTATCACACCCTTGTTGACATGGTTTTTTGCTTTCTGTAACCTCCGTTACTAAATTAGTGCTCTCTTATTTCAGTGAGTTATTTCACTCTGACAGATTTCATAAAATCCCTTCAATCACAAAAAAAGCATTCAAAAATGTGCAGCAGACCCTATGCTGGTAGACTGCAGAAAGCACTTCTGAAGGCTCAGAGACTCTGAGGACAACTTCAGCCCTCATAGACATTTGTTCACCAACATGGTACTCCTTTCAACAGAGCAAAACAAAGTTCTTTAAGCTTTAATTTACAAAAAAATACACATACCGCTAATCCCAGCAAAGAATATGATGCTGCCAGTAATGAAAACTATGCAGAAACTCTCACTGTTTAAATTCTGCTCTGCAGGAAAAGTCTGTATTAGGTTTTCACTGAAAAAAATCTTACCTAACTGCCACCAGGTTGATTCATACTCAGCAACGGTATTGGCTTCGGTGAAAGAATTTCCAACTTCTTCTGCTGTGAGAGTAAATGAAGTACAACATGCTTTTTACTAGAATTCAATGGAGGGCTAGCCTCCATGGTTCCCATTAGAAAGTGCACATTTTTAGCCTTGGCGGTGCTTAATAACATGGTATTTTGCTATGCCAGGTTTGGGGGACTTTCCCCCTGAAATAATAAGTAACAAATATAATGTGCATTTGTCTGTCGCGTTCATACTCCACTTTATTTGTTATTTTTCTCTTTGCCTAATGAACTTGAAAGCCTGGTCTACAAATGGCTAAGAAGAATATGTAAGTTCAAGTGCAAAGGGTATTTTTCAAGAATAGCACACATGAAGGTCATGTCATTTCCCATATCAAGGAACTTTCAGAATACCTTCTTTTTTTTTTTCCCTAACACATTTTGAACTTCACTCTTTGCTTTTTAAAAAGTGCAGTTATCCAGTTACAAGGTTCCATTCCCAAGACGTTTTGCATTCACATTTATTGATTCTGCCTGTGATGAATTATCAACATGTTAAAGCAAGCTAATAAATCTGAGTTTCTCTAAATCCAAGCACTGTGACTAGAGACCTGTTTGAGCCTAAGTGGCATTTTTATTTACTTAAAAGATTATAAAAATTTGTGCAGATGAAACAAGGGGAAAAGCATATGCCTTCACCGTTTAGCAAATAGTTCTTCTGAAGGCAGTGAAGGTGATGACAGGTTTGACTGTCAGCTGCAATTGGCATAACTTTAAAGAGTACTAGAAGGTGCGCTCGTTATTTTTTTCTGGCCAGACCTGAGCAACTGTATCTTGGATACACTCCTTGTTAATGTACTGAAACAACCCCTGCCACTAGGGATTCCAGCTGGACTGCTTCTGGGATCTACCTGCAAGCTGAACCTGGGACATGAAAGGTGATCTGACTGTTCCCATTTTTCTCATCCTCCATTTCTTTTTCCCTTTTGAGAACTTAATTTCAATCAAAGGGTTACTTCCATCTCTAATTTCACCTTTGTCCATCATTAAAATCAGTAGAACAAACTGCAAGCTATATATGCACCAGAGTTAACATAAAAATGCTTAAACTATTACAGGCTTTCAAAATCAAGCAGCAGTATATTGTACAGCTCTGAGACACACCCCCCCCCTCCCCCCCATGTGTGTGCTAGTACTTCTGAATTCCAGCTTTCAGAACAGGAGAGAAAGCAGCCTTAATCGAGATGCAAGCAAGAAAGGATGGATCTGCACCAGAAGCAGCTCTGACTGATGGAAGTTCAGAGGGCTGAGAGCACAGACCACTCCAACAGGGAGTAATGAAGGGCATCTCAGCTGTTTCATCCCCAGATAAATCCACACATGTTCAGAACAGTCTTGCAAGTACCTGGCACAAAATCACCATTAGTGAGAGTTTTTCCACTGACCTCACAAGAGGAGGTATTTCTCTCTTGCTGTGAGGGTCATGTTCACTCTGATGCCAACAGGAAAGCACCCATTTTTTATTAAGATGAAGAACAGGAAAGGACCCATTCTTTTAAGATGGAGATGTGTTGCTCGATATATTTGCCTATTTTGTTCATAAAGGTTAACAACTTAAACAAAAGCTTAAAAAGTTACAAGTTTTGCAGCTAATCATGTAGACAGACCTGCAGACAACTGGTTCCTCTAATGCTCATTCCCAAGCACACGCTTTCTGCTACTGCAAGAATAGGCATTATTAAAACTGATTTAACTACCAAAACAACTCTGATAGTGATGATTCTGTTCATATAAGTAGGTTATGTATTGGTCAAAGTATTTTCACTGATACAGAAAAATGAACACAAGTCTCTTCCTTCAATACAATATTAAATTGTTGGTTGAGTTAGCAGTTGCTTTTGTCTGGGGAAAAAATAAAAGTCAGCTGCAACTGGAACTCTCACTGAAATCCTGAATCTTATCCACATTTTTTTCACATTTGCGTAAATAATACTTCATCTCTATGCCAGGCTCACTATTTAAGAAAAAAGTATGTTTATTAATATAACACTGGGATCAACAAATACAAAATCTGTCTGCTTCTCAGGGATCTCCTAAACCTTAGATGATTCAGGTTTTCCTTAAAAGACCGATGGTACAACAAATCAAAGAGCTTGAAGATCAGATCTCCTGAGATGTCATGTACTGGAAGACAAGGGCAAACAAACAAGAGGTAAAGAGTTAAAAACTAAGCAAAAGAAAGAATATGGTGGAGCAGGCACCACTGCAATCAAGGCGTAGAGAGAAAGGCAGCTGCAATTACAAAAAAGAAAGTAGAAAGCCTTGAAATACAAACCCTTCAGAGGAAGAAAGGATTTGGTTGAACTGAAGTAAAGATTAGGATTGTCAATTTTGGGATCCTGAGGAAAGTCAAGACAATTGAAGAAAGATGTGAATTCTTAAAACATACTAATCTTCCAAAGTATGCAGAATTAAGGTAAGGCTGAGGTAAGGCTACTTCAGAGTAAGATCACTCATAGAGGGATCAATACACTTCAATTAAAGCATTGCTGTAGATAATGAGTCTTACCTATCTGTGTCCTGGAGAATAAGGACATGGTGACATATATTAAAGAAGGTATGAGGATATGAAAGAGAGAAGAAATTTGAAAAAGATGCAAATATATTTGAAGAAGAAGCAAAAATATTATAAGACTTTATCCTAGCTGACCAGATCTTTGACATCCTCATCTGTACTCAGTTTCTCCAAACCCTTATATATTACTGGTAAGTTGTAAAAGTTTATTTGTAGGTTCAGCAAGAGATTACATCCTAGAAGGTTCCTGTAGATGTTGTGAAGAACACATAGCCTGCTGTGGCTAATCAGCTGGATATCCTGTGCATTACTACGGGAAATAATGAAAGCAGCAAAGACAGTTCAAGTAAGAGCACAGGATATTTCACCTCCCTTGTTCCTGTTATTTAAAAATTTAGCTGAGGCAGTAAGACTGAAGGCCTTTGACATGCATCAGGCTGTTCCTTCACACATGAAACCACTTCCCACCTCAGTCCTGGCAGCAGTAGTTTGCAAGTTCCCCTAATTCCTTTCCAGCTACCCATACGACATCTGCACACACAAAGTGTTTGTTTCTCGTACTCTTTTCAGACAGAAGCTTTTTGAGATGCTTTTTGACTATAAACTACAGGAGCTCACAGAACAAATAAAATAAAAATACCTTTTCTCAAGTCACTGTTGTTGAATTCTCTGATAAGGATAAAGCTAGTACAAACAAATGCCTGATGTAGGGTAACTCTTCCCACGATTTCCAGTCAGCCATGACTCAAATCTCTGTTTACTCTGGTAGAAGACAGCTCCAGCCCTATCAATGGAGAATTCAGTCCTGTGGAGTGCAGGTGTTGTGCTCCGTCAGGCATTCAAAAATGATGAGGTCTACTGTAATTAGTTTTCAGATTAAGTCTGGCAGTTTAGTATGTTTTATGTGCAATGAGTAAAAGAAACTTTTAAGTGTTCTAAAATTAAACAGAGTTGAAAAATACCCAAAGTCAAGAAATATTTCCTTATCCCTTCTTGTTTCACAATACAGAACTATTTCTGCTTTTGAACTGCAAGCACAAACAGCACTTTTTTGGCCAGCTCACAGAAAAAGTTTTTCTGGTTCAGACCCTTCCAGTGCTGCCATCCCAGCTCTGTGGGCAAACGGGACACAGACCTCTTCAGCTGAGCTACAACAAGACTTTTTCAGAAAGGGAGTTGTCTGATGTTGGCACAGAGCTGCCAGGATGTGTCCTTAACTATTGCTTCCCAAAAGCACTGTGTGTGAAATAAAGAAGAGAAAGAAACCGTGAACAGTGTGTCTTTGCATCCTACCATTTTCCAGGAATAGCATGCCCAGCCCCGGCTGTGACACAATTTTCACACACCTCTCTCCAGCACAACCCCAAGCCAGGCTTTCGTACACGGGGGCTGCTATAAAGGCTCACCATGCCACGTGCAGGATTCCTGCAGGTTTCTGCCACTCTCAGGGATCTTACAAGCTATTAAGGGCAATGAGAATTTTCTTCTATAGAGTCTGCAGTCAGAGTCTATAGCTTTCCCCCCTCCTTTCAAACCTTGAAAATTACAGTATTGTTACTTCTTTAAAGCAAGGAGTTTCAAAGGGCTGCAAATCAGCTACGTGAGACTGGGTTGAATAATACCTTCAAACCACTGTGAATTCAGTAGGAAATTCATTCCCACTAACTGACTTTATTTCAAAAGTGTTCATACACTACAATGGTTGGCTGCAAATATGCTTTCTACGTGAACTGAAGAAGTAGGGTTTTTTTATGACAAGTAATTATCAAATATTTGGTCTTTCTGTAAGGAAGAGAGACACCATTTAGCATCAATTTTCTACTTTACCTGGAGGCTAAATCTTGTTTTTGAAAAAGGGTGCAAAATATTAGTATATCCATAAGCCTATCTGATTCATTTGTGAACATCACCAGAAAATATCACTGTTTACAGTTTTTATACTCCTTTTCACTTTCTATACAGAAGTACTCAAGTAAATGAGTTCATTTCCTTCAATATTCCATAGGAACAGTAACTATTACTTCGTGCAAGCTCTGTATATATCGATAAGGTAAAGCAACAGTGAGCCTACATGAAACAAGAGACTCATTACAAGACTCTGAAAAGCAGAGTTTATTCACTGTGGCAGATCCCTGTGTTGACAAAGCCATAGGGCTTTGCACAAAATCACCAAGCGTCAATTGGTAAACCTGTGCACACTGACCCATGATGATGTTCCTCCTGTTTCTACACTCCAATGCCTACACACAGGGGTTAAAAATGCTGTTGGTTCCTTGTCAGTGTGCTCTATGAGAGCACCTAGCTGGTGCAGCCACAGGACTGCTGCAAATCCATTCACCAGACAGCAAACATACTTGCAGCAAATTTACTGGACCAGTTCCCAGCTCTTTAGCAGATTTTTTTAAATAGGGTCATTGCTAGATGTGCTGGTGACTGTGGAACTACCCTCAGCCTCTTCAGAGATACCTACACTTTTTGTATTTTTTTCCTGGTCTGGCCTGATTCAGTAGCTTTGGTTCCTACTTCCAAATACAATAGGATTGACAATCAGATAAAGATCTGAAAACTGTCCTTTTTTAAAAGAAAACAGGTTTACTGTAGATGACACTTCTTTTCCCTGGGACAGTCTGACTACTTATGACAGCCTAAATTTCTTATATAAAGTTCACGAATCAAACTGCAAAGTCACTGCTCTTCATATTCTTCATGAATTGTAAAAAAACATTTCCCAGGAGTCCATACTCTTACCAATTTCCCTCTCATGCTGCCCAAGCACTGAATTTTTAAAGTTACTCTGAGTTTCCTCTCAGAAATACACACTTGCTAACAAAACCACAGAATTTGAGATGCTTTTTCTTTTTGCATTCAAATATGCCATTTAAACATGCAAAGCAGATGCACATGTCTGCTTGCATTTTTCAACCACTTGCTCTAATAACTACAGGATGGACTCTACATTGACCTTGCTTTCCAGTCCCATAGTCTATGAATAAAGCTGTTTAAAACATGACTTAAATGCAACAATGGATTTGTAAGAAACCCATCACTAAACAGGACTGGAGTCTGAAGGTACATCATTAGCTTCACATGCTATCTTCTCACAGGGAACATCTACCTGTTTACTCTGACATACCTGACAATAAATGAACAGTAACACCAAAGTTTATAAACGATTTTTGTTCATCAAGTCATCCTTCGTGTTAAGTGACAGCTGACAAAAGCATACACCTTTTAAAAAATAACTTTAAAATCACCAGAAGATCGTGTGCCAGCTAATGCAATGCATTATCTATATCTTTAAAGAAAAGTTATCCAATGTGCCAGTGTTCCCAACTCTTAAAATGTTTATCACAAAGCTATATAACATTGAGCATTTTCTTTGATGCTCTGGCTTCTGGAATAATGGTATTAAATGAATTTCCAGAAGTAAGAGAACTCTTTAGTCCCTTGGGACACATTGCGACCTTCCCTACTTCATCATTTTGAAGCCCTGACCAGTGGGGCTTGCAACTCCATGTCTCTTCATATTTCCAGAGACTCCAGAAAAACAGTACTCTCCTGTGAGTGTTACAAAAGACTTAGTGACATATTTTATCACTACTTGTCAGTCAGAGGTTAAGGAATTCAGACCACTGATAAAGACAAACTTTTCCAGTACCACTTCTTGCAGACAGAGGTGAATTTGTTCTGGCCCTCAGGCAGAGCTCAGCACAACCCAGAAGACACAGGTGAGGGGCAAAGCAGGCTGGGATGGCTGCACCAGATGGACTAATTCTACCTGATGCCAGTGGTCCACGGGGATTCTGCATCAACAGAAGTTGCAGGATCTGGTTAAAGAGAAGATCTGTTCTGCCTATTCTTTTAAGTAAAATGTACAGATCTGTGGCCTGCCCTTCAAAGGTGTGCTGCACTTCCAGTGCCACCGACTGCACCAGAAGTCTTGAATATTCAGCAGTTCTGAAAGTCCTGACACCTCTCTTAAGCTTCCACAAGTGCAAACAAAGCTAAATTGTAATAGCAACCCCCTGGAGAAAACAAAACATGAAAATTTATTTATAAGAGAGGGAAAATTATCAAATGCATCTTCAGTAAAACATGCCGTTTAGCAATAACCTTTATTATTAAGCAAAATAATAATACTGTCAGCTCCTTAGTATTTCCACTAAAAATATAGAGCATGCAGTTTATATTACACCTCTTCATGTCCCTATTTAGAAAACAATATTTTTTTCTGCTTTGAAAAAAATAGACAATATATTTAGTGGTCAGCACCATATTTCCATTTTAGTTTACAATGTCTAGATCAGGTCTCATACATGTTGAATATTAATGAACTATGAAGAAAGAGAGAGATCATCATTTATAATATACATCTATTCTTCAACATCTTTCACCTGAATGCCAATATTAGCGCCTTTTTGTAATCTCTCTCAGTACAATCTGTTCCTAATGCTAATTTTTGAACTTGCAATTTTTTTTCATACAGAAGATACAACATAAGCTGCACTTGTTTCCATTTAATGACTGCAGTTGAAATGAGCATCCAGCCTGATGGTTGCTACACTTTCACAACACTTACCAGAATTGTCAAAAGGTTACTGAGATCTACTCTTTCACATATTACTTGATACTAGTAGACCTGCACCCCTTTAATTCTTGGCCTTGAAATCAGCACTGTGAAGTAACTGTGAAGTCATGAATCATTTTACCGTATGGAAAGTCTGTGAAATTGATTTCACCAAGATAGTATATGGTTATCTCAAATTTTTCTTTATTGACCTGACTCCAGCAAAGAGCTGGAGTAGTAACATTAAATTTTTTAATGCAATCTGCATACAAACCTTCGCTAGTAACTCTTTTGCTCAACAGCAGACCAAGGCACAAGTCTGAAACTCTCCACACCATTAGAATATTGGAATGGACATATTGGCCATTATGACCAGAAGTCCATCTACCTTGGTATCCCATCTTTAGCAACAATCATTAACAAATCTCAGAGAAGAGCCACGAACAAAAGAAGCATTACTGAATGCTTGTAGCATTTCATATATTTAAACTATCTTATGGCTTTGTACCATTTTTCACGTATTTTTGTGAATAACCAATTTGAGTGCTTTAGCTACCTAGCATCAATCTACAGAGGTGAACAAAGAGGGGAAGGAAGGAAAAAACCTAATTAAAACTAATTAAAAATGGTAAACCTCAGAATGACCCAGTCTCAATTTTTTTTAGGCTAATGAATGCTTTACATTCTGATACCTCTGTAAGTCACACAACTAGGAGGCAAGTAGCGTGTTCCTCCTTGCAGAGATGGAAATCTCCAGCTCTGCATACTGCAAAGCACTGATGCTTGATAGGGAACAGTGGAGTGAGCAGATACAAATCACCTGGGGGTCCAGCCATCTGCCTCTTACTCTACCAGATCAGAGGATCTCAGCTTTAGAATTATTTCCTACCTCAGCAAAAAAATGTGTTTTATCCTTGGCAAATGTACACCTAGATAGGACTCTGTTCATTTGCTGGGTAAAAAGACAACCTTCCTATCCCAGGCTGTGTTGAGTTTTTTTGTCCCTTTAAGAAAATGGCAGCTGCCCGAAGCTGTTGAAGACAGCTGAAATGGTTAAAGCAATCTTGAGGGAGAATTAGGAAGCAAAGTGCAAGTAAGGTGGTCAAAAGTGTGCAATAAATGCTATTTAACCTCTGACTGTCATTCATCATGGATGTCACTGAGCATGTGTGGAAAACACAAAATTGTTAACAAATTTCACAAGAGGCATTTCCCACATAGCTTTTTTTGCTTCTAAATTTTAAGTTTGGTCTGGGTTAAGCTTCACTTTTTAAAATTATATTGCATTATCTCACTTAGAAGAAACAAAACAATATTTTACAAACTTTATTTCAATGTTGTTAAAGCATAACATAAACTCAGCAACTGCTTACCAAATCTCTTCCCTCAAGACCACCCTGAAACTCTAAACAAGTCAAAAGGGCCACACTGAGAATAAATATCAAAGAAATTGCCAATTTCATCTTTCCATTTAATTAGCTGACAAGCTTATTAGCAGGAGAGCTGTACAGGAGAGCATGTCTGCAGCTCTTGCTCACATCAAGGATGGCGCACAAGTAGGTTGCAGTCACACATGCAGGAAGCCCCCAGTGCTGGCAGCAATAGCAGTAGATGGCAGAACTGAGGACAGCGAAGCCTGCCCACTAATGAAGGCAAAACTCTGCAGTGCACTGTGCTATACAGAGAGATTTAGCATCTTCAGTGGGAAGCCAAACAATGGATTCAACAGCACAGAGCACCACAGACAGAGCACATCCTTCCTCCATTTACAGAGTATATTTTCTGCATGAAGGAGGAGTGGGTAGGAAAAACAACCCACGTCCTCAGCATCCACACAGAGTACCGCACCAAGAACAAACCAACAGACACAGGTGGTAAATAACCACTGCCATAGGAAAACATATGTTATACATATTTGTGTGAGAGGGGGTCAGTGTGTGTGCCTCATCTGCATGGGGTGGGGAGGGGTAGTTCAAAACACAGCCACATCAGCCTGTTTCTGGTTTCAAACAGCCTGTCACTGAGCAGCAGTTTATAACTTAGATTTTAGTACTTGTTCAGCATGCAGCAACTAATATTCACAAAGCGCTCTAGGAACTGGACAGACTGTCTGAACTACAGGCAGTTCACTGCAGCCTCTCCAAGCAGAAGCATGTCCACCTTATTATTGCTGTGACGTTGTCAAGCACATTTTAGCTTAAAATACAAACAAAATCTTCATTTACAATAATTTGAGGATTTCTTCAACTCTTTTCCATTGAGAAAATAAAAACTGGGGGACTTGAGGAGTCACAGCTGTTACGAATCAAAGTTATTTAAGAGACTAATGTAAAACAGCATGTTTGTGAAAGTTCATAATCACAGCAGAATTAAATCATTTTTACGGAGCATTTATTTGAAAAGTTTTGTACACAAACTTTGAATATAGCAGAGAATATTCTCCTTGTAGTTTAAGTTTGATTTCAACCCTGGAAATTGCTATAAAAATCCTGCTCACTTGCAGCAGAGTTCTTTATTTACACTCAGTTTTAGTTTTAAGACCTGTGACAAACACCAGATTGCTCACGTTCATCACTACGCAGGCAGAGTTGCCACACATACTGTCCTGACTCCTGGTACTACCCAACCAGCATGCTGCACTCCTGACTTACTCCAGAGCAGCCAGCTAGGCGGGTTTTTTCTCTGCGGACATCCAGATCTGGAGCTGGAAAAAGGACTTTTAACTTCATACACTCCTGGCACATCAGCAGTTACAGCTACAATGTGATAACTCACACCTTAAAATTATGATCTTTGCACCAGTCTTATTCTTCCCCTACTATAAAGACCAACTCTATACTCACACAAAGACAAGTCCTCATCTCAGTAAGAGTTTTGGATCCAGCAGAGACCTGGTGGCCTCCTGTTTCCAGAGCTACCAGCTCTTCCCTTTCCCTTCCCCACTCACAAAACCCCTCTCTTCAAAAACACAGACTGTCACTTTTTTTTTTTTCAAGTATAATATATTAAAATCTAACTTTTAGGGATTGTAACCTCTGTGTTGAACTAGGCTTTTGCTTCCCTGCTGAGGCTACTGCCAATTTTCCTAAACAGTGCCAGGTGCAGGGATTTTTTTTTTTAAAGGAAGTTTTACTAGTTCAGTGGAAACTGGACAAAAGCCATGAACTTGCTCCAGACAGCTGACCAGACAGCTGCAAAGAGTAATGCCAATGCCCTTCTCTCATGGCAGCAAACACATCAACTCACCCTTGGCTTAGCTGCAAGAAGATCATACAGCCCATTAGCAGCTTCCCTCAAAATGCACATATTGTAAAGCCTCCTTCCAGCTCTTTGCCCAAGATTTATTGTAACAAAATTGCTTACTGTACTTCTTTTCAGTTCCTCTTCTCACTGCACTGCTTATGTGTCAATTTCTTTCCCCCACAGAATAACATCTTTCCAAGCCAATTACTGGTGGTGCTCAGTAATGATGGAAAACCTTATTTTCTCTATCAATAGCTTGTGAGATAAGTTGAAGGAGTCTTGTGAGATTTACCAGGGCAAGGAGGAAGGTGTGGGGACAGAGGAGAGTCTCATCTGGGCTTTTTTTTCCTCCCCCATCTACCAAATTCTGTACAAAGGGTAAAGAAACCAGGCAGAAAGACAAACGATGTCACTTGCATCTCCTGTGTGGCATCTGTTTTTTCCACTCCAAGCTTCCTATATACTTTATGGAAATATAAAGGAGCTGAGTGACAGCTCATCAGAAGGAATCATCCCACAGCATACAGCTAGTTTGTGAGGTAGAGAATAGCAGTGGAATACAAGCACTCCCCTCCTGTACCTCAGCGCTTCAGATGCCCCTCTGTACCTGTACAGATATATATCTACAGCTACTCCCTTAATCTGTCTCTTTCTAAAAACCTTCCACCCCATCAGCCTTGATCTTACAGCTACTTTTCTTATCCCCTATAATCATTTTTTCCTTAAAAGTTACTCTATATGTCTGTGTTTGTCCCATGACTTGTGGGGATAGTTGAGATTCAGGAAGCACAGTATGGTACCACAGCTGTATCTGCTCATAAGTTCAAAGTTTAAAGGTTTCTTGTTGACTTAGTTATGATGTTATCTTTCCAAAGAGAATGTTTCTGAGAGATTACACATACCAAGAACACTGATACGCCTTTGTAAATTTAACTTCAACTTAATTAACTGGGGAGCACCTACCAAACCCATCTTTCTCTTCTATAAAATATTTTGAGCTAAGCTTCAGTCAAAAAAATGTGGTCAAGATAAAGTGATACCTCAACCTGAACCATCTTAGTAGTTTTGCTATGGGAAAAACAACTAAACCCCCTGTAAATGATTCACAGGTTTCTTGCAATCTCTCTAACAAGCTCACAGAGCAGGCATTAACCTGACTTACAAACTTTTCCAAATGTTACCACTTCAAAGACATCGCAAATATTGAAGTAGGTAAGTTCTTTATTACTTATTCTCCTCCAATGTATCCTTCAGCAGGACAACACAGTTTCCCATCTTTTCCCTGCTGAGTTAATGCTGAAAATATGCATTAGATATGAAGCACTCAGATCAGAAAGAGGGTTTCATTTAAACTGATAAAAAGCGAGGATTTTTCCTGCAGTAAAGGCACACATCTTGTCCTTAATTTTTCATTTAGTCTTGCAGGTTTCAGAAAAATGTTTAAACTCACATTATAACAAAGTTGCAACAGGGTTTAAAGTAGAGAATGACCACAGTGACTTTAAGATGTCCTAGTGTTTTCTAAGCCAAAGCCACAGCCAAAGACAGTGTCTTTGTTTCACACCTGTTGATGTCAATGGAAATACGGCATATGTTGCTAGGAGATCACAGGTTCCATCACAAGACTGTAACACAATATTTTATGGGCTATCCCACCTATTACTTAAAAGATAGTAAGTCTAGTTATTACGAGCCACCTTGTCACTAAACGCCATCCTGTTTCACCCTGTTTCACGAAAGAGTTGCAGAAATCACCTTTTTTTGTCTGAAACAGTGAGATCTGACCTTATGAGGTTCAACAAAGCCAAGTGCAGGGTCCTGCACCTGGGCCGGAGTAACCAGCACTATCAGTATAGGCTGGGATAGGATATACTGGGGAGCAGTCCTGTGGAAAGGGACTTGGAGGTGCTGCTGGATGAAAAATTGGATATGAGCCACCAATGTGCAATTGCAACCCAGAAGGCCAATCACATCTTGGGCTGCATCAAAAGAACTGTGGCCAGCAGATCAAGAGAGGTGATTCTGCCCCTCTACTCTGCCCTGGGGAGACCTCACCTGGAGTACTGCATCCAGCTCTGAAACCCCCAGCACAAGAAAGATGTGGACATATTGGAGCGTGTCCAGAGGAGGGCTACCAAAATGATCAGGGGAATAGAGTATCTCTTGTATGAAGACAGACTGAGAGAGTTGGGGCTGTTCAGCCTGGAGAAGAGAAGGCTCCGGGGGGACCTTATAGTGACCTACCAGTATCTGAAGGGGACCTACGTAAAGGCAGGGGAAGGTCTATTCAAAAGGGTTTTTAACAACAGGACCAGGAGTAATGGTTTTAAGCTAGGAAAGGATAGATTTAGATTGGATATTAGAAAAAAGTTCTTCAACATGAGGGTGGTAGATCACTGGAATGGGCTGCCCAGGGAAGGGGTGGAGGCTCCATCCCTGGAGTCATTCAGGGTCAGGCTCGATGGGGCTCTGGGCGGCCTGACCTAGGTAGAGATGTCCCTGCTTGTGTAGGGAAGTTGGACAAGATGACCTCTAGAGGTCCCTTCCAGCCTAAAACATTCTATGATTCTATGACCTGGAGATGGCATGTCTACATGCTGAGACACCACTCTTGGCAAGATGACTTGATGCTACAACACATTCTCCATCTTTTTGCACCTTGTGTTGATTGCACTGAAAATCCAATGCCCCCTCCAATGTACAATCTCCCTGTTTTCCAGGCTTATTTAGTGAGTACTGAGATGGGCTTGGGACAGATGCTTACAGAGCCTGTGGTTTGTAATGAGTACTGGAAGCTTCCAGTCTTAACTTCTCCAAATCAGAAGTTACTAGCTCACATAAAGTAGAAATCTAAATAGACAAATGCTTGGTCTGAAAAGTCTGATTTACCAGCAGGTAACAGGTGTGAGTGAAGCAATCAGGCAACATATTTATTTGCAGATGAATTTCCATGCCCCATGAAAGCATTTCCAGTGCACCACCTTCATGATGTACCCAGGAAGAGAAAGCTTGGAGTCTTTCATAATTCTTCTGGCACATCTGATTTATTTATGTATGCGTTTGAGTTGTTTCTAAGTCTCTAGACAGTTTAGCCATGACACATTTTAAACACAGACAACTCACTATGTTTTTGATGAGACTGAAGAACTGAGTGCTTGCTCTGGGAACACAATGCCTTCTACACAGAATGCCAGATGCTTAACAGTAGTTTTTTACCCAAGGCTCTGTCTAAAACCACCTGCAGGCTTGTAGACTTAAGACTGAGGTGTGGATTGCGCAGAGGGCAAAGGTGTACACTAGGGTCAGAAGCAAGCATCTGTCCATAGAGCAATTGTAGGATGTAAATATAAACACCTTCTCAGAAAGGTCTTCCCTAGATGGGAGTCCACTATACCCTGGCAAAACAGCCTCTGGGGAGGTACAAATTTAGAGCCACAAGGGGCCCAAAATCAGCATGTGAGTGTAGGCATCTTGATCAGCCAGTTGTGCCCTTCTGTTGATTTCTCAGCCTGTGTGGATCTCAAAAGACCAGCGCGAGAGGGAGCAGAATTACTCCAAAATATATAGAATCATAGAATCATTTAGGTTGGAAAAGACCTCTAGGATTATCAAGTCCAACCTTCATCCCAACATCTCCCATATAAGACTCTCTCCATGGATATCTTGATTTGAAGTAAACAACCAATCAAATAAACTCCCCCAAAACATACTAATCCCTTCAAGTTCTTTTTGTTAAGACTTGAGCACTTGAGCTTGCATCCTTAACACAAAATTAACTCTTTGATGCTTAGAAGAACCACTTTCAGAATCTCCATTTTACCTGTTCTGGATCCATAATATGACTATTTTTAAGAAAACAAGGACTGAAAGATGCTGTGTCTCAAGCAAGACATAAATAAAATGGTTTAAATAAGCACTGGCATCACGTGGGACTGGCCTGAGACAAAATCCATATCCAAATGCACACTATTTCTCAGAAAGTCAAAAAAATTGTTTGGAAAATTGCAAATTAAAAAGGTCTTAGATTTGTGGGTCAAGCCCTTTTCTAGCTGATTTCTAAGTAATTTTTAAAATAAGAAATTACTTGAATTACTATTTATTCTTCTAAACACTGAGACAACATACAACTACTGCAGTCTATTTTTCTGCATTTTGCAAAAATTTTATATAATTCTAAATTCTGGAAGCTCTTTAAACATAAGAGAGTATTTAAGTACTCTTTTGAGTTACAGAAAATATACTTCATACGAGCAAGAGGAAGTGCTAGAACTACTGCCAGAAACTATTTAATAGCTTGAAGCAGTTTCTACCCTTCTGTTTGAACAGAAAAAAAAAAAAAGAAAGAAAGAAAGAAAGAAAGAAAGAAAGAAAGAAAGAAAGAAAGAAAAAATATTGTTTAAAAGACATGCAATCTCTGTCTTCCTCTCTTTCTCAAAAATCCATATAATTTGTCTTAACTTCATCTGCACTTTTACTCTCCCCTCTCTGTGATTACTGAAGAACTAAATAGCACGAGAACAGGAGCTCAAGATAGACCAAGTGAATGTTAAGCTGGGACACTGTTTGACTAATATGCATAGCCACTGTTTCTGCTCAGTACAGATTGTATTATTGTGTTCAACTGGTTGCACTTGTATAGTTTGATTGTCTTATCTATCCTGTAGGGCTGAGCAAAACGGTGCAACCACTGAAACTAAACATGAATTTATTTTCTGTAAAAGCAGAGCTGAGACATGAAAGCTGTGAAAGAATCTTGTTAGCATTTCCTTGTGTAGGCAGCATGTCTCACTTTAATCACATGCATTACGGCCTTTACCCATCACTGTGAATTCACTCCTAGAGCTTTTCTGCACATCAGTTTGGCTAACCCGTTTTCTAATGTCTCTGTATAAGAAAGCTGAAAATTATATTGCTTCTTATGCTGCAAACAGCAAGATGACACACACATACACAGACAAAATCAGTGCCTTTGAAGAGCATGGCTTGTGTCCATCATTCGTTGTTTTTGTTTCATGTTTTCCACTACCCTCATTATCATCTGGATGCCTGAAGCGTCTGCACTGAGATTCGGAAACACAAGAGGGCAGGCTGCATGCAAAGGAAAAAGCACAGCATGTTTCCCTATTAGTTTTCACAACATAAATAGCCCAGTTGAACAGGCTGTCAGAAAACTTTAAAAGAGAAACATTTCTTGCTTTGGGCATAAAAAAAAATAAAAATATGACCAAGCTCTTCTCTTTCTCAAGGCAGTATGCTAATAATTGTAGATGTACCCCTGCATTTGGAAACTGTGTCAAAAGGTGAAAGGCCTTTTCCTCTTGAAATCTGTAGCAATTTCCAAAGCCTCTATGTAATGGTAAGAAAAGTAACTTGCAGTCTTTGCAAGGCTTTGATATCCAATCTAGTGAAAATGCGATGAATTCTCTCTTGGCAAATTTCACCCACTGAAATCTTTAAAGCCCTCCCCCCGTAAATGCATTTCAGTAAATGTGTTGTGCTTGTTCTTACACAAGCCTGCTATTTAAATGTAGGTAGGTGTTGCAGGCTGTCATACAATGGTTGTCTAGAAGCAGGCAGCTGTGAAGCAGCACTCCAGCCTCCCTGCTAACTGGTTCTCTACTGGTTTACTGTATAGTACTAGACTATTTGAAGCTAAAATATCAATTTGATATACAGATGCTTTTACATTACAATGCCTTCTTGATGATTTTGATACCACTTTGCTCATGAGTTATCATCCTCCAAAATTTTTAAATTTCAGTAATTAATGACTACTCCTGAAGCCATCAAGGTTTATGTCACCAATATGAACCAGTCAGATGTTAGCTCTTCTAGATAAATCCCATATCTGGTGAAATAAATATGGACCTGCAATCTGAAGCAAAACTGTGCCCTCGTTTTTTTGTTTGATGTTAAAAGATCAAAAGTTAGATCCTGCCAAGCCATATTTTTGTGCCTCAGCCCACTTTCTCTGCACTTATCTACATGAGCAACATGACTGGTTCTGGTAATATATTCACGTAAGTTAAGGCGACTTGTTTGAATAGAAAGGTTTAAAGTTGGGAATCCAGATATTTGGATCTTGGGAGCCTCGCACAAGGTAGAAGGTCAGGATTATTCCTTATTAACAAACGGTGTAAGCGTTTGTGTAGGTACTCCAGGTTTTTAAAAGTTCTTTAAAGTTCTTTGACTGTGACAACAATTAATTCTTTCATCTGTTCAACCTAAAACAGATTACTGAACATTTATGGAAAAAAAAAAAAGTCTAAAGAACTGATTTTTCTATACAAGGTAAATCAATGCAAGCATTCTTACAGACTCCTTCTCTGACATTAGCAGTCATTATACAGTCTATATTTTCCACCTTTCTGCAGAACATCTCCAGCATTTAGTTGCACCATCACATTACCAGGAAGGGCCTGCCTGAATGACATCTCTCACATAAACAACATTTGAAACGGATGCTATTTGGGAATTTTTGCAAATGATGTTACCTCCAGGATTTCAGCTACACAGGAGAGCTTATGACAAACACAGATGAACACAAACAAAAACTGGTCAAAAAGGTAAAGGGTGCACTGAAAAGGAATTAGAATTTGTGTGTCAGAGAATTACTCTATTCCACACTTTGCCTTTTACTTTCAAAGTTTTTCTCTGATAGATACTTCAACACAAGTATACAGTATCTAAGAAAAACGTTCTGACAAATCAAAACTGCATTATTCTCACAGTCAGCCAGTCAGTCACCAGCCTTCATCTCACACCTTCAGGTTATTAGCTCCAGGTTGGTTAAATTTGCCTTTTGAACTATACATGCTGTTGAACAAGAACAGGATTTTTTTTTTTTTTTTTTAACTTGGGAAAGGAAGTGTTCTGGCAGTATCTCTAGGTCTTATGCTTAGAACAGGATAAAGCAAAAAAGACGACACCACCCTAGAATATACACGTCTCGTGACGGAATTAATCAGTGTATCTGAACATGTTGAACTTCCCTACAGCAGAATTAAAAGGAAACACCTTGCAGATAATAATGAAAAAGTGTAGTAGTTCAGGCAAAAATCTTTCCTTTTCCCCCAGTAGCTCTTTAAGGATTCAATTCCTAATTTCTTTAGAAGAAAACAAAACCCTATTAAAATTTAAGAATAAATTAACTTATCATTTCCATAAGAATAATTTCTTACAAAAACCAACCAAACAAAAAGCGTCCTAAAGTATCACCAAAAGAAGTTAGTCTTCTTACTTATTTGTGAAGCCTGAAAAGATTCTCCTCTTTAATTCATCTCTAAGAATAAAAAAATTCTGCACAATGTATTTATATAAAAGAAAGTCTTACTGCCTGGACACAGGTCTCAAAAAATATCTTAGATAATCACCATCCTATAACAGATTACAGCAAATTTTTTAAAAAATCAGTTTCACTGTGGTCATTTCTGGATAATATAGTTAGGATCAGTAAATTGTAATTGCAAAAGCTGTGCATTTGTAACTATTAAAGTATAAATTATTCAGAAGTGGAATGGATTGAACACCATCAGAAGTTTATTCACATAGTACCAAATTCTGTGCATAAAGAAAATTAAATTCAAAAATTTATTTTAATGTGATGCCTTTCTTTCATTAGAGAGCTATGATGAAAAGCCAGTACTATAAAGACTATGACTCAAGGTTCAAGACTGCAGTTAAACAGCCTGTGATCCTCTCTGTATAATAATAATAAAAAGGCATTTTGAATCAAATATCAAGCTTCATTTAGCCATGCTTATGGTGTGAATTATGACTCAAGAAAGATAATCCCATGGGACTCAACCTCTACTTTGTCATTGGGCAACAAAACCCAGGCTGTACCCTGAGTGCAGAGCAAGCAGTGGAAAAGCAGCTCCAGATGGCACAAAGGCATCCCATTCCATCTTTTTCTCTGCTCTGGCATTTTGGGGCAGGATGCAGTAGTATCCTCCTGGCCCATGCCTATTACAACCACAGCATTTCCAACGCAGACCCAGGCACGTGGGCCAGGGCTCCCTCCTATCTCCTATCCTATCCACCCAGCCCAAAGGACCATCAGGCAGGGGTGTACTCTGCTCACACCCCTAGACTGGCTGCAGGCAACAGGGAGCTTTGAGACTGGATTGGGGACAGCTTTCCCCTTTCTCAGGTTCCTTTGTGAGCATGCAGTCCAAGCCAAGCTTTAGGCTTTCAGGAATATTCAGGCAGTAAGATGCTATTCAACACATGCAAGATTGCAAAGCAAACACCATAACATTGCTAAAAGGACACAAATATAATAATTACTTCCCCAGAAATTATTATTTTCTTTCCTTGATGAAATTAGTACATTTGATGCTAAAATTCAGCTAGTTAAGGATGCGGAAGAATTTTTATGATCAACCATAAGTAACCTGAAAGAACTATACTGAACTATAAATGAAATAAGGGCTTGCTGTTGAGGTGTTCGGTAGCAACTCTTCTTTAGTTTCCAGCAGGAACAAGACAAGGCCTCTATACTGACTATGCAACCACTTATCACTCACTTCTCTTATTCTTGGGTGTAATAAATAAATAAGAAGAAATAAAAATCATTAATTAATGCTAAAGAAAGTACAGATATACATTGTAGAACTGCAGAGCAATTCTATACTATTTTATCTGAAACTAAATGAAGTATAATAAATTCTGAGAAGAAAAACACAACTGAATTTGTACCTCTAAACCTTTTGACCTAAGATATTTTTCCACTGTTAACAATTTTCTTATGCAATCACCCACTCCCTTCCAAAGGGAACTACCAAATGACCAGGCCATATTATTTTGTTCTATCAGACTGACAATCTGTTAAATACATGCACATTGTGAGTTTAACACAAAAAAGATGGCATTAATTTCATGTAAAATTTGTGTATACAACAGACTATGTAGAAGCCAGACTATAAAACAGAAACTTCCACACTATGTGAGAGTATACAATTACAAATACAGTTTTTCTGTGCATCTACCAGCAAACAAAGCTTTCTCATCTTTAAATTTCATGTGAAAGTTTTGGACTCCAATTTGTTCAGTTGGTAGGACTCCTGAGGGTGGGTTACAAATAACAGGCACATGTTCTCAATCTGCTCTTTGATCTCACTTGAAATTGACAAGACTGGGTAGTAAAGTCCCAAGCTGAAGCTTTAAAACTCATCTTTAAATACAAGCTAACCCTCTGAAAGTAAAAAAGTGGCTAATTTTTCAGATTAGTTCCAATTACACTGAATTCTTTAATCTAAACTGCACTGTTTTTAACACGATTCTTTACTTGATGTGAATATTCAACGCTTTTTTCTTTTTTGGGGAATAAAAGATACATATCAAGCTTATCTGTGCAAGAACCAAATTACTTTATTAGAACTGGAGGGAAATCACTTAATTCTGGAGACACTGTAAAGTGCAAATGAAATGTAATTTAAATATCTGCTAGAATATGTGGCTTACTTCTGCTCACACAGTGCTGAAAATTTTTTCTCAATGGGAAGAGAAAAAGGAGACCCTAATTTGCTTTGTGAAAGATGTTTGTGCATTATTTTATATTACACATAACTGACAAAACAATTAATATTCAGCACTACATTGACAAGTTCCAGACACTTTCCTGTTTCACTATCAGTTTTTTCATTTGCCTAAAAAGTTATTTATGACTACTCACAGCTCCGTATGTCTGAAAGTATGCATGTTTTAATGCTGAATTTTTGAACAGATACTGAAACATTATTAAAAAAAAACCCTGCCAGTGCTAATACAATGCTGAAAGAGCTCTAGTTCTGTCTGAAAAAAAATTACTTTCCCTTTTCTACTTTGTAATTCAAGCTGCTCTGCAGCTAACAAAAGGGTACCCACTGTAATTTTATTAAATTTAAGGTAACAATAAACATTAACTCAGTCTCAAACACGATGTCATGCTGTATGTAGCTAGGTTAAAAGAGAGTGTAAAACAAACTACCTGGATTGCTTAGGAAACCTTAAATGCCCTAATTTACTCAACCATTTACCAGCAGAACTAATGAAAATCCTTTTTGCTCTTGCAATGGATAAAGGTAGCCATTAGTCTCTGAAGTGTACAATTTTACCAGCAAGGCAGAACAAAAAGCAAATCTTGGGAGTAAATATCAGCTGGACATTCACATAATAAGGTCCAGCGAGACATAACCAGAAGTTTCCTCTTTTAATCTAACTCTGAATAATGTTAGATGCTGTTCCTTCAGAGCTCTTCTACTGCCAAAATAACTGCAAGGCTTGCAAGTCCAAGTATATCTCGAGCCTTTCCCAAGGCACCCCAACACTATTCGAGGCACTGAAACTATGGCAACCAAATAAGAAAGCAGCTTCCATGATTAATAGATGAAGATTCCCGCGACAGTGCCTAGCTAGGCCATAATTCAGGAATGTAGGAGGAATTAGCATAGACTTCATCTCAATCTACCAATAAAAAGTAGATTTCAAAAGACATCAACAAAATAGCATCTTTTATCTGCTAAAAAAAATACTACAGAACTATAAACTGTCCCAATTCTTATTAACATTTCAATGAACACCTGCCTCGAGCTCAAGTAATGGATAAATAGTGAAGGAACCAACATAGCAAATTTCCAGTCTAACTATCAAAGCCATACCTAGGAATACTCAATATACAGAACACCTGAGCGAAGCTGAGCAGACAGAGATAAGAAAGTAGAAATAACGTTTGCCGCAGTCAGGAATGTATTTGGACACAGTTTTTCCCATTGTGTTGAAGATTCATATGAGAGAGTACGTTTTCCATCCTCTGAACTGGAACACCCGACCATATCTATTATATACACTCTACACTTTTTCATTACTAGAAGGCCCTGTGAGCCTGTCAGGGTCATTGCAAAATTGATGAGGGTTAGGAACGCCTTTATTTTTTTAAGCACATAATCAAACTTCCACTACTATCTCCAGTAAAAACGCTAGTCTTACTGGTCCTCATCCGCTAGATGGTCTCAGACTAAGGTGAAAGAGAATAACAAAAGTACTATTTATTTCTTTTCACTTTCACAAACATTAAGTTTTCACTAAAGGAAACTGGCCACAGAGATCATAAAAGCACAGGAATGCTTTTTTGGCCTGTATCAGAAAAAGGGTGTGATAACCCTGCAGTTAAGGCTTTAACAGGGGAGGATGAGGGAGAAGGAGCCAAAGGCTTCCTATGCTGAGGACAGCACACATGATGCCATGTCGCATGATGTGCTGCCATGCTGTGTGTCTGCCCATGGAAACTCTGTAACTTCAGCATTGCATGAATGTTGTAAAACTATATTTCTGTTGAAAGTTCCTTGGTAGTAGTTTTGTTGGTAGCTAAAAAAAAAAATTCAAAAAATGGCATGGGGTAGTCCATGATATGTGAATTTCAAGTATCTAGTATAAAGACTCTATATGGAAATGCCTATTATTAACAATACTTTTAAAGGAAAGGTCATTGCCTAATGTAGAGAATTACCATATGTCTTACTCTAGAGATACAGCAACTGGCAGTTCTGTTAATAGCTGGTTTATCTTCTTTATTTTACATCTCTATTTCAGCCACTAAAGAAACACTTTAGGGCTTGGGGAAAAATTCCTTTCATACAAAAATGACTCTATTCATAGTATGCTCTGTTCATATGCTCTGAGCATAGTACACCTCTTCTTTTGGCTGATAAATAACTATAATTCTATACTGGGAGGTTTTTTGGTGAAATACAGGATAACTCACGTTGGGTTTTCTCTCGTTTTCCTCTTCCTTTTTTGAAAGCTGGTTGCCTTTTTTTTCCAGTGATATCTACTTCTTTTTTTTTATTAAACTATATCTGGAACTAAACTTTACATTTCAGAGGGCATACATTTGGCTGTCTCATTTTTATCCATCTGGCCCATGAAAGCTGAGTATATGACTATTTTATGGGGGAAAGCATAGATTTCTCATCCCTTTCCCTATTTCCAGTGGTCCCACTATTAACTGTTAACAGCCTTTAGAAGTCTGAAGCAACAAAAACTGCAAATGCCTCTATGCCTATCTTTCAATGAACCCCTCCTAAGACTTAGAATACTCTGATATTGAAGGTGAATACCTCTTTTCTTCTATTCTTTTTTCCTCCCTTATTCCACTACCAGATTTAATTTTGACTCCTTTCACATCTTCCAGCTGCTAAAATAGGATAAGCAAACTAGCAGCTTGGGAACTCCAGAAGACATGCGGGACATGCAATATGTATAATGCAGTAGGTGGCACTCTTCCCTTAAATCCTAAAGCAGTGCCTTGAAGCTGTGCTGCCATACTTGCCACGTTGTAATCAAGATCCAAACCCAAAGCATCGTCCACCATGGACAATTAAAGATCCCTTCACGCTGTATAAACATGAACTTTCTGTTACTTCCATGGCCGTAGGTAATGGCTTAGCTGTCTCACAAGACAGCATATAAAGAAAATGAAGACATGCCAGCTCCAGTCGGCCAGGTTTGCACTTGAACTGGGGAAGTCTACTTCTGCCCTCATACATCCTATGCACATCTAAGCTGTTCCTCACTCAGGAAGACTGGTGCAACAGGCCAAAAATAAAAATATTCCTATAGAGAAGTATCAGGCTCAGGCTTTCTCTCAGATGCTTGTTTCTGCCTTTGAACACCATGCATGGTTGCTGTATGCTGTTAGCAGCAGCTAGACTTCATGCTACTACTGTCTGCATCTTCCTGCCAAAATTATCTCCATATGTGCCTCACCCATCTCAGAGTAATCCTGATAAACAGAATTAATGAGCATAAAATACTCAAATGGTCACCAGTATAAAGTACTGCTTGCTCCTCTTACTTTTCTGTTGCTCTCTCAAGACAAAGCTTGTCACAATTTGTCAGACGTGACTTGTTCCGTAACATGCAGACCTAGGTCTGACTTGATACTGAAGGCCAGTTCAGAGCAAATGTACTTGCACCATAGCTTCATGACCTCCCCAAGTATTGATTCCAAACAGAGAACAGTATTTTCAGACTGGGACCTAAATGTGAAAAAAAGTCCCTGTTTGAGCAATATTTTAGCAACTGTCTTTATTTTCAGAAAATTACTCAGGCAAAGAAGGATTCCTGGGTGAACAAAGCTTACTTGGGTGAATGAAACTTGGAAGGAAAAGGGCTAAAGATTTACCTCCTCAATAAATGAGTAATAAGAAGTAAAATACTGTAGCATCTGTATCAAATTAGGCTAGTGAAAATTTCTGGTTTAGTACAATTCAACTTTTCTCTAGCATATGCTGCACCTAATATAGTTGAATGTTATTTTCCAGAATTTACCTGATTGTTCTTTTCCAGCACACTGCTATAATGTATGGGAATCAGGTACTATACACAAAACATTTGTTTGCGTAGCGTAACAATATGCTCTTGCAAACAAGCTGGATGCAAGGCATACATTAGCTCAGGTCAATTTAATCCTAAAACATTTTATGTCTCCCCTGCTGTAAATCCTGTGAAGTCCTTTCATGTGTATTTATGTATGGCTCTTCAAAACAAGATGACAAATTTCCCTTTCCCTTCACAAAACATGCAAAAGCAAGTTCACAATCACCTACTTCCTTTTAATGCAGACACTTCTAGTCTGTATTTAACACAGGTCTTTAATTTGATCTCTCTCCTTTTTCTCCTGCCTCCTTTCCCCCTACCCCCTCAAAAAAAATGCAGTCAAGGCAAGTCCTCATCCTTAGTCTGACCTATCTCCTCCTTCAGTCTTAAACTCCAATAACTGCGATCTTCTATTTACAAACATTAAGAGGGGACTACAGTAATATTCACATTCATCTTCGAGTAGCTAGGGATATCAAGTAGTCATGTTTCTCATAGGTATTAGTGCCCAATTATATTTTGGTTCAAGGAGTATGCATACAGTTGACAAGGTTGGTTTGGCCATTAAGTAAGAATATACAGTTTGAATGTAGACTAATTGAGAATACACAGAACATCTGTGACCATATGATTCATCTTCCCTGGAAGTACTCACCCATGCTTCAAGCATTTGATTCTTACTACATGAAAAGCAAATGTTGCAAATATACTTTATGGTATTACTATTTTAAAATTAATTTAGCATTCAGATAGAAACCTCATCTGGACATTCTGTTCCTGAACTAAACTTCCATGAAAGCCAAAGATTTTCAAGAGTGGTGGTGAACAGAGATCAGTGTTTTTAGGCATAGGAAATTGTTTGGCTTTAAAGAGAGTTAGTACATATTATCTTTGTCTTACACCTTATGAGAAGCTACTATATTAAAAATGGGCTCATTTTAGATAAAGTTATACCCTAAACAGTGAAGCATCTTGATGAGTGTACTTTTTTAAGAGTGACAAACTTTCCTGATCTTACTGAAGCTAGTATTTGCTTTCAACCACATGTGAGACAATGCCATGAAGAAAGAGACTTGCTGGAGCAGACTGAAATATCTTCACAATACACTACATTACCCTCATTTAAAAATAAAACAAAACAGAAGTTAGCCAGAGCAAGATAATTTTGCTTTGCTGGTTTGAAAACAAATGGCAAAGGAAGCCCTGAACATGATAACAGCTGCATAAATCTTACTCTGAGAGAAATGCCACAGAGTCCTCAAAACCTCCATGAGTTCTGTGATTTAAAGAACCTGACTCTACTGGACTTTCTCACACTGATGCCAAAGGATTTACTTGCCAAGCAAAGATTACTTGGATGAGAATGGTTTACTGGATTACACCTACATTTTATGAATGCAAACCAAAAGCAGTCACTGAACTAATTTTTGCAAAGACAGTTGGAAAATCATGCCTCTAGCTACTATCTTTGAGGTTAGCTTAATAGTTAATATCACTGCTGGATGATACTCAACAAAAGTCAGCAGAATCTATGTGAAATAATAAGCCATTGCATACAGCCCTGTAACAGAAAATGGTTATGAACATTTAGGTCTTCGTTATTTACAACACCTGCAAGTCGCATGTGCTCCTTTGGAAGACTAAGCAGTCACTTTGCAGAGTATGGAATTGGCATATTTTACAATTTATCACTGTGCTGACTAAAGCCTTTATATCTGCCATTCTATTAGGGAAATAATTTTCTGTCTATAGTAGCTAGAAATCCGCGCTGCACGGACGCTTGGCACAAGCGCGCATGTTTACAAACTTCAAAAGCAGCAATTACCTCGGGAGAAGAACAGTCGAACAAATTTCCCTCTGAACAAGAGGTCAAGGTTAAAAAAAGACAGAGCGATTTGCCTAAGGAAAACCCAGTAGTTACCGCCCTGTGACTCACCCTGGGAAGAGCCAGGCAGGACAGAGGGGCGGCCGACAGGAGGGCACCTCCGCTGCAACTGACCGGGCTGCAGCTCAGCCCCGCTTCCCTCGCCAGCCCCCCACCCGCACTCCGGCCGGAGCCATCCCCTCCCTCCAGCAGGAAGGAAGGGGCGGTGGGACGGCCAAGTCCTCGCACGAAACAGGTACTTTCTCCACGCGTGAGGAAGGACACCCAAACTTTTCGCCGCCCTTCTCGGCAGAGCGCGGAGCGGTGCTGACCCACAGCCGGCCCCCGGGGCTGCTCGAGCCGCCGCTGCCCTCCCCTTGGCTCCGCGTCCCCAGCGCACCGCCGGCCGGGGCCCAGCCCGAGGGGACGCACAGGCTCCCGCTCATGCGGAGCCGCAGCCACGGCTCCTAATGCACCTTCCCTCAGCCTGGAGCCTTCCGTGCCCGCCCATACGCGGGAACGAGGGCTGTATGTGTGTAGGGGGAAATCCCTCTTCTTCTCACCATCCCTCCCCACCTCAGCATCAGCGGCACGAAGGCGCCCTGCTCCCGGCCCCCTGCCTAGCCTCTTCGAGCCCCACTCCTGGCCCCGGGGCTCTCCGGCGCCGCGCCGCCAGCCCGCAGACCCTCTGGGAGGGCTGGCCGAACAGGAGCTCCTTTGTGCCGGCCGGCCCTGTTATTCCCCCTTAGAAAAACTTTCTCTTTTTTGCCGTTTCCCTCGGCTCCTGCGGAGACAGAGGGAGAAGAGGGGATGAAGGAGCGGCAGGGAGAGGATGTGGGTGGAGGGAGAGGAGCTGGGCTGCCCCGCGATGCTCTCCGGCCACCGGGCCGCCCCGAGAGTCCGGTCTCCCCCAGACTCGGCGCCGGAGGCCAGCCCGCCTGCCCGAACTCACCAGCCGGGGAGAAGCGGCTGGTATAGTCACCGGCTCCGCGGGGGAGAGGTTGGCGGCTCCTGGCAGAAAGGGGTGGGGAGTAGCCTTGCCGGAGAGCCACCCGTCTACCCCGGGCTGCGGGAAGGCAGCCGGCAGCCCTCTTCCACCGAGGCCGGGACGGAGGGGAAGGAGGCAGCTGTCCGCGGGGACCGAGCGGGGAGTGGAGCCCGCGGCCCCAGCCCACGATCGCGAACAAAGCCCGCGGCAGCGCCGGGGGCTGCACTGCAGAAGAACTTTCCTCGGTTCCCGGCCCCTTCCCCCAAAACACAATCCCAGCCTTAGAAGAAAAGAAAAAAAAAAATCAACCGCAACCCAACTACCCCGCATGGAAGAGCGGAGACCGAGTGGTTACGCCTCTGTACGGAGCGCCCACATTGTCCCTGTAACAAAGACACCCCCACCGACCGAGCCCCACACGATGCCGGGCGGCCCAGAGGGAGCGGGCGGCGGCCCTGACCCCGGCGTCCCGCGGCCGCACAGATCTCCGCGACCCCCTGACGCTGGCCCGCTGCGAGTGGGGCTTGGGTCTGCGGAGGCGGAGAGGGGCCCGATCACCGCGCATGCAAGCTGTGCCAAGGGGCTAGGGAGAAAGGCTAACACGTTAGGCAGTTGGAAGCTGGGTGTTAGAAAAAGAAGAAAAAGAGAAAAGAAAGGCGAAGCCACGAGATGCCTGGAAAGTGGCAACGGCAAGCACAGCCTGTGCACTTGCAGGCAGCTGTTCTCCTCCCTGGGCGCTGCAAACGCTGTCGAGACAGAAAGCAGCATCCAGCCTTAAACCAGACCCATCCTCGCTCCTCCCGAGCCTGCCCGGGTGACCCGGGAGCCTTCCTTTCCGAGCAACCCCAAAACATCAGGTAGGGATACGGACGGGGGAGTACTGTACCTTTTCGGTGCATGTATCTAGGCAGCTAGAGAACAGAACTAGCTGATGTAGTGTCCCATTTAGTAATCCATTTAAGGGGATCTCTCTGGGAAACTGGAGCCACTCTCGCCTTTGCAATCCTTTGTCATTACTATATGTGTGCTTCCCGGGGGATGGAATATTTAATATTTTTACTTTCTGAATTGCAAATGCAATTTGTTCATTTCCAATGATGGGAGAAAAGAGGGGAGGGAACAGGGAGAAGAAAAAAAAACCAAAACCGGTAGCAACTCCTCTCGAGACCCAAATTCCACTACGGTTCCACTCCAGTAAGTCCCCTTCAGTCGAGCCTCGGGAGGTAAGTCATTTCGGGGTCTCCTCCTGCTCCCTCTCTACCAAAAGTGCTCCTGGTGTGACGGCTGCTTCAGGAAAACTCCTAGGCTGGTGGCACTCGCCGTGGAACGGCAGGAAAGCGCAGTCGCTCCTCGCCCCGGGCTGCCGGGCATTGGACTGTGCGCGGCGAGGACTGAGGAGCCGCTGTCCCCCGCTGCCAGCCGCTGCCTGCCGTTGCCCTGCCTCCCCTCCGCGCCCGCCGCCCGCCTCCCGGCCCCTGGGACGCGGCTCCGCCGGCGGGGGGCGGAGACAAAGCCCGGACTGGACCACGGCGGGCGGGCGGGCGGATGGGCGCGCCCCGCTCCCCGCCCC